>OX460925.1:7056226-7492226 GCA_949788335.1 Salpingus planirostris | reverse complement strand
GGTTTTTGAGAATAGCGGGGTTAAGTGTTCCACGGCTGGGGGTATAAATTTGAAAAAGACACTTAGGGGTCGAAAGTCCACGATCTGACGCCGGATTATCGTAGAGGGTGGTCGAGACTATGTACTGTGCGAATTTGGGATTTAAAAAAAAATAGGTTTTTGAGAATAGCGGGGTTAAGTGTTCCACGGCTGGGGGTATAAATTTGAAAAAGACACTTAGGGGTCGAAAGTCCACGATCTGACGCCGGATTATCGTAGAGGGTGGTCGAGACTATGTACTGTGCGAATTTGGGATTTAAAAAAAAAATAGGTTTTTGAGAATAGCGGGGTTAAGTGTTCCACGGCTGGGGGTATAAATTTGAAAAAGACACTTAGGGGTCGAAAGTCCACGATCTGACGCCGGATTATCGTAGAGGGTGGTCGAGACTATGTACTGTGCGAATTTGGGATTTAAAAAAAAATAGGTTTTTGAGAATAGCGGGGTTAAGTGTTCCACGGCTGGGGGTATAAATTTGAAAAAGACACTTAGGGGTCGAAAGTCCACGATCTGACGCCGGATTATCGTAGAGGGTGGTCGAGACTATGTACTGTGCGAATTTGGGATTTAAAAAAAAATAGGTTTTTGAGAATAGCGGGGTTAAGTGTTCCACGGCTGGGGGTATAAATTTGAAAAAGACACTTAGGGGTCGAAAGTCCACGATCTGACGCCGGATTATCGTAGAGGGTGGTCGAGACTATGTACTGTGCGAATTTGGGATTTAAAAAAAAATAGGTTTTTGAGAATAGCGGGGTTAAGTGTTCCACGGCTGGGGGTATAAATTTGAAAAAGACACTTAGGGGTCGAAAGTCCACGATCTGACGCCGGATTATCGTAGAGGGTGGTCGAGACTATGTACTGTGCGAATTTGGGATTTAAAAAAAAATAGGTTTTTGAGAATAGCGGGGTTAAGTGTTCCACGGCTGGGGGTATAAATTTGAAAAAGACACTTAGGGGTCGAAAGTCCACGATCTGACGCCGGATTATCATAGAGGGTGGTCGAGACTATGTACTGTGCGAATTTGGGATTTAAAAAAAAATAGGTTTTTGAGAATAGCGGGGTTAAGTGTTCCACGGCTGGGGGTATAAATTTGAAAAAGACACTTAGGGGTCGAAAGTCCACGATCTGACGCCGGATTATCATAGAGGGTGGTCGAGACTATGTACTGTGCGAATTTGGGATTTAAAAAAAAATAGGTTTTTGAGAATAGCGGGGTTAAGTGTTCCACGGCTGGGGGTATAAATTTGAAAAAGACACTTAGGGGTCGAAAGTCCACGATCTGACGCCGGATTATCGTAGAGGGTGGTCGAGACTATGTACTGTGCGAATTTGGGATTTAAAAAAAAAATAGGTTTTTGAGAATAGCGGGGTTAAGTGTTCCACGGCTGGGGGTATAAATTTGAAAAAGACACTTAGGGGTCGAAAGTCCACGATCTGACGCCGGATTATCGTAGAGGGTGGTCGAGACTATGTACTGTGCGAATTTGGGATTTAAAAAAAAATAGGTTTTTGAGAATAGCGGGGTTAAGTGTTCCACGGCTGGGGGTATAAATTTGAAAAAGACACTTAGGGGTCGAAAGTCCACGATCTGACGCCGGATTATCGTAGAGGGTGGTCGAGACTATGTACTGTGCGAATTTGGGATTTAAAAAAAAATAGGTTTTTGAGAATAGCGGGGTTAAGTGTTCCACGGCTGGGGGTATAAATTTGAAAAAGACACTTAGGGGTCGAAAGTCCACGATCTGACGCCGGATTATCGTAGAGGGTGGTCGAGACTATGTACTGTGCGAATTTGGGATTTAAAAAAAAATAGGTTTTTGAGAATAGCGGGGTTAAGTGTTCCACGGCTGGGGGTATAAATTTGAAAAAGACACTTAGGGGTCGAAAGTCCACGATCTGACGCCGGATTATCATAGAGGGTGGTCGAGACTATGTACTGTGCGAATTTGGGATTTAAAACAAAATAGGTTTTTGAGAATAGCGGGGTTAAGTGTTCCACGGCTGGGGGTATAAATTTGAAAAAGACACTTAGGGGTCGAAAGTCCACGATCTGACGCCGGATTATCGTAGAGGGTGGTCGAGACTATGTACTGTGCGAATTTGGGATTTAAAAAAAAATAGGTTTTTGAGAATAGCGGGGTTAAGTGTTCCACGGCTGGGGGTATAAATTTGAAAAAGACACTTAGGGGTCGAAAGTCCACGATCTGACGACGGATTATCATAGAGGGTGGTCGAGACTATGTACTGTGCGAATTTGGGATTTAAAAAAAAATAGGTTTTTGAGAATAGCGGGGTTAAGTGTTCCACGGCTGGGGGTATAAATTTTTTTTTTCAGATGAACCAATACCGGACGCATGTATCTACTCCAGATGACACAATGAGAAGCCAATTTGAATTTTTTATCGATATCTCGACTAATAAAGGCGGGTTTACATTGGTATAGTTACTAAGCCCAGTTACTTGCACCTGTAGCTAGCCTGGTATTCTACTGTCGCATATTTGAAGACAGTGAATGTCTACACTTGAAAGTGCACTAGTACAGGTAGAGCAGTCACAACGCTAGGGTAAGTCCTTTTTGTTCTAGTTCTTGTCGTTCTAGAACATTGCAGAAGGAAAACTTGAGAAAACTTTTTCGCCGAGTAATGCAAATTGTGACTGAAGATCTTATCATTGGGTTTTGGTTTGCAAAAATCTGCGAAGGGAGGAGTTTCATTCTTATTAGTTTTTTCACGGCGTTCTCAAAAATTTAAAGAAAATCATAGTTCATAAATTCTGACGGAACCACACCCAAGTTTTAAATCTTCACCTGTCGCCATCTTTGAGCTGCGTCCTCATACATAAATATTCTGGACGAAAAACTCGGGTTACCTGCACATCTATAGGGAAGGTAATCTGTGCTTTCGACACAGCTATAGTTGCCTACAGTGCAGAGCGTTCACATCAGAGTAGTAGGCATGGCAATAGTTGAATACGCTGGTAGGGGAAGGACAGTCGCGTTGCAAGCGGTAAGTAAATAGCCTGGATGGCTATCCACTTTCCTGTCCTGTCTACTTGTACACTAAGCGTCAATGAAATCGGGACACCTCGAGTAGCTGCGCCGATATGTAGGCAACCGACCATACATCAATTTGTGGGCTGGCGTGAACGGACTTTGTGCCAAAGCCGACTGGATATGTTCTGACAGCTCAAAAATTTGTCAAAATATCAACCTTTTCACTTGAGTTTTGTGGAAAAAATCGATTAAAAAGCGTTTATTTACAAATAATTCATGGATATATTAGCGTGCTTTAGTAATATTTGTGTCGATGACTGCTTGAGTGCTTCAACTGTGATTGTATTGTGATTGATGGCGAAAATTGGTGTTATTCAAAAAAGCATTAGGATCCGGCATCAACCAGATCTGAAGACACCAATATCTGCAGCCAAAACAGCTCCGGCAACACATATAAGAGTAACCAAAATGTTACCATTATGAAATAAATACTACGAACAAATTTAATATTGAAATAATAACTGCTCTTTATTTTTACGATATGAGGGCATATAAGGCTGTAAAGGTGACAGTGCCTCTATTCAGGGACCAATAGGCACTGGTATTGGCATTGGTAATTATTCTCTTACGATTTCTTATGAATTGAAAAGATTTTTTCCTTCGATCTTCAAAACATTACTTACATTTTTATGTAAGTAAATGAATTGAGTTTACTTGCGTATCTTTTCTCACCTAAGAAAACGGTTGTGCTGAAATGTTAGACCGGAAGAGACGCCAAGACTAGTGTGGAAAATCTCAATATCTTGAAGACACTCACTCAGCATGAATGTAGGTTTGTGATTGGATCCATAATATTTTGTAGCACTCTCAAAAACACTAACAAACTCCATTATGCATTAATTATTCGTGAAAATACTTCTCAATGGCACAAAACCACGCGGTGGCGACTTCCCCGAAAAATCAATCCGGACATAGTAGGCCGATGGCTATTAGTTCTGAGTTGGTGTCGCTAGATGGCATACACATAGACGGAAACGTTGCCAAGTAATTTAATTACAAATTTCAAATTTATGACAAGTTATACCATCAAGATACCGTATAATATTTTAGACGCAAAACGTCACTTAAAATTTTTTCTTCGTTATCATTGCTGTTATTCGACTTTTCCAAAGAATTTATAATGTGGTTTTGCCGTAAAATGCCTTAAAAAGTGTGCATCGTGTGCGGTTGACGCCCGGCTGATGGAATTCTGCATTATTTTCCTCAAAATTAGTCAAGGTAAGATTGTCATTGGACATCAATCTATATTTCGAGGATTTTATTTTAAATAAATTGGTATATCCTATCCTTTAATAAACTAAAGCTATTGTTTTTTAGATGTAAAGACAGTGGCTGCATGCGATGAAGCACGTTGATATGGCTGGTTCTGCAACAGCTCGTATTTTTGTTATTACCATTTTGCCGAGAAGCTCTACGCTTTAGCCGAGTGATGTCCGAATAAATGGTACATAATACCTTCATGGTGGTGAAGGAATCTATTAATGAAAAACAATTATTCCATTTTCAGGAAAATTTACACGTTTTGAAAAAATGCGGTAGACAACTTGAAGGCACGCCAATCTCTTCATTTAGTCTGGGCAAGAATTTATGGATAATTAAAGTGCAGCACCACTACTTCAGGAATTAGAAAAAGTTTTCATCAGGTTTTCACTGAACATCAAAACAACACGAAAAAACGGCGGGGCGAATTTTACTTGCAGTCTTGCACTAACCCAATCCAATAGTGAAATAAGAAAGAAGTTCTATTGTCGCCTAAACTGCAACACCTTGCATCTGATTTTTCATATTAGTTGTTTTCCATTGGAGAGTAGCCCTAACTGATTTTTAAATGTCTTAATTGGTCATCGATGAGCTTTTATCGATTATCAACATTCATAGTGATCTTATTTAGATGTTAATTTTCGTTCTAAAAGGACATCAAGGTGCAAAATACAAAAAAAAATATGTGTATGAGGTTTAATTAGCAGTTTGGGCGACGATATTATAATTATGATGTTATTGATTGAATTATTTAATTTTATAAGTTGATATAAATAGAGTAATATGACTTCAAAATAATTATTTGATAAATTTTTTAAATGAAATTATGCGAAAATGTTTCAGTGATAACATTTTTGTATTTTTTTCATTTCCAAAATGTAGTGGGGAACGTGGGGAAAATAAAAAATCAAAGGTTGCGAAGGCTGCGAGCAAGTACGACGTTTCCGGTTCTTTAAACGATTGCTTAGCAACATTTCAGCGTTTCCGGTTCCGAAATGCCATCTAGCGACACCAACTCGGAACTAAGCTTCCCCCACCACGGACAAAAATTCCCCTTTTCTTTCCCCTCTGGGTATACAAAACTGACCTACTCTGTGCACAAAACTCAAGTGAAGAAATAGATAGTTTGACATATTTTTGAGCTGTCCGGACATATCTAGACAGCTTTGGCCAAGTCCGTTTACGCAGCCCTAAAATTTTGTGTATGTTTGGTTGCCTACATATCGGCGCAGCTACTCGAGGTGTCCCGATTTCATTGACGCTTAGTGTACCAGTACTAGTACAAGTACTTTCCTAGGTGGTTACACTATGTTAGTAACTGTCTTGCAAGTGACTGGCGCTTGCAACTAACCCATTTACTATACCAATGTAAACCAGCCTTAAGAAAGTTTCGCCACTTTGATGTTTGCGAAAATCGTTGAAATTTTCGTAAAAATTTCATGTCAAAAATGTAAAAAGCACGATTCTCGGTCAATTCGAAAGCTTTTCGCACATGTCTATACTGTTTTCGATAGATTTTTCGATTCTCTTTCGATTGCCGGGTCGCCCAAATCGATATCTCGATCGGTTTAAAAGTTAGACCGGTTTCAATTTTACGAGACCGATGATTTGGTGATTTTTCGGAGGCCATAATTGACATGAAAAATTACCTTTTCCGATGCGCTCTAGAAGCATTTCGTAGATTTTTTGACGCTCTTTCGAATGCGCGGCCGCCCATCTCGCTCAGAGCTTCGGTTCAAAAGTTATGGTCGATTGAAAATTTCGAGCAAAATTTGTACCCAAAGTGATGGATTTTCGAAAAAATCAAAAATCACTAAATGTCGTCCAAATCGAAATCCAGACACTTTTCCCGATAGATTTTGAGCTAACTAAGCGATTCCCGGGTCGTGCGACTCGATAGCTCCACTAATAACGAAGTTATGGCCGTTTGAAAATTTTACTCTATTTTCAACGGTACGCCAATATTAGACGCATTTTCTCACTTCAGATGACTCAATTAGAACCCAATTTAAATTTGCCGTCGATATCTCAACAAATAAAAAAGTTACAGCACTTTGAAATTTTCAAAAAGTTGAAAATTCGAAAATTCGAGCATTTTTTTTTTCTCAGATGAACCGATACCGGATGCATGTATCTACTCCAGTTGACACAATAAGAAGCCAATTTGATTTTTTTATCGATATCTCGACTAATAAGAAAGTTTCGCCACTTTGATGTTTGCGAAAATCGTTGAAATTTTCGTAAAAATTTCATGTCAAAAATGTAAAAAGCACGATTCTCGGTCAATTCGAAAGCTTTTCGCACATGTCTATAATGTTTTCGATAGATTTTTCGATTCTCTTTCGATTGCCGGGTCGCCCAAATCGATATCTCGATCGGTTTAAAAGTTAGACCGGTTTCAATTTTACGAGACCGATGATTTGGTGATTTTTCGGAGGCCATAATTCACATGAAAAATTACCTTTTTCCGATGCGCTCTAGAAGCATTTCGTAGATTTTTTGACGCTCTTTCGAATGCGCGGCCGCCCATCTCGCTCAGAGCTTCGGTTCAAAAGTTATGGTCGATTGAAAATTTCGAGCAAAATTTGTACCCAAAGTGATGGATTTTCGAAAAAATCAAAAATCACTAAATGTCGTCCAAATCGAAATCCAGACACTTTTCCCGATAGATTTTGAGCTAACTAAGCGATTCCCGGGTCGTGCGACTCGATAGCTCCACTAATAACGAAGTTATGGCCGTTTGAAAATTTTACTCTATTTTCAACGGTACGGCAATATTAGACGCATTTTCTCACTTCAGATGACTCAATTAGAACCCAATTTAAATTTGCCGTCGATATCTCAACAAATAAAGAAGTTACAGCACTTTGAAATTTTCAAAAAGTTGAAAATTCGAAAATTCGAACATTTTTTTTTTCCTCAAATGAACCAATACCAGGCACATGTATCTACTCCAGGTAACACAAAAAGAAACCTGTTTGAATTTTTCATCGATATCTCGTCTAATAAGAAAGTTTCGCCACTTTGAAGTTTGCAAAAATCGTTGAAATTTTCGTAAAAATTTCATGTCAAAAATTTAAAAAGCACGATTCTTGGTCAATTCGAAAGCTTTTCGCACATGTCCATACTGTTTTCGATAGATTTTTCGAATCTCTTTCGATTGCCGGGTCGCCCGAATCGATATCTCGATTGGTTCAAAAGTTAGACTGGTTTTAATTTTACGAGACCGATGATTTGGTGATTTTTCGGAGGCCATAATTCACATGAAAAATTACCTTTTTCCGATGCGCTCTAGAAGCATTTCGTAGATTTGTTTACGATCTTCCGAATGCGCGGCCGCCCATCCCGATCGGAGCTTCAGTTCAAAAGTTATGTTCGATTGAATATTTCGAGCAAAGTGATGGATTTTCGAAAAATTTAGAAAAAATCATCAAAAGTCGTCCAAATCGAAATCCGGACGCATTACCTGATAGATTTTCAGCAATATTTTTCTTTGAAAATATCTGGCACTTATTCCGTAAAATCTTGACATATATTTTAGCTTATTTCATAATAATTATCGATATACTTTCGACAAGGTCCAGTTCAAACCTCAAGTGAAAGGGAATACATGAGGATAAGTTCAATGTCGGTGTCGGTTTATGGAAAAGTTGACCTTCATCAGACAGAGTTTTTATTTTTCAAATCTGCCGTATGTTCTGTTTGTTCCTCTAATAAGTATTGTCCATTTGTTTAGTTTCCCTAAATCATGTCATTATACCTACATATTCATTTGTGTCTACTTACTAACGCACCTGAGACATCAATATCAGGGCCGTAAATGTCCTGATAACAATACAACAGGTGGGTTATTTAGATTTAGATACAAAATTACATACATACATTACATAATTGATCAAATTATTCAGTCATTTCCGTCTAAAACTGAATTATACTCAATTATTTTGTGGCGGAAACATGACCTTATCTTGACACTGTGTCTCTCTCTCCTACTCCTACTTTTTAATCAGACTTTATCGTTAGCGTCAGTGAGTGCTGCAACAATCTTACTGAATCTTATCAAAGTCTAATCAAAATGTGATCTGCTATTGTGTTACGTTACGTACACTTTTATTAAAACGCCATTGTTTTATCCGTGAACCGTCTTAAATATATGAACCCAATTACATATACGTTATGGACTCATTTAGTGTACGATAATTAACTTAAGTAGTAATAAATAATACCAATCACTTATTGTATACTTAGTTACATCAGGAGCATCATACCACTACCATATCGTAATACCATTCAATCGGTCTACCACTATGTGCAAAGCTTTTCAATCGTGAGTATTAACTAAATAAAATTAAATCCTACTTTAATAGTTATCCTACCTATACCTACGCATGTAGCTAGGTACCTATAAGTACTTTATTAGTTACAAAAGATATCACAGCGATATCACTCAAAATAAACACAAAGTGAAGATAAATTTTACCACAAACCACTTGAATTTCCTAATTTTAATTATACAAATTTCCGGTGGCGAGTATGTATACGAGTGCGTCATCATCAGTTTGGCTAATTAGTTAGAGCACAGACTAGACCCACTACAGACGGTAGACTCCGTGGGATTTTTTTATCCAGTTGTCCACGACATTAGTTCAGAAGCGGTTGTTAGATGGCGCTATCAAATTTCCACCGCCGCCTGGACGGGGGGCAGTTTTCAATTTAATTTGATTTTGATGTATTAAAAGTTGCATAAATACGCAAGCATTTTTTGCTACATTTTTATTCAAAAATATCATGTAACAAATAAAGCGCAACTTAATTGTAAATGAGTAACATTTTGAGATATCTGGAAAATCAATTGTTAACCTGTTCGTGGCGATTTATCGAAAATTTCATGACATTTCAGCGAAGTTTGCGGTCAACAGTAATTCTCGGGTGCCTTCAGAAGTTTTCAAGTCGATGGTGATTTCGAGTTCTTCTTTTGTGGCCGTAAATACTTTGACGGAAGAATTTGGTGCTTGTAGTTATCCTCATAGGTTCATAAGATTAGTGAAAAGGTCGCCTGAAGATCGTAAACGGAAGCATTTTTAATACTTTTGAAGAATTTCAATGAAATCACATAATGATGACGATTCTCAGCTAATCTGAAATGTAGTATAAGCCAGGAATTAGCATGAGTGAAGAGACCGACCCCAATATCTCAAAAAATCAAATTTCAGGGCGCGGATCCAATCATGTAAAAAAAAGCATATTGAGGGAGAATACATAGGTACTTACTTACTCATTTTGTCGGAAAATTATGGAGCACGTTTACTTAATTGTGTCTTGTTTCTGCTACACACGAACACAATCGGTTAATTATTCGGCATTCGGCAATTCGAGAACATTTTTGAAGGAATTATTTATTTTGAAATTTAAAATAAACAACCCGTAACAACAACCTAAAACAAAATCCAACAATGCCGCCACATATTTTTATTCAAAGTGCCATCTAACCGCCGCTTCCGAACTAAATATTTACTGGACAAAAAAATCAAGGAAGTTGCAGACGGCTGGTTAGAGGTATACGCGCAGCGCACACTTTCATTCCAACATCGAGCAGAATAATACGTCGCCTCTGGCTTTACTGTCATTCATACCTGTGTTCATCATAGATCATACCCATAGATAAACCCCTCAAGATTGGCAAGAGCACGTTTGATTTTTTAATCCCGATAATTGCGGCACGGAGGATCTTCCGGAAATATCCGACGCCCCTGGCGGCTGTAGATGACGCCACTATAAATCCGTTTCTAGGATACAATCGACGTATTCTCGCATAGCCCTCTTTGTAAATTTCAATATTTATGATTTTTTTATAATTTTATAAGTGCACCGCACAGGTACACCGGTTTGTGCCCACCTTCAAATTCAATTTTTCTCGTGATTATCGAAAATAATTGAATTTACAAGGTTAATTGAAATATTTTAAACATAAACTGGCAATAATTATTCTAGGAAAAACGAGTTAAATCATATTGGAATCAAAAAAATATATTGAAACTTTTGTTACTAATAAATTTTCAACTAGAAATGATGTGTATCCGGCGAATACTAGCCGCAAGATGAGCAGTTCCATGAATTGTTCAACCAGCTCAGATCCTTTGCAGTCGATTTTGCCGTTCTTGCACTGATGAAAATTTTGCAGTGTCGGTGTCCGTAATTCAAACAGTTTGAAATTTTGAAAAATGCTTGGAGGTTTCGCAGTATTTGCAGTACTCTTCATTTTGGCCTCGGAAATCGGATGTACGTACCAGAAAAATTTGAATTAATTGCCAAAATCTAGTTCCAAATTATTTTAAACACACACTCACTGTGAACAAAGACGACCATGTATCAAGATGAAACTGATTCCATGAATAATACAACTTAAACGCACCACAATAACGTTTCTTGACTTCACAAATTTTCATAATTCAGGAATAAAATGAAAATAAATCATCATCATAACAACAGTGACAATTTTGATCACCGCCGCCTGTTTTTTTGATCATCTCCGCCTGGTTTTTTAATACCGCCATCTAATTGATTTTTTGACAAGTTTCGAATTGAAGAGAACTGCAAGAAATTTGGCGAATGTGACTCTATCTAAAATCGACTGTACGAACTATTGCCGCCTTCGGTATCGGGATTAATTTTTCGGCCAAGTATCCCATCTTGGGGAGATAATCTTTGATCATACCTATTCAATATGATCACTAGATCACTTCGTAACTTCATGATCATTTTATTATTTTACTCATAATACTACATAGGAGTAGGTGCGTTATTTCTACATACAGGCTCTTATACATATGTGTATGTATATCGGCGACCATGCGGGTCGCATTTTTTTTTATTATTATTGAGGGACGGACGGGATTATTTTCTTGGCGCAACTTGAACAAATTAGGTGACCCTCTAATGAGTACATACATACAACCTTTATAATGTATATGTATATATACTTAATCCGGAATACCTCTACTTATGTTACAGATGTTTCGAAACTTGCTATTGGCACCTAATAGAAAAGAGATTTTGTTACGACGAGAGTATCGCGATGTACAACGACGAACCGGAAACAATAATAATAAAAGCAGACGAAAAGAACAACAACATGATGTTCGACAACATGGCATTCTACGATAGTGTTGCCGTGATAGCCGGAAGGGCTATCGTCACGATCGATCCATCAGAGGAAATCAAACCCATCGTGCGACAACCGACCATCATCGCCCAGAGACTCATTCGCTGGCATCAAGAGGAGCTCAAAAACGAGACCAACCAAAACAGACTTTCCAGGAGCGTTCCCACTGTATGCTTTCATAGCCAAGACGACATCTGCAGTAACAAATCAAACAGTAATGTGAGTATGTACCCAAAATGGGTACTGTGCATACATGCAGATACTATTCTTAATAAAAAGTCTAAAAGAAAAAGGATTTCCAGGAAAAAGACCAACAGACAAAAGTAACAGTGAATGATACAGACAGTGTTCATAATCGACAAGAAGAAAACGAAAAATATAAACTCGATGTTGCATCGGTGAAAAGAGATAATTCACTGAAACCGTCGGATATGATAGATCCGCAACTGCGGCGGAAATCGTTGCGTGAAAGACGGATGTCGAAAAGTCTTTACCTAAAAATCGATTTCCCCAAGGAACTGCCTTTGATCCGCCAACAGTCTATGCCGAAATTCTATTTAGACACACCAGACGAGCACCAAACACTGACAACTTCAATGTTTCGCAGTCCGAGTACAACATTGATGAGTCCAATAGTTCCGAAAAATCCCAATCAGTTCATGTTTGATTTATCTTCGATTGTACAAATCGAACGAGAAAAGGCCGCCAGTTCGAATAATTCCTTAGCAGCAGTACATAATCATCATCATTTAGGCGGTGAAAATAACAAATCATCATCCAGACTGATGATAATTAAAGAGAAAATGAAATTAAAACGAGTAAAAAGCGGAATTGTGCTAAATTCCCCACCAACGAATCTACCACACAGTCATCAACACATCTAATATGTAGTTGAACCATTATCATTTTATTATTTATGCGTATTATTATTACTATCATTATTATGTACATTTAAAAATTATACTCATTCGAAACAAATGATATATTTCATTTATACCTACAATGTATTATGTAAGAGTATACGCACTTACCTACATTTTTGTATTATTTCAATAATTTTGTTGGTTCGTCTTCATATAAGTACATTCCTAGATTTGTAATTCATGGAAAATATCCTACAAAATTTAACATGTATGTACCTACACATATGTATGACTTGTAAGTATTAGACTTGTTTGGTTCAAACATGGTTCAAACCAATCTTATTCCTAAATGTATGTAGTTGGCCATGATCCTCGTTCTGTCTCTTTTTCAACTATTAGAGGAACAGGGGGACGAAAATGCCGATCATGGACAACAAAGTATAAAATTGGTTTTAACATCGCCGCGTCTAGTTATTTAACGTCAAGTCGTACACTTTGGGCATCGATCATTACCTCATAATCTGACGGCTCTTTCGGTGGAATTAATTGCTCTTGGAGGTTGAGCTTCATTCTGTCTTTGTATGTCCGCTTGAAAAAGTTGCACTATAAGAAATATGAATTCAGTTAAATTAATATTATGATGTTACCACCAAATATCTAAACCAGTATTTCTCTCTGCATGGTTTATTACCTTATACATAATCAACATCAATAAACCCAGAAGCGAAACGCCCGAAATAGTCGACAGAATGCAGATCCATAAGGCATTAACATGTTGACGAAGCAATCCGTGCATTACAGTGACTGCTGTCGATGTTGTAGTCGTGCTTCTACATAGAAAAATTATTAACCGTATTTTATTCGAATTCGTCAAAGACCGGCGGCGATGCTTTACCTGTTGTATAAAATTTTATATTCTCCATCATCATCTCCATAATTCAGAATAGCGTATGTAACAAATGCTAATGTTTCGATTTCTGCAGAGACATTTTGAAATTTTTCTCTGATCCTTTGAGTGTTGGCATTGATTACAATGGTAAAAGTGGCGCTTTCACTTGATTTCTTGAAATACCCCCCACTACAAAGAAATTGAACACAACTATCGAGCCCCTGAAAACAAGTTATTTGGAGTGTAGTGTCATTATCATCCGGGATAATTTTCAATAAGTTGTTTTCTTTGTTGCTCAAGTTTAACATTTCTGGATTCAAGTTGTTGCCTTCTTCGCCGCCACTAGTCATTTCACAGGCGGTTGATATATCGCTTACGGCACCCTGTGTATTTCGCGTAGATGAGAAATAAATCAGTGGCAACTTTTTTGAAAAAGAACTTACTTCAACACTAACGATTTGGAATAAATCTCCGCCATCGCTAGAAGTAATTTTCGGTATCGACAGTCGCAAGTTTAAATTTAAAGGACTTGGGCCTCCATTGATAACATTGAAAGTGTGTATGAAAGATATTTCTGTTCGTAAGACACCAGATTCATCTAAATGTGTTACCATTTCTGGTGTAGATTTACTTAAACATAAAAAGAAAACAACAACGAAAACCGATTACAGAAATTTTCGTAGGTATGTACAATCAATTGCAACTAACCTATCTATAAACACTTTACTTTCGGTAATTACAGGAATCTCTAAAACGATTTCATTATCACTCTGGTTATTTTCGACTCCCGAACTTTCAACTTTGATTTTAACTTTCAATTTTTTTATATTCGGACCAATTTCAGCGACATTCATTCGAAAAGATGTCTGCAAAGGTATGTAATGAATACATATCGGTGTAGAAGCTGAATATATTGAACCTATATGTATGTATACGTATTTATGTATGTATGTATGTAAACTAATAATAACATACATATAATATTCTAAACTTGCCTGTCTCAGAGAAATAAGGCGTTCACTTAGAAGACAACGATAAATGGTAGAATTGATGATTTCACATTCATTCACATTGGTAATGGTGACTTCCACTGGAAGAATATAAAGAATGTGCACCCTAAAAGCCGGTTCGCCCTTATTTGTAACCGTAACACTCACTTCTAATTGTCGAGTTAATCCCACTATTATTCTATTCCTACAAATAACATAATAAAGTATTTATTAAAAATTTGATGCATACGGATGTTTGATTATAAGTACTTTTCTGTTAATGTGGTGGCAAGACTCAAATCGGTATTGCAGACTCCATCATGTCCACATTCAGGTGCAAAAGGTAATTGGAATTGTTTAGAAAACTCTTCGCTTCTGCCATCTAAAATCTTGCCGAGTAAAGTTATTTTCAACGGGCTGAAATTCGTGAATGCGCTTTTCAATTCCACCGTATGACTAAAATTATATTTCGAGTCGGTCAACATTGAAATTGTTCGATTATTCATCATTCGCTTTTTGATAATTCGGTCGTCATCTTCGAAAGTCAACTTCAACGAAACATTTTGGACCGAAGGAATTTGATTGCGTGAACTTAATGTAACGGAATAATTTAAGGTGAAATTTTTCAAAGTCGTATTCAAAGTTTCATCCCCGCCCGACTGGTTGACTTGAAAAACCATATCGAAAGCGGTCAAAGTGTGCAGAATTACTACGCAATCACTACCGTACGTTCCCACGGCAAAGTCTAGAAAAAGATGAAAGGATATTATCGGCTTATTAATTATAAGTAAAAATGATTATAAATAATTTCAACGAAATAATACCTTTATGTAAATTTCCATCTAAATCCAAAGAATTCGAAATTGACATGCCGAATCCTCTAATTCCGTCACGTGAACTGGTCAATTTACTCAAAAAATTATAATTCCCATCTCCACCTTCGTCCGCGTACAGGTACACTGCACCGTTGCCGTTATTTTCGTACGGAGCACTTACTGCTACGTCTACGACAGAATATCTTATGTTCACAGAGTACTTATATTTAGTATTGAGATTAGAAAAATTACAATTGGATAAGTCCAATCTTAAATTGCCCAAATTCGCCATTGTGGTTCCAAATCGTGAACCTTCTGATGTGCCTGTGAATTTAATTGGTGTTGCGAATCCATTCTGCAAATTACAAAATTTATTATGAGATGATAGAGTCTCCGATAATACCTGTTACCGAATTCCCTAAATTTTTGTAATGATAGACGGCGCCTTCGTCCCAACTATTTCCGCGTGACATGGGAGCGCTTACGATTATGCTGTCACCCGCGTTTCCGGGGAGTACCAGTATTGAGTAGCCAAAGTAAGATCCCATTTCGTTACCGAAAAATTTTTCTTTTACTCGTATTTTCTCAGATGAGGATGGGAACAGTTCGAAAAGGACTACCTGCAATTTCGCAGGAGTCAAATTTATATCTATTTGTTTTATTTTTCCTGGTTTCTCCTAGTAGGATAAGTATAATAATAATACTAACTTGGCCTTTCAATTTAGATGCTCTGGGTATTCCAGCAACAAACCAGATTTCTTTTGAATCATTCAAAAATTTACCGACTGAAACACTGTAGCCTAAAATTAATTAAAAATTAATCCGTAACTTTAATAAAACAAAAATTTTCTCAAAAATACGGAAAACTTTTAGGTGTATTTTCCATACTTTTGAATAGCTTACTTGTATGTACGTACATATCTATGTAATACTGCATGTCGCACCTTAAATGATCTTTTTTCCAAACTGAGAATTTGAAAATGTAACGCTAATATAAAAATCTCTTTATCACACATCATAAAAGAACTAGGTATACCTAATATTAAGTATCAATTTCAAGTGCGACACACTGTACATGCATATGAGGTGTATTTACCGAAATAAGAATAATTTTCTATTGGTGATGATCTTCTAGGTAAACTTTCAGACTTGTCATTTATTTTTGATAAATTTGTTGAAAATAAAGTTCCTACAACAGAAATAATATGATAATCATTATCAAAACAAAGACAATGAATAAATCATGACGACTCGACAGAATATTGACCCATATTTTTCTGTATAATAGAAATGGGAATAGGTATTTTTAATTAATTGGAAATGAAACAAATTACAATAAGTATTTTGAAGGTACTTACCACTCCAATCGGTCATTCCAGGAGCTCCAGTAACCATCAATTCACTAGAGTCCTAAAATCAAAAACATGTACGGAGGGATCGAATAAATTTCAACAACAATTTCAAGACTCACTTTGACATAGTGAATATCGAAACCGACTTGCGCAAATGCCGATTCGTAGTAAGTACGAAATGTGTCTCCATTATTGGTCACTTCTGAAAGACCGAACATAAAATAATAACAAAATTATCACAAGAGTTATGCATTTTATTTGTAGTATCATACTCAAGCCTTGCGATGGTGCGATGACAGTCGCCTTCCCTCGCACATCCGTCGAATTTTTCATTTGATAACATGCTCCTTTCATAAAATAATTTTTACGATCATAAACGGACATTAATCTCGGAGCACAAGTCTGGCAAAAGACAAGAAAAAAACATCATAACGCAAATATGTATGTGTGCAAAGTTTGCGTATGGATTGAACTGCAGATGTGTCTCACTTTAGGGTTAGAGCCGGTCTTTTCACCTGTATATGATAAAAATCAACAACTTTATCTGCTGGATAGGTAACTTTCACTGAGAGATGAAAAGATCTGCCCTTAAAATGAAGACAGACATTCTGAGAGACGAAAAGAAAAAAAAATAATTACGAAAAATTGTCCTCCATAATCCGACTCGCCAACTATTTTCGATCCCAATAATTCACCATTTCCTGGTGGATAATTAACATCTGTTGAATGGAATTATTATTTAGAATTCATCAATATCCATATACATACGTATAAAATCATCAGTATGTGCGTAGGTATACATATTCATATTATGTAAGTACTTACCATTGGTTCGTTTTAAATCATATTCTTGACAGAATCCACCCGGTTCTACTGTACATCTGTATACGGTTCCTGTAAGTTTGCCGTAAATATTCCGTCTTTTTGGAGCTCCGACTATCACACTTGAAAATATTATTATTATGAAACTTTTTCTTATTTTCATTAGAAAAGAACTTTTATAATTAAGTAACGTTATTCTCCTTTCTAACAATGATCATGCACCACGATATAATATAATATAAGAGTTACTTATCTTATATCGAGTCATGCACTTACTGATGATTGCTGTTTGCGGTTTTCCCCTGCTGCAAATGAACAGAAAATCCAAAGTGGACGTTACGATGAGGGCCCTGATAATATTCATGTTTAATTATTTATCGTATCAATATGTAAAATACCTACTCACCTGAATTATTATTGTTTTCGAGACGTCGATTATCTCTTCACTTTTATACAAATTTATAGACAATAAAGTTATTAAAATAAATTTTGTCCCCATGATGAGGATGATGAAAACAGAACTGAATATTATTGCATTCGAGATGTTTAATTTTGACTCATCATTCACTTCCAGGAAACGAGTGAGATATATTATTTAGGTACTACATATGTAGATGATCATTTTATTATCCTTATTTTGAATAGCAATAAGAAATAATAATCTCAAATTGTAATTGGAATGGTTTCTTTAACATAGGTACTAAGTATATTCGTATTTCATATATGTATGTATTTTATTAGTATTTGTTTCACATATTACACATACCTAAGTGTACCTATGTGTATGTATGTATAATCCTATAACTGTATTCATACGTTATTTCATCATATAACATTTTCTGAATTCTCCCATGAAATTACGATTAATTAAAAAATTTCCTCTTGGTTGATTTTAATCTGAATCGGACCCATAGTTCCCGTTAGAATAAATAATGAGCGGCATCGATTTGATTATAAAACAGTGTCATTCATTGGTATTAGACAAATGTGCGATGAACATCGACGAGATGGCTAAATCAATAATCCAACCCAAAATGATCTTACTATCGACAATTATTACAATTTGCAAACTAGCTCAAGTAAATGATGGATTACCTTGATAAGTGAATAAAACAAGAAAGTGATCAGAATTCTTTTCAAGGGGGTGACAACCGTCATCGTCACAAAAGAAACGATTACGATCAATCCACAGAGTGTAATAAAATATTTCAACATTCCTACAGTTGAGGATCCGATCGTCAGCTGGATGAGCATTCAAAAGGGAATTTATCCAAACGTAAGAGCCAAAAAAAGAATACTAAAAACTCCTGACGAAATGATGAATATTTCGTTTCAGACATCGCAAATAAATTCCGTTCTGCGAGTAGGCGAACCAATCACCATTTTCATCTATTTAAAAGATGAAAGCAATTTGTACGATATTAAGGTGGCAGATTGTTGGGCTTACGATGACTTGAATTTTCAGAGGTCAAGAAACAAATTACATTTAAACAACGAGTAGGTATAATATTGATATTTCAAGTTGAATTTTCTTTCTTTCGCTATTCATTGGCGCACGAGTTCTGCCTGTACTTACATATGTATATCCATCATGCCATTTTCAGTCATTATACCTACAATCAATCATCATCATATTCTAGGAATCGTTATATGAATATTGAAAACTGGAAGAAAATTAAACTGGATTCATTGAAAGATGATGATAATGGACAACCATCATCTAAATTGTTTTTATATACAGACTTGAAATCATTTAAATTCCCAGACACGGACCAAATTTACATGACTTGTGATATACAGGTAGGTACATACACAAAAGGAAAACTGTGTCATAAAATTATTCAAATAGGAAACTTATAAGCGATGTATATTAATTGATATTTCGATTTCAGTTGTGTTTCAAAATTTGTAAAAAATAGCAAAGAGCTTCAAAAATAGCCTTCGTCGTCATCATTATTACCGCCAACTTCCGAACCCTCAATTACACCAACCAACATATGTTTGGGTATTTCTGAACCCCTGATTTGGATATTATAACAAACCAACTCCATTTTGGCCAAACTCTGCTTCAAAACGTACGCCTTTCTGCCAAATTCCTTGTTCCCCGCGTTCATAATCCCCAGGAACCCAGTATGAAGATGTCTCACGTAATTACAAATTTTGAAACACTCGGAAACATTCCCAATGCCCAAATTGTTTATACATCTGCGCATCAGTTCACCAGTGAAATCCCCAATACCTAAAATGTAATCTACTTGTGGAAATAAAAGTGAATAATGGCCCGATTCGTCTTCATAATTGAACATGTCGCCGAGTTGGGTCCATGGGTCAATGTTATCATTCTTTAAAAACTGAAAAAACACGTACGCTTCAATGAATTCTTGTAAGCCTCCAGTATATGCTTTCTGATATTGGTATTGGTCAAAATCGCGTAGAATCAAAGCAATCGACCGGAAATTCTTGTCAACCACTTGTCTCAATCTCGTACTGGCTTCTTCAAATACGGTTTCACGTTTACCCTCACTACAAAAATTTATAATTATAGGTATCTACAAAACTCAATCCATACAAAGCTGTAGCTAAATTAATGTAAAAATGTGCTCACATGTCTGTGCTACAGCTGTGGAGCAGGAAAATTATCCGTTTATTTTCAATTGTAATGTCGCGACTGATTTTTACAATTCGTTCATAACGGTCATGTTTATCATCCAATTGCTTACGGACATCCAGAAACAACTTGATCACGGGATTGTCTTCATCAATGTTTTCTAAAACCTCACGGGCTTTATCACCCACGTTCGGCTTGAACTTATTATAATCTTTTCTGTGACCTGAAATACAATCATTTTCATAATTGCTGAACATAATTGTTTATTATAAAATGCTTTTATGTATTACCTTTATTACGAAACATTTTCTTTCTGGAATATGCTGCTGATCACAAAACATCCACTAATGCTGGACTTGTTAGTTTGTTTGTTGTTATTGTTAGGTTAGGAAACATGAAAGGTCAAATGAGTCTATGGCTTTGCGATGACGGATCGTTGGAATAAGGGTCCGTAAGGGATAATCTGACAATCAGCTGATCGCCTGGCGTCTGTCATCAGAGTATACAAGCAGTGTTCAGAAATTTTGTATCGGATTTTCTCTACATTCGCTCTTCTTCTGTTACAGGTCTTTATATGGCATTTTTCATACATGTCGTTACGGACATAGACAGTTATTATTTCTCACCCGATACCAGTTTGCTTCTGCATGACAAAGAAATAAATTTTTTTCAGCTACTTTGTATACTTTAATGACAGACGCCAAGCGATCAGCTGATTGTCAGATTATCCCTTACGGACCATTATTCCAACGATCCGTCATCGCAAAGCCATAGACTCGGTCAAATATCATCGGCGGTAGACACATCCAATCGAATCAGTACTGCCAACACATGAAATGCCCCTTCCCATCCTTCCCCTTCCTAGATGCAAAAGTCTGTTACTAAATGGTATCGTCTTTACCTATAAACAAAACTGACCGGGTAGGTAATTTTTTTAATCATCATGTCATCATTAACTAAAATATACATACGGAAAATGACAAAAAAAGCCCTTGTTCCGGTGACCTTTTGCTTCTCTATTGTTGTCTTTTTCTATATGCTGACAGCACCCGAGCTGAGTAACATGACAGCTGACAGCGCAGCTGACAGTCTCTGTGGCTGACAGTGCCCACATATTTGTTGACTGTTGTCTGGTTCTCTGGTGCTGAAAGTTAAACAAATAAATAAAAATCGAGAGAAAAAACACAATTTAAATAGATCTGTCTAAACTGTGATAAAGAACAGTAAAACGCAAACCAAACAACGTCCAGTCAGGCAGTGGGAGGATTTGTGAATCATTCCAAGAGATTAAAAATTAAACGAAATGGTAAATACCTATTCCATCAGTGTTTATAGGAGACTAATAATCTAAACATTGATTCCACAAATTGTGAAACATGAAATAGGAAGTTTTTTTACAATTCTATGTGACTTGTTTCTTTTTCAGATACGATTCATTTTAATCCAGAACCGAGCTGGAAAAACTCGATTAGCCAAATGGTACATGAATTTTGACGATGACGAAAAACAAAAACTGATTGAGGAAGTACACGCCGTGGTCACTGTCCGAGATGCCAAACACACAAATTTCGTTGAGGTTGGTGCCACATACCTATTTACATACTTACATATATGTATGTACTTACCATCCATTGGTGACTACAAAAATGTCGTTTCAGTTCCGCAATTTCAAGATTGTCTATCGTCGTTATGCGGGCTTGTACTTTTGCATATGTGTGGACGTCAATGACAATAACTTGTGTTACTTAGAGGCCATACACAATTTCGTTGAAGTCCTAAACGAATACTTCCACAACGTTTGTGAACTAGATCTCGTCTTCAACTTTTATAAAGTGTACACTGTTGTGGATGAAATGTTCCTCGCTGGCGAGATACGGGAGACCTCCCAAACTAAAGTACTCAAACAATTATTAATGTTGAACTCACTTGAATAGGTTTAATAAGTCAAGTGCGAGTAGGTAAGTACACATACACATAAGTAAGTAAGAAAAAGAAATGTATATTACTCTAAAATTAAATGAACAAAACATACCCCATAATACCACATATTACATGATAATGTAATGAGATATGTGTGCAAATAAGTCAAAAATTGTAATCTATACATGAAAATATCAAACAAAAATTAATAATTTGAGTATTTAAGTCACCTTATCCCAAACAAAGAATATTTATAAGGACCACGAATTTATAAAACTCATTTTGTTTGAGAGATCCTCCAAACACAAAAGTATGAGAGTTGAAATATAATTAAATTACATACTTCATACATAATAATCAAAGTGGTGTGATGGAAAAGTAAAGCGAGACCAAAGCAGAAAATCATCACACACTCAACATAAACCGAACCGGACGACATCCACACAAATGTTGATCAAAGAGAAAAGCCGCGCCGCCTTTCAGTCTTTTCCAGCGTCGTATGCGTGCGTTTGTCGGTCTGTTCGGATTTTTTCTATTTCGTCACAGGAAGCCCCCATTTCTTATTCCTTTCAAACCAAATGACATACTACTTTACCACGCCCACAACCCACAACTGTAACTTCAAGGGGAATCATATCGACATTGAGTATCAAAACAATCTGGTACATACATACGTCCTTATCCCGCGCTACCTACAAAGAATGCAGGTACTTATACTTCTCATAAGAGGAAAACTCGCGATCATCGCACAGAGACATTGTGTAGTAACAGTCCAATCCAAGACTGGATGCGAGCGTTTAGGTGGATTTTCTTGCTCGTATTATGTTCGGTTTCACGTTAACCAAAGGCGAAACCGCCACAATAATTAACCCAAGTGTGAAATCGATACTTTGACCATAATCTTTGACTCTGTTCTGATTGAGAACCATGACTGGAGTAGAGAGTAGGTATGCCAAAACTCAAATTCAACTCTTGGAAATGATAAAGATAACAGAAAGGTCTATCTTCAGATTTACACACTTGATTAACTTATACTTACCCATTACCATTACTATTATCTAAAATGTATGTACTTATAGATGGTAGGTATGTACATCACGTTAAAATGTTATCTGATGTATCAAAAAAGTCTGTCCGAAATGAGACGTTTCTTTTCTCTCAAGTAAAATTTTGAAATTTCAATTCCGCTTACATGAGGTAAAACCTTTTCTTGTATTTATAACGAAAATAATATCAAAAAGAAGAATAAATGAGAAAATTAGATAAGCGAACTTAGGTATGATGGTGACAGAAGTATGTTATATTTTTCGAGTCGGTTTTCGAATTTGGCCAAGACTAGTATACGAATTTGGCACGTGCACACGTCCAACCGACCGTGGAAAGTCATGGGACGCTTCATCTGATCACCGAGGCGGGCACCCGGACGCCCTTTATTTTCAACTCGAATGCCTTTATTTATTTTCTTTTCTTGTCAAAAAGAAGAAAAAAACGACCATATAGACTCATTTTCTTTATAAAAGCACTGTTTATAGGTATAGTACAGTATGTAGGCCCCCTCAAAATCATTTCGATAGCTCGGGTACACTTTGAAGGTGAAAAGAAGTAGTCGATTTTGCCAAGAATAGGTAAATTTTTCTGAAAAATCAAAAATAAAAAAGTTTCCAATGTACAAGGTGTCCCGTAATAACGTGTACAACAACGCTCTACCATACATATTCCTGAGGGCAAAATAGGACGATTTAACCGACATGACCTCAGTCCAAAAATTGATAATAAAAAAGTTACAGGGTGTTGAAATGGAAATTTTTATTTTTATTTTTTTCAATAATTTGAAAAGTAATGGAAGTATATCGATTCAAAAATTGGCGCAACATAATATGGAGCGTATGCTATAGGTATCCGTATAAATCAAAAGCGTATGTAGGTTTCTTTACTATTATTAACACAGTAATAATTAATATACTTACTCCTTTCTTCTCCTCAATTTAAGACTAAAATTTCATTTTATCTGGATTATAATAGCACCGTTTTTATACATACAGTAAGTATGTATCGTTCCTATAATAAGTAGCTGCCAGAAATTAAATAATTTAAATAATATGTAATCACAATATTAATAAACACTTGGACAAATAACATAATATGAAATTCCAGTACTTACTTACATTATTTTATTTAATGTTCTTATACCTATGTATGCATGAAACTTATACATAAAAGTATAAGGAAATTACGGTGGTTGATGGTGTGACTTCGTGAGCTGATGGAGGAATTCGAATCGATTTGTTTTTAATCTTTGATCCAATATGTATAATGATTGAATGAAAGCCATACCCTGTGGATGACAAACGATTTTTGTGTCGTGTCGCCTTGAGACATTAGATAGATGGTCATAATAACAGAAAACGCGTTTGTACACACGGCATTACCAGGTATGTATGTCATAGGTACTTATAGGTAGTATAGTCTTTACTTACATCATGGTGTCCATCATTTTGAAATACAGCAAAACTATCTACATATTATCTACATCATACATAATGTATGTATGTATACATCAAGAGAACAGCTCTAACAAGTAGGTATAGGTATACCACAATACCACCACACATCACATACTTACTTATTATTATTAAGAGACACAATAATAGATGCACTACTTATATTATCTATCAGAGATGAGGTCCTGATGATGGAGTAGTCAAACCGTGCGCGTTGATTCCGGACATGTGAATGCCGGCGGCCGCTGCCGCCGCCGCCGCCGCCGCCGCCGCAGCTGTCGTCGTGTTCCCCGATTGTAGATACATGTAATAGTTGTAATTTTGATGAGGGTTGTTCCCGCCGCCACCGCTAGCGGTGTGATCGCCGTTATTTTCGGTCGGCGATGATGCTGATGATGCCGTCGGCAGCGGCGTTGTCGCGGCGTTCGCCGCCGACGGGGACGAGCCGTGATGATGAGGATGATGATGATGGGGCGGCATCCTGTTGAAGGCCCCCGCCAGAATGTCGGTGACCGAATGCGAACTGGGCCAGCAGTGGTGAGTGGCGGTGGCGGCGACGACGGCGGCCTCACTGATGGACATCGGGGGCGGCGCCGGCGTCTGATGGTGCAACTTCTGATGGTGATAGTGGTGGTGTTGATGGTGATGGTACGGGTACGGCGGACAGATGGCGTTGTAGATCGACGGATGATGATGATGATGGCCCGGATGGCCGGATGACGAGGATGACGACGAATGGACCAGCGATCCGATCTTGTTCCGCAGTATCCTGGAGATGGACGAGACGGACGGCACGTTGTACTTGTCGCAGACGCCGTCGGAGAGCAGTCGGTCGCGTATTTCCCATGCGAATATTCCGGGGTCTTTCTGTTTCAGCGTTTTGATGCAGGCCACGACTTTGGGGGTGGTGACGCGCGGCTTCGAGCCCCCTATCGCTCCCGGCATTATCGAACCGGTCTCGTGAAATCGGGCGAGGATTTTCGATACGCACCCGTGAGATACTCGCAATTGGCGCGAAATGTCGCACGGACGTATACCCAATTGGGACAGTTCGACGATACGCAGACGGACCGAATTCGGCAGAGGACGCCCGTTTACGAAGACGCCACCCAATTGATTCACCTCCCCAAATTGTTGCACTTGGCCTTCTACAAATCAAAAGAAAACATCAACTTGTATAATATGCATCAGTTAGTGTTCAATATGTATAAAAGGGCCATCATGTACTTATATCATTGTGCAAATATAACCCTGAACCGTCAGTCTTTATTGTTGAAAGAAATATGTATATCCATCACAGAACAGGTCGCGCTATGGACGCTTATACGGTAATCTTATGGGCAATCATACCGGAGGGACGCCCGACTATGGTCGGCCACGGTCGTTTGGAGTGGCAAGTTTTATGTATGGTTTTTTCGTTGTAAAACAATTTCTACGTGAAGAAATAATGCTAATACCGAATACATAAGAATACTGACCGTAAATAATACTCGCCGTACGGAAACCTCATGATTGTGATGGTTATTCGATATGTGCGTCTGTCTGATGGGATTTACCTAATTATTGGGAGAAATTACACGTGTCACTAATTAGCGCCACCGTCATCTTTGAAGAAAACTTTCAGAAACACGATTACACGACTCGATTTGTAGAAAGACGACAAAAAAAAATACAGTAAAATTAGACGGAGTCGCTTTCAAAGAAAACCGAACGTGTATATCCTGTCATACGACAACCGAGACAACACATGTTATATTAGCTACCTAATAGTATAGAGACAACGCGTTTCCCCAAGTCTTTACACTTTATTCACGTTCACGTCTACAATTCATTATAACTACGATAATAGGTATGCACGAATGAAGGCGGAGGACTTCATTATCACATCATTATTAGTATTATTATACGTGTGTTTTTTTCATCTAGGACGACAAGTGAAGCATTACGATTTAAGCGTAGTCTGGGCCATAATTACTTGCTAGATACCTCAAAGCCACTTTTTGTCAATTTCATAATCGTGAAGGAATCAATACATTTTCATTATCGTGCCAATGACTAATAATTCCAAATTCATTACCATGAATCCAGCAACTTCTTTATCGTTCTAGGCAAGCAATAAAGTACAATTTTACGGACAATAAATGATTCGAAAAGTAGAGTTTTACAAGTGTGTATGGAAATGAATAGAGGTAAAGTACTGTTTAAAAAATTATATGTATGTAAGTAGTGCATGGGATTTAGAAAATTCGAGATTATAAATGATTAGTATCTTCTTATACTTCAGTTCAACAACATAATACAAATAATGTAGCTAGTCGTAAATCAAAAGTGTCAAAAAGATCAAAGAAACCTGAGTAAATTAGTTGACTGGTGATTGTTGACTCTGCAGGGATATTTTCAAAGTCATAAACCCTAAAATTATAAAAACGAAATTAGCCATTGTAAATGCATAATAATTCAAGTCCTACTTATGTATACTGAATAAACAATGTAAATACATGATCTTCTAAGTTATGTAACTTAAATTTAGGCTCATACAGTAGGTAAGCTAAATTTGGGTTTACCATCCATAAAATAAAAACAATGGTGGAATAAAGTTTGACTATAAATGTTCCCTATAAACCCGGTCAATTTAACACCAAATGGATCGTTTAATTTTACTATAAAATTCCACTTCTCTTCTATTCTTATGTACGTTTTGTTTTTGATAAATGCGTTTTTTTACCACTCTCTTAACTATGCTGCACTCTGTTAAAATTTAAAGTAAACTCATTGTTATACAGTTTTATGATTCTTTTAAACAATTATTTTTACCATGTTAAGTACTTACAATTCGACTCTACATACTTATTATTACCTAGTATACAGATGTGATCTGTAAATTTTAGGTATCACTTTGTTGTATTTGAAATCGTAAAAGCCCCGTTTATGTTATTACATTTTTACAAAAGTTGTTTTATCCATATGTAGAAAGGTGAGTAATTTCAACAACGCACAGGAAGTGACTTGAGTTTCGTTAGGGGTACATACCATCATGTAAATGTCATTCCCTCCGGAACATCAATTTGCGAGTCAGGGGTTAAGGTTAAGTATACCTACCTAAATACAGAATGCGACCCTTGAAGAATGCGTTACGGGCATCCGTCCACCTTCGACGTGGCAAATAACGCACAAGGTATGTGTTACGTACTACATCATACAGTCGACTTGATGCTGACGCTCCCTTTCCCTATACGACCAGAGACAACAAAATGCTATCGCCGATAGAATCAAGCTTATAATTGAAAAATAAATTAAATCGATTGAATGTTATAAAATGTGATGGTATGGACGATTCCACAGTTCAATGGTTATTCTAAGTATGTATTCACTGTTGAATCATTTTTTGGGGTTCGACCTCAAGATCCGTCCCTCTCCTGGCCTTGTCCTCCCCTAATACTAGATTTGTTTGATGCAAGATTTATTCAGTGTTGTGTAAGAAGAGCAGTTGGTCATGGCTCACTACTAGAAATGAAAATCGGTTTGAACACACGGTATATGTGCGTGAAGCATTATGGCCGCGCGGCGGCAAAGTCTCGCACGGGAGCGCGTTTTATTACCCATCATAAGTTCTACACCTTTCTGCCATGCGAGAACTACATGGGCCATGATTGCTTGATACTGGATCTAGCGTGAAGGACATATTACTTGCCCAACTTCGTTCATTATTATTCACAATTAATTTCACTTGGCAGACGAACATGCCAAAAGTCAATTCAATTGATACCTTTGCGTTAAGTATGTTGTATGGTATTAGATAATTCACAGACCAACGCAATATGCATGCAGACGTTCCAGAAAATGACGGCTATTTAATAAAGTACATACTATTGAAATTATACTTGGCACTACATTTTTAAAATCAAAAAGCACATAAATAGTAAAAACAGTCACGACTTTTAACTGTAGACACCGTTCAGTCATAAATAGATTGAACCTTCGATTTCTCAACCATTTTCACATTTGCAAAATTCCTAAACATAAAATAAGCGAGTCGAGTTATGACTTATGATGGGAGTGAAAATAAATTGCCCATATAGCGCAGCCTTTGGGGCTCAATAACTCCACTAATTAGGCACTTATTGCCAGTGCTGGATCAACCATGAGGCGCAAGAGGCGTGCGCCTCAGGGCCCGGGCCCTCATAGGGGCCCGGATGGCTAGAAACTACCTTATATCAGTCTTATATTCAAAAAAAATTTCGCCTGCGGCGCTATTTTTCTTCTTTTTTTGGCTATGATCTGCCTTATCAAATTGCTTATCTGGTTACACTCTAATACCAAGACTTAGCAACACTGCAACTGCGCCTCAGGCCCGGAATCTTCTTGATCCGGCCCTGCTTATTGCGGACCCTACTTTAAATCTGCAGTAGTTTATTCTTTGAAAAATCGACAAAATGGCTATGTCAATTGGGGAACCGCTACCTACTTTCATCCCTTGATATTTGAACGCTCGGTATAACATAAATAATGCTTATATCGTGAGTGTTTTAAATGTACATAACGAACGGTGTGGTGGTAATAAAAGTGACAGCGACCGTGTCAACACACATGTTAGATCATGCATCAAGCAGGCTAGCATTTCTTTGATTTTCCGCGCGCGTCTCAAATAAGTTGGCTGATGTTGCGGTGATGATGTTCAACTTTCTTTTTTTTGTATTAGGTATACTCAGACGGTTGTATATGCTCGCATAAGCCAATTTTTTACATAACACTTATGTATGATGTAGGTAAGAAAACAGTATTATTAAAACTAAAAGCATTAGTCCGTCGTAACGGACGTTGGGTTGGTCTACGGCGAAGGATTTAGATTTGTTATACCCACGACAATTTATGGTCCAGTAAAATACAGCCGATATTCGTCGGCTTAATGAGTTTACATCGTCTCATGTCAAACATTTGTCAGCAATAATACTAAGACAGCGATTGAGAAGCAAAAAAAATTAACGAATATTAATGATAATATTTAAGTATATGATTTCTAGAATTGGTAATGGGGTATACGTACACGTATGTACAGGCTGTTTGATAAAAACTCCAGAACGCCACAGTTTCTTTGGTTGTGATCCGATTTCAAAAACCCATTAACAAAAAATTATTTATTTTTTGTGCTCTACGAATAGGACTTGTTACCAAATTTTTTCCCTCAACTTCTTTTTTCAACATTGATAAATTGAACTTTTTTAATAATAAAACGCGATTATTTCCAATTCAAAGTTGAAGTAGACATTTTTTTCTATACCATCGACCAATAAAAAAGTAAATTTTTTTTGATAATCATCAGAAAAACGCAAAAAATGATTCGCCAGATTTGGTCGGATTGAACAAAAAACGTCATTTTCACGTTTGCTTTGAAATTCAAAGCACTCCTGAAACTGAATTTTTTTAAAATTTAATTCAAATCGGGCGAAACTTTTTATGCGTTTTCTTGGACAAACATTGAAAAAATGACCACTTTCTACATACCATAGTAAAGAGAAAAATACATACTTCAATTTTAAATTAGAAGTAATCGTACTTTACTCTTAAAAAATTTAATTTACCAATGTTAAAAAAAGAAGTTGATGGAAAAAATTTGGTAACAAGCTCTATTCGTAGTGCATGAAAAATAAATAATTTTTTGTTGATGGGTTTTTGAAATCGGACCACAACCAAAGAAACTGTTGCGTTCTGGAGTTTTTATCAAACAGCCTGTATACAGTGTAGAAGTATATATTTTACTTAATTTCTGTGACTTTCTCATCATCGCGTCTTGATGCTTTAAAGCGAGTTATGTGAACCGTTCACCCGGACACGGGTTATCGTAAAAAAGGTCATCAGTATAAGAGTAATATTTTGATAAAAGCACTGGTGTCTTTTCGACTCAATGACTTTGAGCCTACATGATTGTAGTATCTGTTCATAACTTACTCGTATTTTAAGTGAATTTATCCATCGCGCACGCTTTTAATAAAGCTAATCTACATTTTCAAGGCTCACTTATTCTCAATAGTCTATGCACTGGCACATCCATTATCTCGTAATTACACACAAAAAAACTATAATATTTGAAGTGTGTGATAGTATACATCTCAGACACATCACATACATAGGTAAAAGAATGTTGTAAGTGTATAGATTTTGCGTATTACTTATGGGTATACCGATCACCCATCATATTACAAATTATTTTATTCATTATTATTATTACTTATAAGTTTTTAATCAAGTATCATCAGCATAACTAGAGCCACAATAAATACTTACACATTATTCGCGTCAAAGTTCATTCATCCTCATAATTTTTCGTTCTCCTGCATGATGCGTGATGAAGTGCTCCAACATCAAGAGCGGGTTATACATGCATACTATGTAGTTATAGGTATAGAGGTGGGTATACTTAGATAGATGTCGATGATGATGGAACCCTAAACTAATATAATCTGTTAAAATGACAAATATTTGTTCACTAAATGGATTCGGACGCCCGGAGGTGTCACATACGCCGTTCTGCTACGAAACAAGTCTCGAGTGACGAAAACAAAGAACTTTCGAAATTACAACAGAGCTTAAACAACACAAAACTCCATTATGATGGGATTTTTTCTTTATAAAGTTATTCAACCGTCTACCCTTCTTTACATATCAAATGGTATATTTATTATTACTAGATGAATCATATAACATCCAGTGTTATTCGACAATACATCATATACATACAGGCTGTCTTATAAAAAACGCCCCAAGCCATAACTTCTTTATTTGACGTCCGATTCAAAAAACTTAAAAAGCAAAAATAAATTGCTCGATGAGTACTACAAACTGACCTAGATTTGAATTTTTTTCAAAAGGGTCTTCATTGTCAATTAACGGTCAACTTCAAGTTTTCAAGTAGAAATGCAATTTTGCTTCAAAACAAATGTATAGGGTATTCTTTTCTGAGTTCAATGATGTACAATATTTTGAATTTTGAAGAACATTTACTGGTGAAATAGTGAAATGTTTATCGGCATCAAATTGGCTTTTCCAAACCAAATTGTACAGTCGGCGGTGGGCAACAATCAACTTTCAGCGTGTTGAGCTTATTGTCGCTGTCACATCCAGTTCTGTGATTGTTGTACACGGCACTCTCTCCAATTTTTTGTGATTTAAATAAACTTCTTTCAATAATTTTTACTGGTAAAAAGGACTCAAAATGGAAAAAAACACACATTACTCAATCTAGAAAAAATAATCCTGCTCATTTATGTTGAGAAAAGTATACATTACCTAGCGAAAATTTAAAGTTGACCATTGATTGACATCGAGGTCCATGGTATAAAAAATTCAAATCAGGGTCAGTTTGTAGTACTCATCGAGCAATTTATTTTTCCTTCTTAACTTTTTTGAATCGGATGTCAAATAAAGAAGTTATGGCATGGGGCGTTTTTTATAAGACAGCCTGTATACGAGTAGGTATGCATAGTAAACAAGATCCTACGTATTGTAAACATACTGACAATAAGTTAAATTTATTGATTTTCATTATTGTAACAATAGTAATAAGCAAAATGATGTATAGATATATCCAGCAACCACTGGAATAATAAGTTTAATCGGAGGTGAAGAGACGTACCCTTAATGTTTTTGATTGCTTGGGTATACCATGCATCACACGCTCGTTACAATAAGTGAACAAATGGACATTCTATATCATTCATTTAACAATTTTGATCGGTTTAATTCGTAACGAACAAGCCAAACAATGACATACCTATACGGTATGGTGAAGGTACTATACCTGCATACTATGTATGTACCTATATGGATGGATTATGATGGTATAATCTCCAAGTACGTACATGTACTATACTGGTATACATAACATTCATTATACCAGCAACAGGCAAACCATCACGCAGGTATACAAACCTCATAAATCATTAAAGTCGAATGTGATTCTGATGGGGCCCTCTGAAAGCAATTTCAGGCTTATGATATTTTAATCATATGTTATACGTATATGCGCAATGCCCATACAATCTCATACCAAGTTGGTATATGTCATCACTTATATGAATCTTAAATACGAAGAAAAATGCCACAAATTCGAGAATTACTTAGAGGTATACTTAATTTTGAAACCGGTTGATACCTCAGTATTATTGTTTTTGTATTTTTTGCACATCAAGGTATAATAATAATAATATTATAGCATTACTTATGTACAATCTTGTTCAGCGTCCATTATACGGTGGATGGTGAGACAAATAGGAATGGGATAAAGAATAACTCCACATAAGTACATAATACTTTAGGAGTATTAAGGAAAACGACAAAAGTTTGTGTGTTTTGTGTTGGGGACCATGCCATCAGCCACTCAATTCTGTTTGAACAGACTACCGGTCTTGAGTACACACACCATGAACGAACGATGATGAAGGAATGATGCTGACGGCATCTACAAAAAGGACGTATAGGTATAATCTTGTACCCAAAGTAAAAGAAAACACCATCAGTGTAGCACAACATCATGGATCGGCAATTTGTGCAAATTTTCTCAAAAGAACATACGAAAACATGAAACAAAACACGCATTCTTTTTAAAATTTCAAATCAGGGTTAAAAGCTCGGATACCGGTGATGAAGGGAAGATTTTCTGCATATGGTGTTGGCGAACGGTAATATTCCTCTGCATGCTTGGAATAAAACAAATCAACTGTCACATAAGTATACATGCTCGAATATTATTGAAAACTCTCTTATTTAAACCCTTAATAATAATAATAATAATAATGAGTTGTATAAATCGCAGCTATAAACCGCCGGTGCGACGGATGGATGCCAAAATTTAACAACGTTTTTGTAGTCTGTTCTGTTCATCATTATAAGTTTCTATTGATAACAGTATAGGAAAAATTTAATTATTCTTTGCAATTACATGTCAATTCAACGTCTGATGTCTGATGGTATATACTTACACATATTTATACATAATATGGGGATGCGAGGTACTAACTTATTATAATATGTATTCCTAAGTACAAATAAATTTTAAAATCATACTGACGGTGGAGGGTGGAGGAGATAATTAGATAGGTACATATAGTGTAACTAATAATAACATACCTGTGTCCATTTTATGTGAGGCAGAGAGAAAAGTCCAAACCGAATGAATCACGAAACACACTCAGCGATAGTCCAGCGACGGCTCATTGCCTGCATCGAGACGGATGATATGTTAACTCACAATTTATCAACTAACAAATTGTAATTTGTTCGTATTGGAATTCGAAAACTTGGGTAATACCGAACCGATTCACTCACTCTAACTTGTAATTAGTTTGTGTTTATTTATATTCATCTGGATGTGTCCTATACATAGGTAAACCCATGTGTGTGCAGCTATGCCGAGTTAGCGGCGCTTTGTGCACCAGCACAGCTGTGGTTTAGGGATCACGACGACGAACCCGACCGCATGATGCAGGGACCATTATATTTAATAACAGTTCGCCGATGCCAGCATCATCATCAGCATCGGAGTGGAGTGGTGTGCAGTGGAGTGAAGTGGAGTGGTGGTGGTTAAGTTATTACGACCTCTCTTTTACACATTTTCTCATTCGTGAGTTCCTCTCGTCGGAGTTGACGCCTTTCCGCTATAAAATGGCCGGATCGTTTCACGCACCGACCAATCGACAAACACGGGAATTTCCTCGGGGAACTCCACTCTGGTATTGGTCGATTTACTTACACAGAGAGCATTGTGTCTACCAGTCTCACATCATAACGTCCTGCGTACGTAAACGTATTATTAAAATCACATCATATACGCACGCGTACGCTTAGCACCGGTCTCACGACAAACATATTTATGAATTTTTATCATTATTATGATGACATGGGAGGATTCATAAGTAATAAAGAAACAAAAAATATGAAAAATAATGAGCGGATCATCAACTGTGCATGGTGTAGCACTATGAGAAGGGCATCATGCATCAGGGAGCCTTTGGCGCCAAGAAGATGTACTTATCAGGTCATAGATTAACTTGGGTGTCGGGGCGGGATTGAGGGTGAGGCGCCAAAGGGGTTGCAATTCCCCAGAGATAGCTTTGCAATTTACTATAGACATTTTCCTACCTAAAAAATACGATTTTTCAAAGTTTCATTTATTCTTTGACTTTGTGTAAGTTTTCTATTGAAGAAAATACGCCAAGTGTGCATGACATCAGTTATTTATTATTAGGTTAAATACATTCATATTCTACATAGTTAATAGATGTCTAGGTATTAACTATACCTAAAAGTGATATACTGCGATATGTTAAATGTAATCAGGCAAGGCATATCTCTTTGGGTGAAATAAATTCGTGCCATGCATGCATGTAAATTCTATCCAACCATAACTAACGAAGTGTTCTGAATGTGGGTTTGTGCGCCGGGACGAAACATATACATAAATACCTACTATAATATCTATCTGTGTATGTATGTACATATTTACTTACATACACAATTCGTTAATTAATATTTGGTGGATGATTGGCAATTGCATAATCTGCGGATGCCATCGACCGGTGAACGAAACATCAAGAAAAGTACACCTCGTATACATGGCCCAATCATCCCACAAATATAAATTAACGAATTTTACATTGCGGTCACGAAAAAATCATCATAATTCTAATCGGGCATCCAGCTATAGGTATCTTAGTTTTCGAGTTACATTCGACTTTTGAAGTGAAACAATGAGGCAGCACTTATTGCAGACCTTGCCGATAATAATTTTACAATTTTGAGTGTTGGAAGAACGAAAACATTGCTTCAAGTTCATTGTTGTCAACTTTGTTGAGCCATGTTTTTATGTTAAAAAAAAAATCAGTACGATAAAACGGACCTCGCAACTCCTGATGTTTGTAACAGATTTGACAGAAAATTCTACCCTTATGATTTAGCAATAATAATTTTGTAAGCCATACTTAACTTTCATTTGGCGATCAATTAATAATGCATGGCATATAATAATGTGTAACATGTAGGTATAAGTAGGTATAATTCTATAATTCGTAAGAGAGAAAACCCATCATGCAATCTAGTGTAAGTACATACTTACTTCCCTAATTATAAAAAGAGAGTAAGTATAATAAAGTGGAATGGTGAAGTTCTCGCAACCTTAAATATTCAAAATAGCTTTGGTCCATTAAAAACATTTCTTTTGTCAGCAACGGGAACAAATTGCCGTTGTGGTGTGGTTTATTATACCGGCACCGTCGGTCTCGTGTCTAAATTTACCTCTCAATTTACACCACATAATGAAAGCGAAAAGGCTCCATCCAACTACATACCTATACGTTCGTAGTGTAGTAGCTCCCGTCTCACCTCATGCTTCATGAATTAATCCAACAGACGACGATTCTTTTCCAGATCACCGTCCATCATAAACCTATCGTATAATTGCAGAACTCTAATCTAATATGTATATCAAAGACAAACTTCATGTTCATCACTTACGTCAGTTAAAATAATGGTCCATTTTAGATCTAATAAATATCTAAAAAATATCTTTATGCCAATAAGAGCCGATTCCTCATACCATATGGATGCATATGGAATCCCATAAGGACGCGTATAAACGCGGCGGGATCAGTTTGGTTCGGTCGGCATTTCTCAAGAGGATATTCTTCTCAGTCAGTATGCAACGGCCCATTTGACTCGCTAATGATGTAGACTGTGCGTCTCGTCTCGCCGTTGCAAAATAACTAGCCCTCTCCACTAATACTCACTTATAAAATCTATCCTTTCATGTGTTTTTTTCCCTCGCGCGCTGCACACTTCTTTTTTCTAAGTAAGTATATGCCATACTTTCGTTTCGTTATAATAACCATTTTATACCTACCATGTTAATATGTAATAATAAATGGGCACGCATTATCAATAATTATCGATAATAATAATTTTAAATACACGAAAAGTATATTGAGAAGAACTGGGACTAACTATAATGAGGCGTTTCATAAATGTTTGTACACTTTGTGGTAAATTTCAGTAATAATAATAGTCGTCCTCTGCTTACAAAAACTCAGCATGAGACACGTTGCAAGTGTATAGGGGTATAGGTGCCATATTAATTGTGAATGGTTGAACAAAGGATTGGAAACAGGATCTGAGTGTGTCGTTGGCGTTTTGTTGGTATTATGGTCGTTGTGGTGTGGTTTTGCTTTTAATCTAGATGATCGCCGTGCAGTCAATTCCATGTCGCAGATTTTATGGCTCGGATAGGGCAATAAAACCGTATCGGCGCCCTTTGTACACACCACTCAAACATTCAAACCAAATAAACGACACAACCCTATTCATTCTCATATACATCATACACATGCGAATAAAATTCGCAATTCGCGCTCTCTCCTATGTAGCTCTCTCTGCAGTCTGTATACAGCACACAAATCCAACATATTTATAAGTAGTGGAGTAATTGATGATTTGATATTTTATTTATTAATTACCTATGAAAAGCGAGACAGAGATAGGACTTGTCATAATATCCATAATGTGAAATAAAAACCCTAACCAGTCGATTTTATGTGTAGTCTTACGATAAAAAAAGACACAATATATTTCAATTTTGTTTTTACATTAATCATTTAGAGTAAAGAAGTTACTTAAGTAAGTTATAATCCATCAAATTTTATTGAAATCTTCATCGATTTTCCCATTGGGTGCTTCACCATTATCATCAAGTTTATTTAAAACTTTCCCATCTTCATTTTCACAACACTTCAAGTTCTCATTCAAAGTCTCATCCTTGTCACCTTTAACATCTTCACTGTCATTAGTGCCATTATCATTCTTAATTTCCGACTCATCATTCCCAGCACAAATTCCACTTCCTTGAACCAAATTCTCGTTTTCTATCATTCCCACTTTGTTTTCATCTAAACTCAAATGAGGAGGAACCGCCACGCCCAAATCATCATCATCATCATCGTCATCATCATCTTCATTCGACTTTGCGTTATTTGAATCTTGGATAACAATTTCTTTAGTTTTACGTAGTTCGAAATTACGTTTTGTACGCTCCTCAATGTGCTGAAGCTCATCGAAAACTTCCTGTCGCTTTTTGTCAATCATTTCTACAAGAAAATAACGATTAATTCAAAATTTAAACAACTTACACCAATCAACACTACTTTCAATATCCGCTTTACAACTTTCGAGTAGAGCTTTACTGGCTTCCGTGGATTTCCTGGGCAGATAGTGAATATGAGGTTTGGCTTTTGTCTGAATGAAATGCATCCGTGGTTTCTGCCGTTCCTCCCAATTTGCGTACTCTTTCATCCTCATCATTTTCAACTCAATCATCTTGATTTCAGCTTGTTTCTTCTTACGATTGAAGAACAGTTCTTGTCGTTCTTTTTTTATTTCTTCTTTCTCTTTAATTTCGTGCTCTTCAATTTTCTTCTCAAGTTGAGCACGTTTCTCTTCCTGCAATCCAATAAAATTTTATATTAAAATTTGAACAAACAGTTTGGTTTTGATCATGTACTTTTTGTTTCAACTTTGTCTCCTCCTGCTGAAATTTCTGTAAGGTGCCAAGTAGAGCTCCAAACATTCTCCGATTCCGAGCCTTGGATTGTTCATCTTTACTTTGAGCATCTAAAGCTTCCTGACGACTTGGTAACTCTTTCGGGGTGACTATAACTTTACTGATCATCTGTTTCGGTGGTTGCTGGTGTGGTTTCTCATCTTCATAGTGGACGATTCGATCGGACAACCGATTGAACACTGAAATCCCGCTGCGTTTCTTTTTATTCGGCGGCGGTTCGTCGTTTTCGTGATTGATAAAGTTCCGGTTTCTCACTAGACGTAACTGTGGTCGACTTTCGTTCTGTGGACCCCGTTTGGATGAGTTGTTGGGTCGTGGTGGCAATTCCGATGGATCTCTCCCAATTAACCGCTTTATGTTCTCATCAACGCCCTTAAGACTGTTTCTTGCCTGTTCTAATTCGGACTGCAAGGTCCCGAAACTTTTCAGTATTTCTGTGCCCATCGGATTTTCTTTTTTCAACACCGTTTCCAATTGATTTTGGTAGCGAAAACGTTTTACTCACTGCAGTTTTCCAATAAACAAACTCGAAATGCTCGAAATGAAATATGACAAATCTGAGAGCTGTCAACGTCAAAATTGACAGACTGTATGGATGCGTTCAGAAAGCCACCTCATCAGAGTAACTTGAAGAAGTTCTGTCCTTGTCAGACATCCATAACGCTCGTAAATGCCTTTCTATTGCGTTACCGGAGTGTCCCCCTAGATACGTCCCTGAACGCAGCCCAGGTTGCGTGGAACCGGTCATGGTGGAACATTCATATCATAGATAACCGAAAAAATAGAATTGCTCATTCTGAAATACCAAAAAGCGGCCAAAACGTTAGAAATAGGATAAAAAAAAAAAAAAACACAAATTTAAGATAAACTCAATTGTAATACGTATAATAACCTCGTGCATGTTTTCAATAATACCGTCCTGATTTAATCCCAACCCCAGAACACACCTAAGTGGTCCCGACCAAGCCAGATCATTATAAGGTTCTACTGTATGCCATAAACGAGTGGTAAACGACTTTATAATCTTAACACCAAATCAACACTAACTGCAAAACAATCGAAAATACTTATGATTTATATTTTAGCATTATGACTCATGTTTTCAAATCTCAATTAAGTAACTGTACCATCTAATCTCCCCCAGGCCAGACTAGTAAAATTTGAGAGGAACTCTATAAACATCCTTATACAATAAATTCAAAGCAGTAGTCAATATTCCCAGTTCCCTCTTCCTATTTTGATCATTCCAGAACTCATTTTCAATGCCATAGATTGCTCTTTGCAAAATACCACAGTTCTGATTATTCCTTAATAAATTGTATTTACAGCCGTCTAGCTCATCACTCAGACAATGGTCATTTTTTGCTACTTCTGCGATCAGCGGAGACTGGGACAAAGATGAAGACACGACCTCTGGTGGCGGCATCGAATCACTTATTCCTTCTTGTCTCAAGAATGGAGGAGGCTCTCGCTTTGGTAATGGTGGTGGTTCTTCACTAGAGGGCGATCCTGTTTTCACCCAGGGCTTCCTCAAAACTTTGGTCTCTAGAACAAGGAACGGAACTGATATATTCTGTGCATACGCCTTTTAGATGTTTTATTATAAAAGAGTAGTTTAAAAACTGTCAAACAATCTCAACCACCAAAATCCAGTCCTGACCTGACCTTCTTGGTTTATTGTTCTGTGGTAGGCGTGAGATGGTCGTGACTGCCGTGAAGTTAGTTTGAGAGCGGAAGAGGTGATCACGTCCTGTATTTAGTCAAAAATGGCACATTCACAGATCGCGACTTGCATTTAGAATTAGAACGGAAAGAAGCGCCCGTGTTTCTTCTTCAAAACGTAAAAAAATTCGATAAAAAGTGTTGTAAACCGTAAAGATGGACGAGGAGGACACCCAAGCTGTCACCAATGACCAGCACTTCACATTCACAGAATTGTATTTCGACAAATCCGATTCGGGTGAGGGTCCCAGTGATAAAATCCGGAAAATTGTTTCGCGAAACGTTATGAAATGCCCGATTTGTGATTACGTCCCTAAGAAAACATCAGAAATACCGACACATCTAACGCAAGTACACCACATTCTATTGGAACACGAGACAATGATATTCCAAACGGAAGACGAATTTTACTCTTGGAAGATCCAGGAGGAGTTGCGAACGTGTTCACATTTTCAGAAGGTGCGAGGAGATAAACGTCGGCCGAATGGATCATCCGTCGCCTATTTCAAATGTTATCGTTCCGGGAAACCGGAAGAATCCGCAGTTGCCAGACCCATGAAGAAAAACGTGCTGAAAATCAACGGAATGTGTCCGGCCACCATAAAACTTACATTGAAAGGGGACCAGTTGCACGTGGTCTATCTGAAAACGCACGTGGGACACGAAAACGTCATTAGCCGTATACCGAGAAACCCGAAAAAATCCAAGAACAGAACGATATTTGGGAAATTGCGCCCGGAAACCAATCCGGAAACATCCGATGTAGCTGAAATTGTAAGCAATCGAGACCACTCCAAACGCCAATACCAACTTAATTCAGACAGTTTGAGAGTAATAAAAGATTATTACGAAAATCACCAAGACGACAGCACTGATACCAACATTGAAACACTTGATGAATGGTTGATTTCAAACGAGTCGAGCATTCTCTTCTACAAACAGAAAGGCGAAGAAATTGAGGATTATGACGAATTGGAAAGTGACGATTTCCTACTGGTTATAATGAATGGACCGCAGAAGGAAATACTTCAAACTTACGGAAACAATCGTGTTTATCTTCAACGTTCGAAAAAGACAAACATTTTAGGGTACGAATTATTTTCGTTGGTAGCACTGGACGATTTCAATTACGGCTACCCTTGTGCACTTTTAATCACAAATCAATGCAGCCCTACCAACATCAAGTTATTTTTCACGATGATTCACGAAAATTTGGGGAATTCCTTGAATCCGAAAATATTCATTTCGGATCCGAATGATATTTTCTATGACTGTTGGACCGAAGTGATGATGGAGGACACGTCGTTGATTGACGATTTGAAACGGCTGTATTGTCGTTGGGACGTTGTCGAAGATTGGACTCTGAATTTGGCCAAATTTATTAAAAACAAAGAGAGAGTTGTGGGCATTTTCAAACCATTGACCAACTTGATGTTGGAGGAGTCCGTAGACGAATTCAATCGACTTCATAAAGAAGTTGTCGAGAGTTTATTGAACGAACCAAAAACGAAAGATTTCGGTGTGTATTTCTATGAGAAGTACTCGAAAAATTGGTCGAGTTGGGCCAATTGCATTCTGAGAGACACTCCGCTGGACAATTTACACCGTCAAATCGAAGTTTTGCATAATCATTTGATCCATTCGTTCCTTCATATGAGAAATTTCAACAATTTAGGTCGTTGCATCCACGAAATTTTGAATCATCTCCTAAAAGAGAAACTAATCGATCGCCTTTTGGTCATAGACGAAGACAAGTTGGAGAAATACCTGAATTCGATCAAGGATCGTCATAAGAATGCGAAAGTATTTCCCGAGCCACTGGTGTCAATGAAAAATTTGACCGAGTGGTCAGTTTCCACAAAATCGGTGAGCAAAATCAATTGTACAGTCCGAGAGATTTCAAAAGACTGCGACTGTCAAATATTATGCGAAAAATGCAAGACTTGCATTCACCAATATGTTTGCAGTTGTAACGATTCAAAGATAAAGTGGAACATGTGCAAACACATTCATTTGGTGTGTCTCTTCAGAAATAGGAACGCGTCGAGTCGATTATCGTCTGGAAGTGAGGAAATTGGCGAACACAATTATTTCAAGCCACCACAGCAACCACCACCTGAAGATGAACCTCATCACGCTCAAGATTTAGATGATTCGGAAAATATGGAAACCGATTCAAACAGTTCGCAACCAGCATTAGATTTGGACTTACAAAAAGAGACGCTCAAAAACAATTTCCTCAATATATTGACTCATGTGAACTGCGAGGAAGACTTGGATATTGTCAAGACTCATTTAGATTCACTTTTTTCAGTATTGGCTAGCAGTGTTTGAATATAGTACTTTTTTTTGGTAATAAATTTATTATTTTACATACCTAAATCTCCGAATTTTCTTGATAATTCTCTAATATGAGCTCCCTGTTCTTCGGTCTGTATGAACAGTTCCCGAATTGTCCGTTGTAATTCTTCCATTTCATGTCTTTTTGCTTCCTCTTTCGCCAAATCTTTTCTGGCAGACCTACAAATGTCCAATAATAATGATGAAATACCCATATAACGATAAAATCTGTCCTACTGACCTATTATATTCAGCAATTAAAATACCGGCAGCGATTATGAAAATGACACCCTCTCCCAGTAAATTAGCGCCCAGTTCAATTGATTTGGCTTCATTTAAGACAGTAATGGTGACTGGTTGTCCAAGATTTAAAAGCCAAGTCTTCGATTTCACCTCCACCCAATTATAGACTAGAAATTTATCGAGAATTATTCTTCAGTCCCTACGATATTAATAAATTATTTCTGATGTATGAACTCACACTGTGCTGGAGGTAAGCAAACGTATTTTCGAAATATAGGAGAATTTTTCGCCTGCATTTTTACCATATTGGCAATTGGCTTACTGATTTGTTTCAGTACCAGAGCCCCCAATTTTGCCGCTGGAAAGGCCGCCGGGGCTACCATTTTCAAGAAAAACCAAAAGTTTCCTTCAAGAGATTCACATAACCCTTAAATAACTTTTGACAGACAGACAGACAACTGTCAAATAGCTGAGCTGTCATTTAAGAAACTTGTGTAATTTTTTAGCGAACAGTTTCGAAACACTGCGCTCTCATTGGCCGTGGTTTGAAATAAGTCGTTCCACAACCAATAAGATTGCATTGTTTGCAAACTAAATGTACGCCAAAAAACGACTGATTCTCGCCAAACACCAAGTTATACAAAAAGTTATAACACCAAGTGACACAAGTGAACAATAATTAAATCCAGTACTTATTCCATTACTTATTTTAGTTTTTTAGTTGATTTTGTATTTACATAGATCAGATCAAAATCAAATTAGATATTATGAAGCAATTTATTATATTCATAAGTTTTTGATTATATGTATAATTATTAAGTACATTCCGGTACATTCTTTGTACCTTATCTACATATACATAAGATAATACATATTCATATCATATCATGTACACGAACTAGCCGTGACTTTGAAAAAAATAAAATATAAATTTTAACCAAAAATTTCTTAGGCTACCTAGACTTATTACTTGCCTTTTACACAATTCATTAAAATTTAATAAAAGTAATAAAAGATAACGAGGAGAAAAGTATTACAATACTGTTGCAAAATGGAATTATTATAACAATAATGTGAAAAGAGAAATACTGAATTGAATGGACGAATATTGTATAATGTATAGATAATTAATTTTACCTGCCTAAAAAAGTTAATTGTGGCATAAATTTATTATTAATAATTATCAGGGTGGAATATTTCAACATATTCACTACTAATTCTAGGTGGTGAATCGACCATAGGGAATATGTTGAACAATATTATACTTGTTAAGACTCTCTGATAGTAGAAAGTGAAATTATATTAAAAAAAATCAAGTTAATAAATATTTTATGAAAATGTATAAATTATTATTACAGTCCACATCGACCAGTCATATTTCAATAATTGATGTTTTAATTGTTATTAAATATTAGCAAATCAGAAAAATAATAAAGAATACGCCATAGAAATGGAAAAAATAAAGAAAACCACCTACTTATTGAACATAAAAAAAATAATTCAGCGTTGATGAATTCATCATTATAAAAATAGATTCGAAAATTCAGTCATTGGTGGAGTTTCCAATATTCTTCACACAATACAAACATAGAAACCTTTCGAGCTAATGGTGATCATTATTACTTTCTACGCAAGGGTTGCTGTGGACTTTCCGGAGGGCTATCACCTTGACAACCACTACTGTCATGTCTTGGACTTGTTTTTGGAGCTCCTTTTGAGCTCGAAGTGATTTTTTTCAAAGGTCTTGGAGAAATACTCGTACTCTCCACGTTCTGAGACAAATCCATTACCCCACCCGCCGTAAACCAAACATTATTTCGAGCGGAACCATCAATTGCGGAGGCTTCGGGGGGAATCAAATGAAAAGCGAAAAATTGTAAATAAAAAAAGAAACAACCACAACAAAAAACTTCAAACCTCTGAATCTTGCATCCCCGCCTCTTTGATTATTCGTCCTGTGTGAATGTCCATGCGAATCTAACAATGCGGGCAACAATGAAGGATTGCCCGTACATCCAGGACCGTCTCCAGCCCCACTCGTCGTCGTCCCAGAAACACAAAAAGGACTTGGCGTGGCTATCGGACTGTAAACCTTGGAAATGAAATCCTCAAAAGTTGTACTGTTCTTATGTTTTGTGACTACGGTGTCCAAAGAAATGGCCCTCTCTTCGTAACTGAAGAAAAAACATAATTGAGTGATGAGAAGAAATCAATTTTTATATAAACCCACTATTGCTGATAAAATGGTAGAGTCGTCCTTTTGGCTCTACTGGCACAAATCGCAGTCGTTCTCACCAACCCCGCCAAGATACTACTTTCCACTATGACCTCGTGGAAGATGATACCGAAATGAGGGACCTGAAAATTGTAGAAAACCGTACCATCAGCCTGTCTGCACATAAATGGCACACAAAGTGTACAACGAACGGCGCGAGAGAGGAAACTCACTTCGGGTTTACAATTGACCGTGACTCGATTCAGATTATTGCCTAGCGGGTAGACGGTTATCAGAATATCGCAGAATTCTGTGGGAATGATGTCGCGACGGTAGTCTCTGCAGTGTTCGGACCACACTATGTGCACTTCGTCGTTGCCCAGATGACGTGTCTGCGAAAATGGAAAAAAATCGAACCGTACCTATGTTACATCGACGGTATTACCTTATTCAAAATGTTCTCGGCGGTGTCGCCGGGCATTCGTGTGGCCACGTGGAAAATGGCCTCGGAGAAACTGGTAGCGACGTAGGGTGCCGTCGAACCGTTGGAGCCCTGCCTCTGCAGTCCCCCCAGGAATCCGGTGTGGCCCTCCAATTCCACCTCCCACGCCAAAGCCGCGAGGAACTGCTCGTAGGCGGCACTGCCTCCCTGATTCGAGAGTATCGAATTTTTGTCCTCCTGGCCGGGGGCCACGTAAATCACGGCCACTTTGTGAGTCTCGCGACACCTCTGATTATCCAAATTCCTCAACTCTCTCAAGAGCCGTTCGGTTTTGTTCAACAGATGCAGCTGACGACGTCGTTCCCAAGCGGACAGACCCATCTGCGAGAACAACAGTCGACATTGTTGGAAAGAGTTCTGTTCGATACCGGCAGAAGGCGCCACTGAAAATGTCACACGAAGCTCAGTAGGTAAATGGATGAGCATCATAGAGACGAGTTTATGTACGTACATTGATTGATGCTGTCAGCGGAAGAAACGTGAGACCTATCGGATCGACTGCCAGGTCTCGAAACCGGACGTCCCGACATCGCTTCCGTCCGCTGATGACCGGTCCTGCTCTCTTCGGCTTCGAGGTTTTTCTGATTTATCACCGAACCCAACGCCTCCTGTTCGATCTCCACACTCGACGGAGACGACGTCGGTTCGTTCAGCTTCCTGTCGAAACTTTCCAAACATTCCCGGCTCGTATGGCCTAAATATTGTAAAAGCTGGAAATAAATCATGAAAATTAATCGAGAACAATTATAGGCACTAGAAGCATATTAATTTCTCTCAATTACGTCATCTAATTGATCTAAATCAGGTGCAGAGTTGGCGACGGTCGGCAGCACATTCGGAGGGCGGTGCCGCATCGCCCTTTGCGGCACCAATTGATTGACGGTCGTACCTCCACCGACAACGAAACTATCCAGCTGAACAGAATTATTATTATTGTAATAATTATTCATGTTTACGGCGAAAGACGCGGTCCTTTGCGTTTCCGCCTCAAATTCGAGATCACAATTATTTCGATCGTTATGGCCGGCGATTTCATCGTCGTCGTCGTCGGCGGGAGTGCGATATAAAATGGACGCGTCCCAACAAGATTTCCCGGACAAATCTCTCAACAAGACGCGAACTTGTTTATCGGTCGTTGACAGGCCGGCGGTGACGCCTCCACCGGGCAAATCCAAAATCGGCAACTCTATCAAACTGGCAATCACGTTTTGGGACAACATGAACAACTAGAAACAAACGAAAAATTGATAACGCATAGAACCGACCGACCGTCGACAATTTGCCCACTTGAATGTTGGGCGCCGTGAATATGCTGGCCGATAATTCGTCCGATGTCAGATTGGGCACATCGTCGTGTTCCACCACCAACGAACTTAGCCGAGCGGCCCCGATCGCCATCGGGAAGTGTCCCAAATGCGTGACCAAATGGGCGAGTACAGTTTTTGCGCACAGCGTAATCGCACGTTGGCATTGTTGGTTTTTTGTTGTCGGCGATGAAGACGACGACGATTTCTCCTCCAAATCGTCCGAGAGAATGTTCGGGTCGAAATCTTCGTTCAAACTCGGCTGAGTCAGACCGCCCGGATTTTCGGCCGCTGCTTTACCGATGGCAATTTTGTGCAGAACCTGCAATAATAATTAAAATCGAAAGCATTTTTATTGAATTTTACTGTAGTAGTAGTAGTAGTAGTGGTAGACGAGGCGTTGCCAAGGCAATAATGACAACAAACACAATCATGACGGATCCTTCTTCCTCGTTGTACACATTACCATGGCGAACAATTTTAAACAAAAACTGACAGAATAGAGTTTTTCGCGACAAGTAGTGTTATCGAGTTTTGTTGAAAAAATGCACTCGTCCATTCCTGCAGGAAGAGTTGGTCCGTTGAAAACTTCATCAGTGAATAATTACAAAGACCAATCGAAAAAAGAATCATCGGAGAGGAAGCGCAATCTCCTCCACTTGATATGGAAATATTTAAACGAACAGAATTTCACAAAATCGGCCGATTGCCTAGAAGACGAAGCGGGTATCAATTTGCAATACGAAGTGTGCGACAATATCGACTTGGAAGTGATCCTACAGGAGTACCAAAGTTACTACAGTGTAAAATTCCACAAAGAACCGAAAATATTGAAAAAAATCCTACCGATAACTGATCAAAATAAACTCAAGAAAACCAAACCGAAGAGCGCCAAAAATTCCATCGAGAACAGCGAAAAAGACAAAATCCCAAAACTGGAAAAAAACGACAGTTTCGATTTCGAGATAATTTCACTAGGTCCAGTAGCCAGCTCATCAAACTTGGAAAATAATAACCCACATCAATCTCGTATAAATCAACCACTTTTATCTGATTTTGAGGAATATTCAAGTGATTGGGGAGATTTAGCCAACATCATCAAACAACAGATCGTCCCCAAAAATTCAGTTACAAGTTGGCAAGACTGTATCGGATTAGAACCGACCATCGAGCTCATCAAAGAAGCCACAATTTACCCGATAAAATATCCACAACTATTCGAAAATATCCCAAAGTGGAATGGAATATTGTTGTACGGACCACCGGGCACTGGAAAGACTCTATTAGCGAAAGCGTTATCGTCTGAACAGGAATTGAACGTAATCAATGTCACCGGAAGTACGTTTATCAGTAAATGGCGAGGAGAGTCCGAGAAATTACTGAAAATTCTATTCGACGTGGCGAAACTGTACAAGCCATCGGTAATTTTCATCGATGAAATCGATTCGTTAATTAACCGAACGGAAATCAGTCAACACGAAGCGTCCAGACGATTCACCAGCGAATTTCTGACACAATTGGACGGTTTATTGACTTGTAAAGAAAACGTTTTCGTCTTGGCCACAACCAATCACCCCTGGAATTTAGAGCCGGCTTTAGTACGGCGTTTCGAAAAAAGGATTTTGATCGATTTGCCCGACAATCAGACTAGATATGCAATTTTCAATCACTACCTGGAAAGGTTCTGCCGAATCAAATTACATTCGAAAGACGTACAACAGTTCTGTGATCAGACGTCGAATTATTCCGCTGCCGATATCAAAACCGTGTGCAAAGAAGTAGAAATGAGTATCATTCGTGAGAAAATACACGAAATTCAGACCAAAGACTGGAATAAACAATGCACGAAACAAATCAACCGGAAATTAGGCGCGAATGATGTCGAAAAAGCAATAAGACAATCAAAATCGTCCATCGATGATGATCTGTACGAAAAATACCTTAAATGGGACTGTAGATTTAGTTCAAAGTGAAATATTAACGGCTTACTGTGAACACTTGAAGCAGGAGACAGGTGCCTCGGAATTCTCCATATTCAGAAATTTCCAATAATCGTTTCGGTTCCAATTTCATACACCACTCGCCCAGACACAAGAGCAGAGCCGTTCCCAACGCTTTGTCACTTTCACCGGCCGTCGAGCCCAAGGGAGCGTGCAGGAAAAGTGCCGAACACAAGGTGCGAATGATCGCGTTGCCCATGCGAGGATACTGACTCCATAACTGCGACGCGTGATCGCACAACAAGAACAGTATGTTGCTCGCCAGTTGTGCTATGATTTTGCTGTTAAACTGCAAACATCAACACATTATTATACTACTAACATAAACACCAAATCATAAATCCATACCTTCAGAGCCAACAGGAGTACGTTGATTGCGTCCGCCACTTTCGGATGATAACTCCGATTGGTCAACTCCTTATAGATGAACATTCCCAAAGCCGATAACGCTATACACCTGGCTTTGCCTTTGGGCTCTCGCCTCCCGGCCTTCAAAAGAATACTAACGACATGTTCCTATAACAAAAATAAACAACAACATCGTGTCGTCGCTAGTAGTAACGTGTTTCGTGTCATACTTTGATATCTGGACAGGTGACAATTTCGATATTCCCTTCGGGTTGTAAAACAAAAACCGATCCCAAATTATCCGGCAAACTCAATAAATTCGCCACGATCGAAATAGCTTCGGTCCGCGGTGCCGTTTCCAAGTTATCCGTTAAATTTAATATGGTATTACACGCGTGCACCAAGTCCAATAGGAGTAGAGAAGACCCCGGTAATTGAAGCGAAAGGAATCGCGGTCCTAGGTACTTCAAAATCGTATTCGAAAACGATTTTGAATTAGTGCCTGCCAAACCTGTAACGAATAATCAGTATCGATCGCACCAAACGGAAAACCCCATCAACTTACCGACATGCAGAAACCTGTAAAATTGCGGTAGGTAAGTTCGATGTTGGACGTCACAATTTAGAGTGACGGTACATAAGAGACGTAGTGCGTTCGACTTGCCCGCTTCGTAACTGTCATTCAGCATCAACGCACCGAAACACCAAGGCAAAATCAATGTCAGCGGTGGAATCAATTCGGGCGACTGTGGGGTACTCTGATTATCTCCGGACACACCCTGATTCTGTTGGATCCTGATCAAGGTGTCGTTCAATTTTACCAGGTATTCGAAAACTTGCGAATGCAATTTGGGATCGGCGATCAGATTGACGTCACCGAGGGCGCCCAGCATGCGTCTCCACAAGATGACGGCGACGTCAGGCAACCAGCCGCGGACCGAGCCACCGCAAATGACGCCTCGATTGTTATGCTCCCCGACGACGTCGTCGTTTTGTTGTTGCTCGACGGAATTCGAATTATCCGACGTGAGCACATCCAATTGGATCGGCGAATCTTTGATCGAGTTCGATTCTAATCCGCTAGAGGGTGCGGGACTCGGAGATCGGGTCCGATCGATCGATTCCGTGTCGCCTTGAGGGAGATTGTCCAGGGATACCGAGCGACGATGTTTCGGCTATCGACAGACAAGACAAAAAATTATTATCTTTCGATAGGTGGCGCACAACTTACATTTCGATTCCTTTGCAAATTCCTCCGTTTAACAGCCAAACTAGTCTCACTGTAGCTGCGGGAAAGTGAAAGCAACCCGCCATAAGTCGATCCTCTTCTTTTCTTTGATACCGGTAAAGTAGAATCCTGCCTGCTCACTGACATCTGGTGATGACGATTGTAATTATTATTACCATGGTGATCTCTACCATCACTCGATATTCCGCCGCCTCCACCACTTTCAGTTTTACCAATATAACTTATGCCGCCAGACCGTTCACTTGAACCGAGCCCTCTTCGTCCACGTTTGGATTTCTGATCTTGCAGCCGATCTAACGGTAGATCGGTCAAATCTAAATTATAAACGTGTCTCGCTAAGACTCTCGTCAGAGTTTCCATGGTTTTCTGTAAGTAATGACGTTATCGAATAATTTGCAATTCATCATCACAGGCAATATGTTACCGCCCATTCTTTGATCAGCTCTTCCCATGACGTTAGCGATGTCAAAACGTGCAAAAATCGATCCCACAATTCCCTGGAAATCATCACGTTCAAATTCGCTTTGATCCATGTGACGATTAGTGTCTGAAAAATAGCCGGCGCCAACTTTCCACCCAGAGTTTGCATTTTTTTACGTGGCGGCGGATTTTCGCCTAGAACCAATGACGTAATCTGCAAAAGTGCCAATAGCAGTTGCTCCCTAAAACAAATACAGCAAGGTAATCGATCAGAAAATATTTATCAAGATGAAAACATCATTTACCAAGTGCTACTATCCATTCGAGTATTCATAACCATGTATCGATAAATGTTAAGGACACGTTTGCAGGCGTCAGTCTGCTCTTCCAACATTTTCGGAACGTGCGGATTCGCCTCCAGCAAAAAAACATTTGCTGCATGCGTCATAAACAACTGCAACACATTCTGGAAGAGAAAGCAAAACACAATGAAAAATAAACTGTCAAAATTGCAAGGAAAAAATAGATACCTGCATTCCGGCCCTCACTAATAGATTTTCTTTATGGATGGCCCCCAAATAAGAATCGTTGCGTAATCTGGGAGGAGGGCGTCCTACATCAGATTCGGCGTCATCCCCTGTTCCCCTGGAATCGTCCAGAGGCTCCAACATGTATGGAGGAATTTCGGCAACGTGAAATTGTATGAAATCCTTGTAAACTGTGATGACTTTCCTGATGGCATTGACGTGGCCAAAATTCATCAGAAACGCTTGCCGGTACACCTCGTGAAGAAAATTGACGTTATCACGTGATCCAAAAAATACTTTGCGCACAATTTGAAAAGCTAAATCTTCATCTGTGGCAGTCTTGGGAGTTTGTAGAGAAATCGCTGTGGAAGTGATCGCGCAAAATTACTGACTCTCTTTCGTCTCACGCTGGTATGTAAGTACTCACTCGAATCTAAACTGGGGTGCGAGGATTCATGAGACTCTTGATCTTCGTGAAGTGAAGCAGCCGATGGAGCGACATCTGTTGACGATTTTTTATTCTGATGAACGTAATTGGCCACCCACATGATCAATGACACACGGCAGTGCACGAACTCGTTTTCGGACTCCGCTTTTCTCAAACTCGGGAGATCTGTAATGCCGACATTGCATAAAAATATTTGAAAGGAAATTTGCTCGATTTTTACCTAAATTCGGTTGATAAAGTGACGTTTCCGGACAGAAATTAGGACAAATCTTCATCAAGTAGAAAAGTTTGAACCTCTCCAATAAGAAATTGAAACATTTATGATGATTGGCACTTTTGTCGTGCCATTCCAGCCGAACGGTCGTGTGCACCATGTGCTCCAATAAAATATCCAAAAAAAATTTACTAGGATGATCCGGATATTTTTCATTCCCCGAGGGTGGCAGTATCGGCAACAGTTCGGTGGCGGTAACGGGATGTTGCACGCTCGTATCATGGAAAATGCTGCCCCCAGTTTGTAACGTGGGCATCGTTGTTTGATTACTGAATCCAGGAACCAGAGCCCCAAACATCGTGTGAACGTATTCGGGAGCGTTATCGTTAAGGGCTTGATACCACATCAAAAAATATCGAATGGCTTGCCGTCTCAATTTTAATGAGTTCCCCGGATGTAGCAATTTCGATAGTATCCTTCCAAGGGAATGCAACTGCCAACGTTTGTGTAACAACTCGGGCAGCAGGCTCAAAATTTGCTCTAAAATCCATAACGTCACTTCCAATTCTTCTTTATGGGCTTTGTGCACTGGAATGTTTCAAACAAAATCAATTTTTCGTTTATTCTCAAACACATGATTCTGGTGGAGAAAAACCGACTTACCCAAGTGAAAAGACAGCTCTAGGGCAAGAAGAGATAATTTTTAGGACATACAACATAAAGAGAGCACAAATTAATTTGCTTTAAGTGAAAAACACCTCCCAACCCAAAAGCTTTTTAAAACAAGACAATGACATTTGGCACACTCACCTCTCTGCCTTAAATTTAATTCAGTTTGAATGAAACTGTCGTACAGAATGTTGTAAACGTGACTGAAATTTGCCTCGAATAATCCTTTAGCTTCCGCACTGTCAACATTATCTAAAAATTGATTTATTCAATAGTGTTTAGATCAAAACTGAGATTGGAACTCACCTAAAATGATCTTTAAATGCTTGGTTCTTGTGGTCAAGTCCTTTTTCGTATCCTGAATTTTACTAGTGGACTTTTTCACATCTACCAAATTTCTTTTGCTAAACATTATCACCAACAAGTACTCAACTCGTTCAGTTTAATACTATATTGCTAATTTTCACATTCTTATCGTTGGTTATGTATCAAATAACATTTTGTTTACCGATCACTGATGCATTTTTGGAGTCTCGTGTATTATTCTACTTTTCTTCAATTTCATTTTGATTATTATTCATCATGTAAAGTTATTTTCACTTTTTTGTGTTGACACTGTTGACGTGCATTGACATTTATTGACAGATGTTTACCAGCGCCATCTATTTGTAATGGAAAATTTGACTGAGTACAAAAAATGCAACTTGCCTTGCAACTGGTGAAACTCCATCCTTTATTATCATATGAACTAGAAAGATAAAACTGCACTCTGTGCTCGACTCTGTGTGTGTATTTTTTACCGTCAAAACGCTATAAATGTTCCCACCTCCCAGCGGCAGCTCCCGCCAGCTCCCTGGCGCATTCAATCCCCACCCTCAAGACAGATTCACACCATCGAAATATGTCTGTACCTTATGCCGACGGTGCGGACACTGAATTTGTAACGACATGCCCTTCACCACACTATCGCAGACGGACACGAAGAGTGCAGGAAAAAATCCCCATCGTGCTACAAATTAGGGAACATCCCCAAACAAGGCGTGAAATGAGCAAAAAGTTGAAAATTCGAAAATTCGAACATTTTTTTTTTCTCAGATAAACCAATACCGGACGCATGTATCTACTCCCGATGACTCAATTAGAAGCAAATTTGAATTTTTTATCGATATCTCGACTAATAAGAAAGTTTTGCCACTTTGAAGTTTGCGAAAATCGTTGAAATTTTCGTGAAAATTTCATGTCGAAAATTTAAATACATAGCACGATTCTCGGTCAATTCGAGAGCTTTTTGCACATGTCTATACTGTTTTCGATGGATTTTTCGATTCTCTTTCGATTGCCGGGTCGCCCGAATCGATATCTCGATCGGTTCAAAAGTTAGACCGGTTTTAATTTCACGAGACCGATGATTTGGTGATTTTTCGGAGACCATAATTCACATGAAAAATTACTTTTTTCCGATGCGCTCTAGGAGCATTTGGTAGATTTTTTGACGGTCTTTCGAATGCGCGGCCGCCCATCCCGATCGGAGCTTCGGTTCGAAAGTTATGGTCGATTGAAAATTTCGAGCAAAATTTGTACCCAAAGTGATGGATTTTCGAAAAAATCAAAAATCACTAAATGTCGTCCAAATCGAAATCCAGACACTTTTCCCGATAGATTTTGAGCTAACTAAGCGATTCCCGGGTCGTGCGACTCGATAGCTCCACTAATAACGAAGTTATGGCCGTTTGAAAATTTTACTCTATTTTCAACGGTACGGCAATATTAGACGCATTTTCTCACTTCAGATGACTCAATTAGAACCCAATTTGAATTTGCCGTCGATATCTCAACAAATAAAAAAGATACAGCACTTTGAAATTTTCAAAAAGTTGAAAATTCGAAAATTCGAACATTTTTTTTTCTCAGATGAACCAATACCGGACGCATGTATCTACTCCAGATGACACAATGAGAAGCCAATTTGAATTTTTTATCGATATCTCGACTAATAAGAAAGTTTCGCCACTTTGATGTTTGCGAAAATCGTTGAAATTTTCGTAAAAATTTCATGTCAAAAATTTTAAAAGCACGATTCTCGGTCAATTCGAAAGCTTTTTGCACATGTCCATACTGTTTTCGATAGATTTTTCGATTCTCTTTCGATTGCCGGGTCGCCCGAATCGTTATCTCGATCGGTTCAAAAGTTAGACCGGTTTTAATTTTACGAGACCGATGATTTGGTGATTTTTCGGAGGCCATAATTCACATGAAAAATTACCTTTTTCCGATGCGCTCTAGAAGCATTTCGTAGATTTTTTGACGCTCTTTCGAATGCGCGGCGGCCCATCCCGATCGGAGCTTCGGTTCGAAAGTTATGGTCGATTGAAAATTTCGAGCAAAATTTGTACCCAAAGTGATGGATTTTCGAAAAAATCAAAAATCACTAAATGTCGTCCAAATCGAAATCCAGACACTTTTCCCGATAGATTTTGAGCTAACTAAGCGATTCCCGGGTCGTGCGACTCGATAGCTCCACTAATAACGAAGTTATGGCCGTTTGAAAATTTTACTCTATTTTCAACGGTACGGCAATATTAGACGCATTTTCTCACTTCAGATGACTCAATTAGAACCCAATTTGAATTTGCCGTCGATATCTCAACAAATAAAAAAGATACAGCACTTTGAAATTTTCAAAAAGTTGAAAATTCGAAAATTCGAACATTTTTTTTTCTCAGATGAACCAATACCGGACGCATGTATCTACTCCAGATGACACAATGAGAAGCCAATTTGAATTTTTTATCGATATCTCGACTAATAAGAAAGTTTCGCCACTTTGATGTTTGCGAAAATCGTTGAAATTTTCGTAAAAATTTCATGTCCAAAATTTTAAAAGCACGATTCTCGGTCAATTCGAAAGCTTTTTGCACATGTCCATACTGTTTTCGATAGATTTTTCGATTCTCTTTCGATTGCCGGGTCGCCCGAATCGTTATCTCGATCGGTTCAAAAGTTAGACCGGTTTTAATTTTACGAGACCGATGATTTGGTGATTTTTCGGAGGCCATAATTCACATGAAAAATTACCTTTTTCCGATGCGCTCTAGAAGCATTTCGTAGATTTTTTGACGCTCTTTCGAATGCGCGGCGGCCCATCCCGATCGGAGCTTCGGTTCGAAAGTTATGGTCGATTGAAAATTTCGAGCAAAATTTGTACCCAAAGTGATGGATTTTCGAAAAAATCAAAAATCACTAAATGTCGTCCAAATCGAAATCCAGACACTTTTCCCGATAGATTTTGAGCTAACTAAGCGATTCCCGGGTCGTGCGACTCGATAGATCCACTAATAACGAAGTTATGGCCGTTTGAAAATTTTACTTTATTTTCAACGGTACGGCAATATTAGACGCATTTTCTCACTTCAGATGACTCAATTAGGACCCAATTTGAATTTGCCGTCGATATCTCAACAAATAAAGAAGTTACAGCACTTTAAAATTTTCAAAAAGTTGAAAATTCGAAAATTCGAACATTTTTTTTTCTCAGATGAACCAATACCGGGCGCGTGTATCTACTCCAGATTCAGATGACACAATAAGAAGCCAATTTGAATTTTTTATCGATATCTCGACTAATAAGAAAGTTTTGCCACTTTGAAGTTTGCGAAAATCGTTGAAATTTTCGTAAAAATTTCATGTCGAAAATTTAAAAAGCACGATTCTCGTGAATATGCCTATTTCACGCCTTGTTTGGGGATGTTCCCTAATTTGTAGCACGATGGGGATTTTTTCCTGCACTCTTCGTGTCCTTCTGCAATAGTGTGGTGAAGGGCATGTCGCTACAAATTCAGTGTCCGCACCGTCGGCATAAGGTACAGACATATTTCGATGGTGTGAATCTGTCTTGAGGGTGGGGATTGAATGCGCCAGGGACTGGCGGGAGCTGCCATTGGGAGGTGGATACGGGGAGCTACCTTCACACAAGTATAAATGGGATAAGTTATGGCGCGACTACTAAAAGAGGATGGTACTCGATCATGTCCTGTAGATTTTGGAAAATTTGTTTTATTTTTAGATTATTTTACATAGCGATCCCATAAATCTCAATCTGGGTTGGGTAGAGTATTATGGAAAAATATCGGTTAGAGTTGATGCAACTTATTATGTTAAGAATTCGACAAATTTATAAATTAATAGCAGATTTCAAATCAAAATTGTGGATCCAAATCGATCCAAACCAATTTGAAATCAACAAAAAAATAGTTGAATGGAATCTATCCCTAAACCATACAAAAAGATAACCTACTCTGTGCCGCAACTTCGACAAATGAGAGTAAGTACAACAAATTAAAAATGTTGAATCAATAATTTTTATAATCAATAAAGAAACTATCTAAAACATTACAATTACATTATTATACAATGAACTTCAAATTATTTATTTACAGGAATAACATGCAGAACTTTGATTAGATACAAATTTTGGAAATTACATTAATACATTTTCGAGTTGTAAAATTCCCATTGATGAATATTCACCGCAGGTGTATCGCTAAATACAATCATCATGCCTTTTTGGAAAACTACTGAATATACCTATCTGCTTCTTTGACTCATATAGGGTAGGTGTGCAGTTGAGAGAGAGAGTATGTTTAGAGGCGCGATTAAACGTATTTTCGTCAAGCGAAACAAACTGTGGGCCTCATAATTGTATAATACATTGAAATCTGTAACTCTTTATTACGATATATTTTGATACCACTTAAGATTATAGGATTATTGTTATAATGATAATAATGATAAAATGTAGTAATTATGTAAACATATATGTATGTATGCAATGTAAAGAGAAATCGGGCCATTTTTTTTCTAGATATGTTATTAGTTATTGGTTAATAATTTTAGTGAAAAACACTCGAAAACTTAATTATCTGGGTAAGTTTAAATTTTTTTCGACCCCAATTTCATTGGCCCAACCGTCGCCCCACTTTTGCAGGCTCTACGTGCCTCCAACTCTTTCTGCCTCATCAATTTCCTCTCCTCCCTTTTCTTTTTGGCCTCCTCCAATTTATTATTCGTCATATTGGTATTGCTGATGGCCGTATTCTCCTCCAGTGGCTCAAATTCCTCTGTGTCGTCCCAAGAATTTTGCAGTTTTCTGCAATTGTGACTGTTCAAAGAAAAACCACGAATCATAGGAGGCTCTTGCGTTTCCTGTATTATCGGCGTGGTCTCGCTCGGACTCCAAGCGTCAGACGGTGACGTCAAATCCCCTTCCCCTTCCTAAAAATAAAGTAGGATGAATAAGCAATCCCCCCCAGCCCAGAAACTATATGATATGTCGAACTTACAGGTTCCTCCTCCAAACTACCCCACTCCTCATTATCCCAACCGTCTGTCAAATTCTTATTGGTTCCGGCCGAACCGGACGGAGGACTGACCGCATCACTGGTCCCGTCATTGCCGCTACTGCTTGCCATCTGTCCACCCGTTTCCATGTCACCCCAATTGTCATTCTCGCCCCAGTGATAGTCGTAATCGTAATCGCTAACGGAATCGTTACCGCCTCGGCTCCCTCCGCCATCCTCGTGCTCCAATGACGTCATGGAAGTCACACTAGATGTGGTCGTGCTGATGCTACTGCTGGACGGTTGCTCTGGTAACCGCCACAGATGAACAGTTATTATGGAAAAGTTATCATATATTGTCTATCACTAACCCAAAGACCCTGGTTTGCTCAACATTTTACTGTTGACAATCGGATTGGCGGATTTGACGGTGTCCGACTGACTTCGGTAGAATTTGGCCGTGACAGCGGTAACGGCCCATCCGGCCCAAGTGGCCGCCGCATTACTCAGACTCGGTGTGGCCGTGTTTACATCCGCCTCTGTTGAAATTGTAATCAAATATTCGTTGCGGGAGAATCTGGGAATTTCGTAATACTGACCCATGCTCTCTCTTAAACTGGGATCGTCTGAGACTTTTTCCAGTTTGCCCAGGAAACCCTTGATCGTCCTGAACACTGAATCGCGCACAGATTTCTCAGGATCCATCGTTAATTGACACAAGGCCGGCAAAATTCTGGAGGAGACTTCATTCAGCAGATAGTATTGTTGGGTGGCGGCCAAAGCTAAAATCCCCGCATTCCTGGCAGGTGGAAAGACGTCTCTCATGGCTCTAATAAAAGCGGATATTAGGACTTTTTGGCGAATTTGCGGATGCAAATGTTGGGCTATCTTCCCTAGACAGACTGTTGTGTTGGTACGAATACCGCCTTGGTCATCTTTCGATTGGAGACGCGCGAAATGCCTTAAAACTTCCACATTTAAATTATTGTAATTCAATTTAGGCGCTAGATGTATCACAGACTGAAATGAAAATAGAATTTCAGTGAAGAAAAATTTGATTACGACATATTTTTCTGATAAAATACTTTGACAGTCTGTTCTCGAATTGTCGGGTTGGTATCCATGAACCCGTGAGCGATTTGTGGAAATATCTGATCGTTCACAGTGCCCGACTGTAAATGTCCAATGAAAAACTCCAATTGCTGCAGCAGTCTCGATCGGGTAGCACGATCATTGCTTCCGAATAATTTCACAACACACGGTACAATTTTTTTCTGGTAATCAACTTCATCTAGTAACTTTCCAAGCTGAAACGAAATCCCTCAGAATTGATACCAACTTATTAAAAAAAAAACGAAGCACCAACTTTAAACATGGGAGCCAAAACCGCGCTGCCGGCATCTCCGTAATCGAAAGCCGTGATTAATTGTGGTAAGATTTTATGCTTACAGACGTTATCTGGGAAGTTGTCTAAATGTGGAGTTAGGTTGGAGAAAAATCGGTTTTTCTCGTTTTTATCTTTGATTTGGATCTCTTCCAGAAACAGTAACGTGTCGACTAGATCGTTTTTGAAGTAGCCCCCTAGTTTTCGACATCTGGTTATTATGTCGGCCGGATTTGGTCTTGAAGATGGATTGGCGCCTACCAGTTCACAGTAAAGTGGCCCCAATTGCTTTGGGATCTTTTCAAGAATTTTTAAAGAGGATTGTTGGTGCAAGGGCCCATTGAAAACTTCCCAGATCAAGCATCCCAAACCCCACATATCAGTTGAACTGAAAATGTAGCCATTATAAACTTTTGAGACGGCGGATCATCTGTTAATTACCATTTAGTTATGGCTTTTTGTTTGGTCAAGTCGTTTTTTTCTGGTGGATCATACAAATCCAACGTGGGGACAATTTTAATATGGTCCTGGGTATTCGAGACGTACTCCACTCCTCCGAGTTTCCACTCACCGGACGAATTCACGAAAACTGACCAAATATTCACATTGTTGTGACGTAGATTGCCATCGTTGTTCAGGAACGATAGTGCTCTCTACAAAATACAACACTCAGTTCGAATATTGTCAACTAATCAGATAATCTTTGGTTTGACATACAGTTATCTGAAATATTCCCCATGAAACATAGAGGTCTTTTTGTGATCCTTGTATTTTTAAATTATCCAAATGTTGACCCAAAGGCTCGACGTGTTCAGTAGCCAGATACAGCACTTTCTCTGATTCATAGCTGTCTAAATACGTGAGAATGCTCGGGTGGCGTAAAGTTTTTAATCTTTTCACTGCCGATTTCGCCACTTCCAGTTGTGTCTCCGAGGCGTTTTTCAATTCGAAAACAAATACAGAAACCTCTTCATTAGCTCCCTACAAATAAGATTACTGTTCAGTTTTTCGCACGAGGAGGAAACGATTGAGAGAAAAGAGAACCTTTTTCTTGCCCTTGTGCAGGGTCCATACGCTTTTCTCATCTAACCCTTTAACGACATCACCGATTTCAAAAGCGAAATCTTTTGAGGGATCACGCGAAAAAAACGACCACATTTTCAATCAGTTATCAATTTTTACGCGGAATTACGACGTGTACAAATAAATTTAACACAAAGTTTTGAAAACCTAACCTAAAAAGTAAAAAGTTTGACAGCTGTCACCAGCTACCATCTGACTCACTATTCAGGCACAGAGTAGGCCAGTTTGTTTTGTTCGCGCAGCCAGTTCGTGACCAGTTCCCAACGTACAACGCCTGTGCACAAGCAGAACTAGAACAGCTTTGAGCTTGTGCGCAGCGTTGTACCGGTTGTACAGCCAGGTAGCCCAGTGGCGGATCTACATCTAAGGATGCGTTCATAAAAGCACTAAGGTATTACCAAAAAGAAATTCTGTCTTTGTTACACTTTTTAGATGGTGTTTCTCTTTTTTAGTGTGGTCTTCTGTTTACTTGTGTTTTTCTTAGACACTGTATCTTAAACATATCCCCACCGCCAAATCAGACGCACACAACTAAAAGTCAAAGATTATTTATTAGTCTATGTTATTAGTGACTTCCCACCCCCACCCATAAGACCCTTCACCGTTGAGAGAATCCGGCCAGTAGACCAAAAAGAGGGTTGAAAAAAATAAATGTGTTCAGAACAGCATTTGTTTGTCAAGGGGATACTTCACTAATCCATGATTTTTAGCTATGTGCGTCTAACTTAGTGGTGGGGATAAGTTTAATAAAAAAGGAGCAAGCAAAAAGGTACTAACTTCACACAAGTGTTCTGTTTCTGCACGTGTCATTTCCCTTAAAAGCAATTTTTAAGTGTTTTATGATAAAGTAGCTCTGATTTTTACAATTCTTAGGAATTATCGTCTCAACATGGGACGCAGGAAAGCCGGTTTCAAGAAAAATCACCATTTTTCCCATAAAAAAGACGTATGTAAAGTATAACCTCAATATTTTTGAAAATGTTAAGTTAAACTAAATTTTAGGTCCAAAAAATCACTGAAGCTAAAGACACCCGTAAACCTTACTCCGACATAATCCGGGAAAATGAAAAATTCGTAAAATATTACAAAGTAAGTCTGTGAAATTAGAAATTACTGATTAATCCTTGACACACCTCATCACTGTTTTGCATCATTTCTAGATGCAAGGCGTTTGTAAAATCGAGGAATACGAACAGTTCATTACCAGTTTAAAGACCGATCTGCCGGCAACGTTCCGTATCACCGGATCAAAAGGAGAAGCGGAAAAAATGCTCGAAATTGTTCAAGGCCAATTCATAAAAGATTGCCTTCAAAATAATGAACTAGGGGAGAACGAAAAGCCCCCCAATATATTCCCGCTACCCTGGTACCCGAACAAACTGGCATGGCAACTGGAATTGACTCGTAAAGATATCAGAAGAGTGGAGGCTTACTATAAACTCCACAACTTTTTGATTTCCGAAACCGAACACGGGACAATCTCCCGGCAAGAAACCGTGAGCATGATCCCACCTCTGTTGCTCGACGTGCAGCCCCACCACAAAGTGTTGGACATGTGCGCGGCCCCTGGTTCGAAAACCGCACAGATCCTCGAGATGTTGCACGCGAAAGACGATTCAATTCCTTCCGGTTACGTCATAGCCAACGACGTCGATAACAAACGTTGCTACATGCTGGTGCACCAGGCTAAGAGGTTGAATTCGCCCTGCGTTGCCGTCATAAATCACGACAGTGCCAATTTGCCGAATTTCAACTACAGTTCTTCGGACGGTTCAATCGGGCACGTGCAGTTTGACAGAATTTTATGTGATGTTCCTTGTTCCGGCGATGGAACTTTGAGGAAAAATCCGGATATTTGGATGAAGTGGACGCCAGCAAACGCACTCAATTTGCACGGGTGCTAATTTGTTTGTTTGGTAATTGTAAAAATCACTGATTTACTTTGGTTTTAGTATTCAGTCAAGGATTTTGAGAAGAGGGGCAGAACTGTTGACAGTGGGAGGACGACTGGTCTACTCGACTTGTTCGATAAATCCAATCGAAAATGAAGCGGTCATTCATAGACTTTTGACGGAAACCGATGGGGCTCTTAAATTGGTTGATGTCTCGAAATCTTTGCCAGAACTTAAATACCAGCCAGGTACTTTTTTTAGGTTTTTCAAGTTTTTTTTCGAAAAAATTTAACACTGTAATTCGTAGGCATGGAAAATTGGTTGGTTTCAAGTAGAAATTTGGAATTTTATAATTCGCATGAAGAAGTCGACGAAAAGTGGCAGACTACCATAAGACCTCAAATGTTTCCTCCCAGGGAGGAAGATCGCAAGCGTTACAATTTGAATAAATGGTGAGTTTCGTTTTATCGAGTCTGTGGTGGCGGTTTTCAAAATTCATTTTTTTATTATTCTACAGTTTGCGGATTTTGCCTCATCATCAAAATACGGGCGCATTCTTTGTGGCAGTATTAGAAAAATTGAAGCCTCTCAATATCAAAGAGCGCCCCTGTAAAAGTGACGAGGTGAATGAGAATAAAAAGAGAGAAATCGACGATAAACCCGTTCAGAACACTCAACGTAAGAGGCGCCGCAACGAGGTTTTTCGCGAAGATCCGTTCGTTTTCTTCCAGGACGACGAGAAAGTTTGGGACGATATAAAAGGTTTCTATGAAGTTTCGTCGGATTTCGACTCGAAAAATCTCCTCACCCGTTGCCGTATCGGCAAAAAGAAGAACATCTATTTGACGTCGACTGCTGTTCGCGATTTGGTGGTGCAAAACCAAAACGTCATCAAATTCATCAACACAGGAGTCAAAGCCTTCGTCCGATGCGATAATAAGAACATGAGGTGCGCTTTCAGGATTGCCAACGATGGGTTGGAAAGTATCTACCCTTACATCGGAGAAAGTAGGAAAATTTCGATTCAGAGAGACGATTTGATCACCTTATTGATAAACGATAATCCCGACAAGTCGCCACCGATCGCATCGCTGTCTGAGAACATTCAGAAACAAGTCGAAACTTTATGTGAGTAGAAACCTGTAATCTATTAGAGCTCTCTGTAATTTAGAATTTTTACAGCTCCGGGGAGTTGCGTATTGATATATCAAGAAGAAACGCAGCAAGGAGGTGAACCTTTTATAATTCACGTGAGCGGGTGGAGAGGGACGACTTCTTTGAGATGTTACATGTCGCAACATAGTACAGTCCATCTTTTGAGGTTACTCGGTGGCGATATTTCTAAATACGGTAATAATTACGATTATGAATTATGATCATTTTTTTAAATGCAAGTTTCGTTTTTTTTTTCTCTCTAGATGTCAACAAATTTAAGAAACTCGACCTTGGAGATGAAGTAGTGACAGTAGAGGAGACAAAGGAAGAGGATTGCCCACAATGAGACGATTCAAGTGAGTACATTACTTTAATATTTAATAAGTTTAATAAAGGGAAACATTCACAGTTCTCTTTAGGTCTTATCACAATTTAAATGGCATACTCCCTTAGTTAACCTGTGTCGTAGACTTTCTCACATTTAAAGCTTTCATGATCATTTCATCTGTGCTTGATAATAGGTAATATCAATGAAAATCTATTTGGACGAATTCGAATCAGAACTACGTGTATACATTATCAATAAGGTGAACTTTAAGAAATGAAAAAAGTTGGCAACACTGATAATGACAGTTGTCAATAATTTTATTGGACGGCTAATTTGTGGAGGTGAAAACTCGCCGAAAAAAGGTGCACAAATTCTCAAGTCGCACTGTTCTAAATTTGGATGGTGACCTGTTTCTGGGTGCCGATTTTGATTCTGGTATTTTTGAGGCACACTTTTTCGCCAGTCATCAAGTGTTTCTTCCAACAAAACTCCTCGTCTTCCAGATTTTCGTGGCACAGTGGGCACCGGTTACTGCCCTCTGTCAAATCTAAAAAAAAATATTCATTATTTTATTGGGTTTCATTTTAATTTTTTACTCACTTTTGCATATGGTTGGATGTTGTTTGACGTCTGCGATTTTTACAGCTTCGGAACATTGCGAACACTGAGCGTACGTCTCTCTGCGTTCACATTCCATCAGCAGATGTTCAGTCAAACTCGCAACTTCCACCACTTGACTGCACTCTTTACACCGGACCAACATCGGGCACGTTCTCCAATAATGTGAGTTCATCGAGTTGCTCGCCAATAAAATACCGCTCTCCGATTGGTTACAGAAGATGCATTGCCTAAAATGATATCCTTAATTTTATAAACAATACAATAATGTAGATTAGAAATGACAGATTGGAACCAAAATGGCGTTGTTGACACTTACTTTTCACTCTCTTCTTTCTGCGAGTTGTTACTCGGCGACGACATGTCACTCGCGGAACTGAAACTTTGACGTTCAGCACTTTTATCGTTATGATGGCCATTATTGGTTCCGTTATTTTGAATGATAATATTCCCACCGCTTTGACTTTTACTCAACGGGTAGTTATTATTTTTATGTCCGTTGACGTTTTCGTAAGTGAATAAATTCTGTATGTTCGAGGTACTGGGGCATTTGTTGATTTCGTTAGGAGTCGGCTGGGGACTAATATATTCCGAACATTGCCGAATCACTTGGGTTTTTTCCAACATTTCTTTTTTGCGCTAAAATTTCAATTACGAAAAAATCCTTGCATGTCAGAACAATACTGACCTGTACGTCGATTTTATCAAATTCGTGAAATAGTTGCCGGTAAAGTAGATTCCTTCTCGTGATGTCATCATCAGGAGGTAGCTGTTTACGGACCAATCTGGGATTCACTTTGTAAACGAGGACCAGAATTCTTTCGGATACTTTACGGACGGCTTCCGCGGGATGATGTAGACCACTAGATCCGAATTCTGATAGAGTTCGGCAAGTTAGACCGCTAAAAATGTTGAAACATCGCTTTTTTTCATATAGAAACCGGTTTTTCTTTTTTCAAATAATAAACCTTTGTTTTTCTGTTGAAATTCCATGATTTATAATGAGCTGCTCGACCATCTCTGCTCTACTTAACGCTAGCCTAGGATGAGTGCTGCTGCTAACTGGTCTACTTAGATGGACTGGGATTATGTGGAGATCTCTACAATGATAATTAAGACGCGATCCAATCAAAACTATGCAACTCTGCGATTTGACGAATGTCCTAATAATAAGCTTTACCTGACGTTAATGCAGTCGGCCATTGTTAAAATGGTGTGCACCGCCATGTGATGGATCCTGGAACTCGTGTCGCCACTTTTCGTCAAAAGTTCGGGTAAAAGTTTGTCCACACTTCGGGAGACTTCGGCCGGACCCACCCTGAAACTCGGAATTCTAGACTCGAATCGGAATAATCATAACAGCCGTTTTTGGGTTGCTTACCTTCCCGGAACGAATTGCACGAAGAACAGTCTTATCACTTCGTTGGACAAATTGTAAACCGTAAACACTTTATCTCTCAGCGTTCTGTGAAGCAGAAAAATGGCAGCGCGTGCCGTTTTATTAGCCGTGTGCATTCTGGTATTGTCGTAAGTCGACAGTTCGTCTCTCAATTTATTCAACCCGTCCTCTTTATCGCAATAATGTTTAGAGTAGAATTTCTCGACGAGATCGTTACCGAAAACCAGAATCGGTAATGCGGCTTGCTTCTTTTCCCGCTCTGTCAATTTAGATGCCACCTTGAAATCGTTCTCTAGTTGACATTCGCGCAGAAATTCGTTAGTTTGAGAGCTGAAATCGATCATTTTGACAATAAGATGTTCATCCAGTTTGACGGGCTTTCCTTACTGTCTCAAAGTCGGCAAAGGTTTTTCTTCGTACATTTCGTAGGTCGACTTGACGACGGCTCCCGCCGATTTATTCCGGCGTCTGGAACTGCCTCTCGTTTGGATATTTGTGGGACTTCCCGTGCTCGGTGAGCCCTTAATGGGACTCTGGTGCCTGGGAACGTGTAAGGGTGACGCCGGATTATTGTTCGGATTCGAAACTTGCACAGAGTTCGAACTTTTATTATCATTCACTCGCAAAGGTGTGGGCGAAAGTGGGTTGATTTTGTTCAAAGAAGAGTCCGGTTCGTCTCCACATTCGTCGTTTCTTTGGCAGCGCTGAAATCGAATTTTCATAACACATTTTCAATCATGTCTCGAATAATTTTACTCCTTCAGTTTCTAAAAGTTGCGTGACGCAAATTTCCTGATACTGCGTTAATCGGAACTCGTCCATTTGGTTTTTCTTGTGTCTGGCTCTTTCGTAATCTTCTAGTTCGATTGCGTGCCGTTTTTCCAGTTCGTATTTCCCCAGTTTTTCACCAGCTTGCCGTAAATTTTCCATGCCGATTTTGAGTTTTCTCGCATATTCGAATCGTTCACCTGAATTTTTCCAATCAAGTAAATTATAAGATTCGTGAAATCTGTGGGACTTACTAATCACAGCCAAATGCTTTTTCTTTTCCATTTCTCTGATGATTTTCGCCACGTCGATATCTACATACATTTCGAAAGCTAAATCGTCATAAGGTGAGTAATACTCGGGATCGTTCAAGATTTCATCGAGTTTATCGGTGGCTTCCCCCCCGCAAGAAAGTCGCCTGATTTCGATTTCAGTACCCAACAAATTTACAGCGATCAGACTCACCTAAAAGAAAATCGATTTTATTTTCAGCATAAAATTTCAGGATTCTTTCGGCACTTGATTATTGTTGTTGTGTGAATTTCGGTGGTTCCTTCCTAAATTGAGCCTGACGTAGGTTGCGGTAATCGTTGGTACGTTTGCAGACTTCAATTCTCTACTTTTGAACCCTGTACTTTGGTTATCCGATAAGGTGATGTACCCCATGTAATCCCAAATGATGTTTCCTACATCATCGACCGTGTTCGTATCTTCGTTACTCGAGAAAAGCTCAACTTTCGATGCTGAAATATCAAATTGATATCGACAGAGCTCATTTCTGTACGAAAATTTATTTACGGATTAAGTATTGATGCGCCAGGATTTGTATTTTGTTGAGTGAACATCTTTTCTCCAATTGTAGGACGATTTCTTGTGGGTGTTTGCAATTTTTCGCACTCTGCCAACCTTTCACTGTAGGCCCATGCAAATTCAATTCGGTCCCTCTGAATTTCGGGTCTTCGCCTGGATATTAGTGTCTTTATCAAGAGATGTTTGATAGGTACAATGACTACTGTAGACTTACTGGTTACGTGGACCACACTGAATTCGATTTTCTTGGGCATTTTCGAATATTATGCACGTTATTTTTTTGTCGATTTCACATTATTGCTATTGATTATTTTCCGATGACAAGTTCACGTGTTTTCCGCCTTTTGGCATTTTCCTCTCTCTTATGCTCACTGGAAACTCCGCTTATGCCGGGCTTATATTGATTTTCTTCCGGTTTCCATCATTTTCGCGAGGTAGGGTTTTCTCGACGCATGCTCCGTAAACATGGGGCAAGGGGTTGAAAAAATAATCACCTTTTCAATTATAAATTACGGAAATTTACCAGACTTGGAACAAAAAAAAGTTTGGTGCAAAAATGTTGTCAAAGTCGGTTACGTACAAATGAAATGAACCAAAATAACTTTCCGTTTTTATATCATCATCATCGTAAATGTGCACAAGTATTTTGTATAAATATTATAGGTACCTATTATATTCAAGTTATCTAAAAATACAACGGTAAAAAAATTAATTACCCTTAATCACAATCATACAAGTATTTTTACCAAGACTTTGACATACCATTCGACCTATTGATCGATTACACAAATAATAAAACGACAATAATAATAAATTAAGAGATGAAAATATCCACCAGGAAAAATGTATTTCAAAATTCAGAGTAAAAATAGTTGGTCCAAATAAAATCGCGAATGACATGTCAAGACCACTTAACTTTATTATTAATTAATTAATTAATGGGAGTCGCACGTACACACCACACTATACACAGATAAAATTCGATTTAGGGTTTTTTTCGTTCTCTTGGGTGTGATGTGTGTTGGCATTTTTATCAGTTGGTAGTTTGTAAAAGGGGCGATTGTTTCTTGTTCCTGTTTGAATTTTTTTCTTGTTGCTGTTTTTTTTTTCTCGTTTCTTTAGACGGGGGATTTAAATTTTTCAAAAACAACCGATCGGTCAAAGGAGGGTGCACTTTGACAGCCAACTTGTCGGCCTTCGTGGCGGCTCTGACGGTTTTAATTGATGGCCGCCTTTCGGAGGATTACTGGCCTCCTAAACAAAACAGGATTACTGGTATTAGAACCAAGAAAACCACCAACATTCAATTTTAGTACAGAAAAATTGAGTAAACATAAGTAAGCAAAAAGTTTTAGAAGCGTTGGAAAATTCCAAAATAATTAATAATTTCCGTTAGCGATTAAATTTCATTGTGATGGAGTCACAACCCACACTTCTGCCAACGCAAAAACTTGAATATTGAAAAAAGCATGCGAACATTTCGAGAGAGACAATTACCTTCTGCCGATACGCAAAAGTTGAGGCAAGAAAAAGAGAAAAGTCCGATTAGTGATTGATAAAAAATCAGAGACATTTTAAATAACGAGGGTGGTCATGTTCCGATTCTAGTTTTCTTACCAGTTTCTTTTCCATTTTCGCCTTGATGTCCCTAGCTAAAGTGAAAAAGGCATCTTCGACACGTATACTAGCCTTGGCGCTAGTTTCGATGAATTTAATCCCATACTCTATGGCCAACTGGTCGCCCCTCTCCTTCGACACTTGCCTCTTCTCTTCCAACTCGCACTTGTTTCCCAAAAGCATCTTCTCCACATCCGCCGAAGCGTTCTCTTCGATGTTCCTAATCCAATTTTTAATATTCTCAAAGGACTTTTCATTTGTTATGTCGTACACTAACATTATGCCCATCGCGCCTCTGTAATATGCCGTCGTTATAGTTCTGAAACGTTCTTGACCTGCCGTATCCCTAAATCAATCCAAAATAAATTAACAAAACTATATTTATTAACACTTTTGTGAATACAGAATAACTTACCATATTTGAAGTTTAATTTTTTTGCCGTCAAGGTCTATCGTCCGTATTTTAAAGTCGATACCTGAAATTAGATTGAAATTAGTTATGAATAATTAATTACTGATTGATTACTGATAATGATTATGTTATAGCTCATAGTGACAGTTAAAGTGATGACACCTGTCAAACTTTCAAAGCTTACTGCTACGCACGCAACTTTTTATAAAAATTTCCCTCGAAATTTCCACTCAGAAACGGACTCTTTTGCCAAGTACCTTTGAACCACTCCACAGTCTTTTTGAGAGTGTGATCCGTTCATTGTCGGATACATTTGCAGCGTAATTTAGGTGTGGTTAGTTACTATGGGTCTAATAAAATTTAGATGGTTTTACTGGGTCCTAGCTTGATGATGATGATGATTAAGTTGGCACAGGTGTAGGGGACATGGATTACAGACTTGTGGATTACTTTTTTCGGCCCAAGGGGGATGGGGTTTGATTTTGTAGTGATCTCTGTATGAAAATAAACCCTGACTCACCTATCGTCGAGATAAATGTCGTATTGAAAGCGTCTTCGCTGAACCGAAACAGGACGCAAGTTTTGCCCACGCCGGAATCACCGATCAGCAACAGTTTAAATAAATAATCGTAGGTTTTTGCCATCTTTCTATAATCAAAACGAACACAAGGAAAACGCTCTTTTATTTCTCTTGTCTGTTATGTGGGGACCGGTCACTTCACTTCACATTGGCAGTTTGTAAAATGTCAAATGTCACCAAAAAATCTAACTGCTAAACATTAAATTCCCTAAAAACTGGCAAACAAACGTATAATTGGTTGTCTACCTTACGGCGCTTGCGGCGGTTCAAATGAAAATAATTATTTTGTACAGAATGAGCAGCACTTCTACACTGCTTCTACCGAATTTTTCAAAATCAAATAGAAAATCCAAATTTCGAAACTTTTTTCTTATTTGTAATGAAATTTAACAATTACCTATAACAAATTTTCAAATAACTGATATGATTTATGTAAAGAAAAAATGATTGTTATGTTATAAATAATTACAGTCGCGGTGTTCACTTCTTAATAATTTAATGTTTTTTTTCTCTAACACCAACTCGAATCCAATTGACACTTTCCCAGAAACCATCTGTACTGAAGTTGGTTCTCTGCCGAATAATGTTCTAAATCTTCAGATTCCACACTCATTCCCGGATTCTTAAATTATAATATTATCATTAGGTATTAAATAAATGATTTCTATCATTGTTTCATTACCAAGGAGGGCGGGAAAATCCGTTTGCATTCTCCACGATTTGAATGTTCTTTGTGGGCTTCAACTAGAGATGACCTGGTGTCTGTAGAGAGACATGGTTTACACAATTGGCACACTGGAGACATGCAACTACTTCTGCACAATTGAGAGTTGCACTCTTTCGGAAATGTCGCCAAACTTTTATCCGATACTAAAATCTCTTCTTCGGATTTTGACCTGCAATGTGGCAAAACCCACACTTTATACATCAGATTTCATTCGATTAGATAATATAAATTTATACTTAATTGCTATTGTAGATTTACGAAATCGTTCCCCCAGCCCTAAAAGTCCCATCATATTGTAGAGAACTTGCTCGTAAAGAAGTTGGTTAGGCGGAAAATGCGCGGACGATAAATTCGGACTCATATTCGCTTCTAATAAATAAACGTTGAGGTTTTCATCCAGGACGAAATCGATTCGCATCATTTCGAAAAAGTTTCGTTTAGATTTAAACCTGTAAATATAGAAAAAAAAAATAATTTCGAGTAATACGATTACAGGAATCTGTAATTCGTGTACTTGCTAATGACTTCTAAGATTTTCTGTTCTTTTGCTAGCACCAAAGTTCTGATGGACTCCTCAATGTTGTCCCAAATTATTCCAGGATTCAGTTCTTTGCTTTCCAGATAAGCGTTCAAACTTTCCCTCATTCCGAAGCCTAATTTGTTGTAATAATAATCTAGAGAGGGTACTTCCCAAATTGGTAAATAATCGTCTCCTACTACATATTTATCTAGATTATTTGGATCGAAAGGGTAATATTTCACAGGGCAAAATCTATAAGTAAAACTCCTTTATTTATTAGAAAAATTGGAAAAAATAATAAAAAACGTCTCACCTCAATAAAGCATCTCCATTGTAAATATAAATTCTTAATGGATCCATTGATGTGATGATTGTGTAAATACCTATATCGAATTTATGTCCATCAACTAATAAAGGCTTATCTACGAATTCCTGTATAAAAGTTCCATCAGAATCCAAATCGATATCATCAATGTTTTTCACTTTGATATTTCTATGATCGTTATTTTTCTGAACGAAAGTTAAATTTGTATTTTTCGTGGCATAATCCAGAAATTTTCCTTTGTCACCGGGTAATTTGAAAGCGGGTGGAATGTACTTCAAGCCGCTAGTGGCCAAATCGACTTTATTCGTGATGTACCCGCAACCGGGGAAATGGTTCACTTTTTGATGAGGTTTCATGCGGCTCAATCGATGATAAAGAGTTCTGAACGGGTAATCGTGCGCCCATAATAAATCCCAGTCGGTCGCATTCGGATCGTTCTTATATCCGAGCTTGCTCAAAGTGGAAAATACGTTCTTCAAGTATCCGCTTTCGACGTTCTTACCGTAAACCCAGAACTTTTTCAAATCTTTTTGATTGGTTTCGTCGGGAGCCGTTTTGAAATCTTCCAATTTACCAAAACACATCCTACATTCGTCTGCGGCTATCACTATGATTGTCAGTATTGAAATTACTCCGATTATAAAGGACAACCCCACATATTTTCGAAATGGTTGAATGGCATATTGAGAGAAATTTATAATTTTTGTTATATTGCTATCAGTAGGTATCGCTTCGTTTTTATTAGGAACCTTGAATATTATTCAATGAAGATGAATTTATTATTTATCAATAAAATCACTTACATGTGGATTGTCTTCTCTTGTATGGATTTCTTCTTTATTTTGGTCAATTTCGGTCATCATTGCGCTTTTTCCAACACTGGCTTAGGTGCGTCCTCCTTAGCAGAAGAGAATTGTTTATTGAATGGTCGGATAACGGTACTTTGGCCTAGCGGCGCGAGTGAGGAAGAAGTTCTCTCTCAACTTTTACTTGTTGCTTCGCTTAATTATCGTCACCTTGAAATGACCACCGCACAGAGAATTTTGAGAAATTTCGGTGAAAGCGTCTCGCTCAATCACAATTAAACGATTTATTCAAGAACATTAAGAAAGAGTCATACAAAATCTAAGAAACTTAATGAGCATATTCATAAAACTAAAAATGTTTCTCTAATAATAAAACTATATATTAATAATGGTCATGTAATTTAAGATTTATATTCTGAGTATTTGCGTTGGTGCGAATCTTTGAAAATGTGAATTCTGATATCGGGAAGAGTAACCAGTGGCCCACTTTTGCACAATTCGCAAACGATCTCTTCAACGGGTATTAGACTGGAATTCAAATCAGATTAGTATAAAATTTAGAGTTTATCGCATTGAAAAAACGTACTTCTTACTCATCTTTATCAACTTATCCAAGTTGGCATCAACGACACAATTTTGATTTTGGTTAACGTTCAACTTGAGGAACCAATGAAGAGGCCAAATGTGATTCTTATCATCGCCAGTGTTCATCCTGAGAATTTCCATATCTTCACATGCCGGCTTCTTCCAGACCGTCGAATATTTTCCTTCGATTCTTTCACAAGGTTTAAACTCCCAAAGTAACAACCTAAAGAAGAAAAAACAAATAAAACGACGAGAAAATATAGAATAAAGATAATCCTACTTGATTAAGGAATTTTTTAAATAATTTTGATGATCAAACAAATCGCTGGGGTTATCAACTTGATTTGCGATATTCTCCATAGTTCTGATACTGTTATTCATCAAAAATCTCAACTCGTTCACCTGAAAATTTCCATAAATGTTGGAGTGTTCTTGTCTTTTCTGTATGTCATTACTACCAACCTTAGAGATTAAATCGTCGGTCAATTCGGTATCCAAATTATACGCGATATCGTGCGCGGGGAACTGCGCTTTGGTCGTCCCCTCTTTGAATCCCAGACCGCACAGGATCGAAGTGATCCTCGTCCCTTCCTCGTTGGTTTTCGGCTCCATCATGGGCGCGAACAGCAGCAGCATCAACTTCGGAAATCCCGGCATGGACGGCGTGACGGTGGTCTGGTTCAGCACCAGGCTGCTGCCGACGGCGCTCTGACTTACCGACGCGCCCACCACCAGTCGGGCGTGCGTGTCTTCCGGATTGTCGTCCAGCAGCACCGAGTTGACCGAGTCGCCGTCGATGCGCACGTTCAGTCCGGAGGTCGCCTGCACCATCCCGCACACCTGCATCTCGAGCGGACTGAAGGGGCCGCGCAACTCGACCGTGTAGTTGAGCCCGGTCATCTGGGGCGACTCGTAGTCGCTGTAGCCGACGGGCGGAGCGACCGAGACGCGGCTCGCCTCGTTCACCGGATCGTGCGACGCCTGCACTTGCACGCGCCTCGCGTGATCCATCTGTCAAAATGCCATTTTGAGAATCACGTATATGTATATTTTCCCGAAAAGTTAGTTCCGCTGTATTATACATATTGGTGAAGTTAGTGAGGTACGAACCTTTGACATGAAGCTCTCTTGGCATTTTTCGGCGTACCCACTTTTGATCAGAAAGTCGTTCAGAGATTCGTTCTTCGCTTGTCTGCCGGCCTCCTCGGTTTTGAACAGTTCCAAATGTATGACGTTGGCGACGACCGAGTAGACTTTGGCGTAGAGCACCATTCCGAGGGTCTTCTTCTTGAAATTCTCGGTGGCGTTCTCGGTCCACAGGCCCTTCGCGTTCAGTTTGAGACAGGGACGGACTTCGCTCAGGACGCAGCAGAGCGCCATCGCCGGTAGGAGGAGCACGTCGCAGAGCGGCAACTCGTAAATGTCCCTCGGATTGACAGTTTGGGTGTTTCCGTAATCGACGAAAAAGATCATGGCGTAGTTGTCTCGGAGGCCGGTCACGCTGCAACGGTAGAACTTGTGATCGGCGGCGAACTTGGCGGCGTAGAATTTGTCCTGAAGTTTGAATTCTTCGGTGACGCGCTTCAACATCACCTGCGACTCGTTCAGGGCGTTGAAAATCATTTTCAGAAAGTCTTGGGTGCTGTCCAGTGCGCAATTGTGCGCGTAAAAGTGTCCAGCGTCCACCACCTGACAATAAAACAGAAATGAACTTTTTAATTTTTCTTTCTCTTTCATTCATGACTTTCTGCAAATAATATTGGTGTTATTGTGATGTGGATGTCGGAAAAACAGTAAACGCAACTCGTCAGGAAAGTTTTATTTCGCACTTTCCCGATTCGGTTGCGTAATGTACTATTAGATAATTTCAACAGGTGGGAGAAGTTGACTTGCAAAACGACCATCTTTAAAAAATGACAACTTACGTAACAAACTGTCAGTTTCATATATTGGGAGTCCAAAGTCGGAAATGGGTTGTATTCCAAGACGACTCCACGATTCTGCTCTTCGAAAGTTTGCATTTCTTTGTATTTCGTTTCCATTTGGTTGGCGAATTCTATAGCTTTCGCATCTCTGATAGGTGTAACAGTCGATAAAGAAAGATAATGATTTAAAAACGTCTCGAGATAAATCCGATGAATACTTACGAAAGTATTTGCAGATTGAATCTCATCCTCAACTGTCGCTTTTTGACAGCTTCGTAGACGTCCATCACGACGTTGTTGGACATGCTGGTGACGTAGCTGCGGCCATCCACGGTCACCGTCTCCAATTGCGGCTTGTCCTTGAACTCGACGAATATCTTGCTGCTGCCCATTTCGCAGCCGACCTGCACGTTGCCCCTGGCCCCGATCATCTTTTTGATGGCTCGGACGTAGATCTGCCCCGGGTGGTTGGCCCTCATGTTGGTGAAGTACACGGTATTGAACGGATCGCGCCCGCTCAACGTTTTCACGGCCTCCTTTATGTCGACCTGGCCGAAATCGGACGACCTCACGAAATAGTTGGGATAGAAGGCGCCGCAGATGATCACTTTCAGGATCATCGACTTTTCGTCGTGCTTCATTATGATGTTCCGGACGGCGTCGTGCGGCCTTATGTTGAATTTACTTAGGCGATTGTGGAGCTCCTTTATCAGGATGTCCCACTCGATGAGCGCTTTGTGATTGACGAAGTGCGTCCGGCACCAGGTCATCTCCTCGGCGGTGTTTCTGAACCGATGCTGCACTTTGGAGCGGACCCAAACCTGAAAATTATTATAGAACTCTGTAATTTTACTACCGATTCGTGTCCATGACGATAATTACGTTGTACAAATTGACCATCGCGATCAAGTCGCTGCACGACCCGTCGGCCCAAACTAGTTTCTTACGGTATGACTGTAACCTCTCGTTGAAGGATCTCACGAATAAATTTCGAGTAGTACATCCGGCAGCTAAAATTAATTGGATAATCTTGATAGTTTTTCCTTTTTCCTTATAGAATATTTATGTGTTTTTACCCATTATGATGGTTTCTTCGAGGCAGCAGAACATGTGTCCTAAAATAACTAACTTTGCGAGATTGATATCAACAGGAAGATTGCCCATAACCGCCCCGATGAAAGTCAAGTCGCCATCGGCTATACTTTCTTTACCGCGACAAGTCCTAAGCAATGCGCCAACCTGGAACCCACGAAATCACTGAATCCAGTCAGTTTACTATACATACGAAATCAGTACATACTTCTTTTAGGCGCCAAATACAGGTTTCTACTTCTTTTAAATTGGGCGGACTCAATGCTAACGACAGGACATGTTTCGGAGTGTCATTCAATTCCAACATTTTCATAAATAAGATGATGTTCTCTAAAGGAGCTCGCTGAATTTCCGGTATGGTGGTTGCAGACATTTCGTTCTGACAAACAGATAAATAAACGTATAAAAAAAAAGCTCACGAGAGTCCAAACTACTCACGTTATAAAAATCCACAGGCACTAAACGGTAAACTTTACCGTTGGCCACCCTGCCGACTCGGCCTGCTCTCTGACTGCAGTTATTATGAGACGCCCATTCCAATGCCAAAGTGCAGAATTTCGTTAACGGGTTCACCGTCATTTGTTTCGTCAGACAAAAGTCGATAACTGTAATACCGACATTTTAATATGTTACATTTTTTTTTTATTGATGATAAAACTCACCGTAATGAACGTCAGGCACTGTCAAAGAACTTTCCGCGATATTGGTAGAAAGGATTATCTTTCTAATTCCCGGTTTGGGTTTCTCAAAGGCTTTATTCAAACTTTCGTTGGTCAGCGATGAGTGCATAGGAATAATATCCCAAGAATGTTTAGTGCTGAAATGATTCAGTAATAATAATTTTGAAATATAATCTATTGCCAATGATTACCTATTTTCTGACAGAATTTTATGCATTTCGTCGATTTCGTAATATCCAGGAAGGAAAACCAACACACTACCAATAATTTTCTCATTCGTTTTTGGATCGACATCATCGAATCGGTTCATATACTTGATCAACTTCAAACACAACTGGTATGACATTAAATCGATGCCGGGTTCGTTTATGTCAAAAAGAGGCATCTAAATTGATAATCGAAATTACAGAAACCTGTACTTTAAATAAAGCAATACGATAATCACTTACCGCACCAGACAGAATCGGTTTAAGTTGATCCAAGTGATAAATATTTGTATGGAATTCGCTCTTCTTGTTGACATTCAAAATTGGTGCCGGAATTGCGGTACCTTTACCTCCCTTTTTACCTCGAGAAACGCTTCCAAAGTAATTTGAGAATTCCTCCGCTTGCATTGTAGCAGACATCAAAATGACCTGTAAAATTAACGAAAAATAGCAATGCGGCCATTTCGCTTCCAAACTCTTACTTTGACGTTCGGAGAATTCGTGAATAAAAACTTTCGCACGACCAGTAACAGAAAGTCCATATTTTTATTCCGTTCATGGACCTCATCAATGATCACATGAGTGAACCTATTCAAGTTTTTCTGGTGGATCAACTTTTGGAGCAGGACTTCAGTGGTGACATACGTTAGTATCACGTCCTCGCCCGCGTTTTTGTTCAATCCGACCTAAATAGAATTTTTCAATTGTGAATATCTCATCAAGAATTGGCCAAGAAATGATTACTTGATAGCCACAAACGCCTCCCAAAGCCCAGGCGCGTTCCTGGCAGACCCTCTGTGCGATATTAATGGCGGCGATACGTCTGGGTTGCGTTACGATAATGTTGCATCGCTGCTTGCGCGTCCTGCACTCGTCTAAAATATACTGCGGCACTTGAGTAGTCTTACCGCAACCGGTAGGTCCATGAATGATCACCACCGAGTTGGTATTGACCAATTCTATGATCTGAAAGTGATACATTTAGTTTTTCAATAGATTTTTACGTGTTGTCCTTGCATACTCGGTCTTTGACTGAGTCGATTGGTAATTTATTTCTGAATATGGTGTTGAAATTGTATTTGTAAAACGCTGGGGGTACTTCGGCTGAAGGCAATTCACTTCCCAGTAGAGACTCTTCATCCATATCTACGATGTCATTGAGTCCTGTTAAGATCTGTAAACGAATAAAGTTTTCAAGTTTCATTGTATGTTTATATGTGTTTGTTTCGGACCTTGGATGTACTGAAATACGTATTCATTTCATCTTCAACGTATTTCACGGTTTCGTAATCGCTCCCTTCTCCCGATTCGGAACCATCCTCGCTGTCAGAAGGGACTTGGACGTCCAGGGCCCCATTCACTAGGCCCCCCGTATGTACGGGTTTCAGACGGTTGTTGAGGAAGTCTCGAATTAAATTACTCATCTTGGACCAGGAAAAGTTATAACTGCAGTAATTCTTGACCTTTATACTCGGTACGGGTAGTTTATAACATTTCTGTTTGCTTATACGTTATTCCTGCGACTTTAATCACAAACACGATTTTACAAACTTTTACAAATGTAAACTGACATGAAGTTAGCGAGACAAAGTTGTTTCTCGGATCACGTCCTGCAATTAGACAAGGACTTCCGGTGTGAAGTACACCTTGCAGATCAGATCATAGAAAACGAGAGATAGAGAAAGGATCCGATATCTATGACGGACCAAAGATTAGTACTGAGACCGAGACCTTCTGATATAACGAAGATTAAAAGTTTTTTAATAAAAACGTATCTCATTACACATATTATCATCATCATACATTTAGTCCGATTCCAGTTCTTGTTCTACTTCTTTTTCTGGCTCTTGTTCTTCTTGTTCTATTTCCTTGTCCCAGTGTTTTAACTTAGCATCCATCATAAAATCTCCTTGGAACACATTCCAAGTGGTTCCCTCTTCTTTATTTGTGGTGACTGCATCAACATTTTCAGATTTTTCACCCATGAGTACATCCAAGAACGCCCTCTTATCGATACTTTGCATAACTTTCTCTTTTCGAACCTCCAATGGACCAGCTTCCTTCAATTTACTAGTGATATCTTTTTGTTGTACTTTAACAGCGTTAAATAGTTGCACTACACCTCTAGTGGCTATTTTGGAAAGTGTTCTCTCTCTATCTTTTTCCAAGATATTTGGTTTTATTCTCAGATTAGGAAGTTCTCTTTTCTGAAAAGAAAATAATAAATTCAGACATTTTAAAGTAACAATTTATTTTATAAATCTTACTTTTTTCCTTGGAGGTTCTTTAGTGCTGGCATCATCTTCTGCTTCAATTTTGATTTTCTCTTCTTTTATTTCTCCATCGGCTGTGGCCACTTCAAAACCGGCCGGTTTGCTTTTATCCCGTTTAATTTCATTGAGTTTTTTGGCTTTCGAGAGGACAAGAGTCTTTTTCTTTTTCGGTTTGTTGGTTTTCAATATTTTCGCTATAGAATCAGCCCAATTCAAGTTCGTTCTTGAAGGATCATCATTGGACTCGTTATCTCCTTCGTTGCTCGAGCTATCATTCTCGATTTCTACTTCGGAATCATCTATGGAGTCACTAGCAGAATCTGAAATTACGAAAATTAATCATATTATCAAATAGTTCTCAAAAGTTAAAAATTACCATGTGTTTCTACCACTTTCGCAGCCATCACTACCATTATTCACGAATGAAATATTTGTATTAAACTTGTTTTCTTCCTTTTTTGAATATTTATTTTTGAGAAACTTATAGGTTATCTTCTTCTTCCGTTCCCCTGGGTGCCTTTATCAGACCCCAGGTATGGCGTAAGCTACGAGGCTATTAGCCAGTCACAATACTTTTAGTAATAGTTTCACAATTCCTAACCGGCCCCCTATTATCTAGGGGATCTGGACCTTGCCATACCGGGTCGGGTTTACACACACAAAAAATTGATTGATGCAGGGCACATCCCGTACCATCCGGGTACATCCGGCCTGGTTACCGGCGTGAAGGAAGGCAATAAAATACTCGTCAGCAGGAAAAGAAGAGTCAAGAAACGGAAAAATGGACGAAAAAAGGTTGGGAAAGGTCAGGGAAAAGATGGGGAAAAGACGAGAACCGTCGACACACCACGATGACTTGGATGGGCCGGGATATGAGAAAATCGCGTGCCCACGAGGCGAGAATGGCGACAGCACGTCTGCTCTCAACGAAACCTCGAACGGAACTCCCAACTTATAGGTTATATGTCTTGTTACTTGTCAAAATCAAACACGTGGTTAACTGACCAGATAAGAGACCGTCCTACAAATAGACTCGCAGGATTACGTTGATTTTGCGCTAAATTTAAATATTTTTGAAAAATAATTTACTTTATTCCCATTTTTTGCTAATTAAATCTAGAAGAATCGAATTATTGTAAGCGTATTGAATCTGATAACGATCATAAGAAGAAAGTAAATTCAGCATCCCAAACAGGAGTTTGAGAGATTGCGCGCGTTTTCCTCTCAAATCAAAAATCAATAACTTAACTCGGCGAGATAAAACGCATCAATCACAAATCTAAAGAAAATAAACATAAAACCGTAATGAAACGGCAAAACGTACGCACGTTATCCTTGGTAGTTTGCACTTTTACTTATTTATTAATAGGAGCTGCAGTTTTCGATGCTTTGGAATCCAAAGAAGAGAGCAGAAGAGATGACCTTCTCAAAAGTGAGTATCACCCATAATGAAAGACTTGAAAATCTAATAGACCTTTAAAAGCGTCAACGAACGCATTGAAAAGAAAATACAACATCACCGAAGACGATTATCGAATGATTGAACTCGTAATCACCGAATATAAACCGCACAAAGCCGGACCTCAATGGAAATTCGCCGGGGCTTTTTATTTCGCCACTGTGGTCTTAGCGATGATCGGGTACGGACACTCGACCCCCGTTACTGCAGGAGGAAAAGCATTCTGCATGGGATATGCCATGGTAACGAGATGGAGGGATCTTCAAGCCGATAAAAAATTAATCAAATAATTCTGCCTCAGGTGGGAATTCCTTTGGGATTGGTAATGTTCCAGAGTATCGGTGAACGTTTAAATAAATTCGCGAGCGTCGTGATTCGTCAAATCAAGAAATATCTCCACTGTAAAAAAATCGAAGCGACCGAAATGAATCTGATGTTCGCCACCGGAATGCTATCATCGATTATTATAACGACAGGAGCCGCAGTCTTCTCCCGGTACGAAGGCTGGACGTACTTCGACAGTTTTTACTACTGTTTCGTCACCTTGACCACCATAGGGTTCGGAGATTACGTAGCATTACAAGTAAGCCGCTATCGCTATTACAGGTTCCTGTAGTTTTTCAACTTTTGATGAAATAATTACACAGAACGACAACGCCTTGAAAGATAAACCGGGATACGTCGCATTGAGTCTGGTTTTCATCTTATTCGGGTTAGCAGTGGTCGCCGCAAGCATCAATCTACTCGTGCTCAGATTCATGACAATGTAAGATCGATAATTTTACAGATTCCTGTAATCTCAATTTTTCTATAATTTGAAGGAACGCTGAAGATATCCGTAAAGACGAACAGGACCTCCAATCGTCCTCGCATAATGTGCTCACTTTGGACGGCGAAGTTATGGCGGTGAATGGGAAATTATTAGCGGGACACGCTTACGTCAGAGAGGGGGCCGATATCGACCAAATGTCGGTTTGCTCCTGCAATTGTCTTGGATTGAACCACGGCGAAAACCAGGAACTGTTAATGGATACCAGTTACCATCCGTCTCAGACAGTTCTGGCTTCGAGTCTCAAAATCAAAAGAGCATCAGTGTGACATAATAATCAATTTAATTCTGTAAATATTTTATAACTATACGAATTATGATTTTCTAAAACGAATTAAACCGTAGCGTAAAAAGCTCTTAAATACCCAACAACTTCGTTATTGTACCCCTCAAGAGTAGGTTTACCTTGAACGTAGCCGCAATTCTCGAAAAGCGACAAATATTCGGTCTGATACCAAAGATTCTTATTTAACGAAGGACCTTCAAGATCTAAAGTGTTCAATTGGAGGACTCCGAAGTGAAACAGTCGCCCATTAGTTTGGACACATTGAACCGTAACTGGTTGGGGAAGAATACCAACTTCATTCTGAAAAAATAACTAAATTAGTTGAATACCACCTTATGCGTGCGAAATTACCCCAAATTTCTCTCTGGCATAGGAAGCAGCCACGGTGAAAGTCTTCAATAATGATCTACCGTGAATTTGCGGTTCTGTAACTTCCTGTTCGAAAAGATTATTGACTCGAGTTTCATCAAGTTGGATGAAAACTGTATGCGGATGAGATTTAGGGACCTTCAAGTTTACAGCTAAAACATTCCTTTATAATATTGAGTCAAAATAATGAACAATGGTAATTACGATAGATATTTCGAGTCTTGTATACGTTTTCCTTAATAAGGGTAACCGTTGGTTTAATCGGGAAAATATCTGGGAGGTCTAAATTATCAGTTAAATCTCTAGAAACTGGATTTAACGGTTTACTGGATGTAAGAAGGCTGTCTCCAGTTAATTGGAACTGAATTAGATTCCCAAATCGTTCAAAATTATACGAAAACAACAAATCATCAATGAGGAATCTATCCTTCCTCAACTTATTGTCACCAGTTGATTCAACAATTTGCAGAAGATTTGTCAGGATCAACTTATTTCGTCTAGATTGTGTAATTCCGTACGTTCGGGGAAAATTCCAAGCCGGTCTTTCAGGGTCTTTGATTTTCGGTAATTTTTGCTGTTCAGCATCGAAAATGTGAGCCGTCATGATAATATCGCGCACTTTCTTATCTACATCTTTCGTATCTTTGAGAATGATGTTATCAGGAAGACCATCTTTGACCTCGACGGTTTTTGTGAGGATTTTCGCCTGCGTCAGGCCTTCCAGCAATACGTTGTCATCGCCATACGTTAACAAAGGTCGGTCATGCCAATTCGGGTGAGTTTGGTCGAATTTTATTGGCTTTGGCTTAAATCCTACTACTTCCACCCTAAAATCGAAGAAAAGCAAATAAGTTATTCTTATTTTGCTAGGGGGAGTATTGCGGTTTACTTTATACGTTCAGGTCGTTCAACTAGTAAATCTTCTGATTGTGTGATGGGTTTTCCAAAACGAGTTAAAATCTCTTCACTTTTCAAGTCGATCACTTTACGTTTCCTCGATTGCTCCCAGAACTTTTTGAAGAACCACCCGATGTGTTGCTTATTCAAGGATTGTGTAATTCGCATTTTATATACACAAAATTAAAGTTTTTCTGAAAAGTATAAGTTAACATAACCTCACATTTAGAAATTTTCCACATCTAGTGAAAAAATATTTTAGTAGAGAACAAACAAATACAAGAATTAAGTAATCATACTAACAAAAACTTACTGGAAATCAGTATTTCAGGCATAAATTAATATTCGATTGAATAATTATTAATCATATTTCGGCACAATTTTGACAATTGACAGAATGATGACAAAGGACAGTTGTTCAAACTGTAAAGTGCATTTCACACTAGAAAAATTATATGAAACTTGTTTTAATAAGTCCATAGAAATAAGTCTAAATAAAATGGATTCGTATTTTAAATATATTTGATTACAACAGAATCGCAAAGAATTAAAGGACTAGAAAATAATCTAAACATTCTAGGAAATCCTTACAAATAAAGCAAATAGCTCAAAAACAATACAAATCAGACCCTTATTCAACGAATCAATCATTATTGGTCGCTCTTGGCTAAATGAAGAATTTTTTGATGGTCTTTGAATTTATCGAGTTCATCCAAATTATCCCACCATAATCTCAATCTGTGTTTTAGGATAAGTTGGAACCATGGGGTGAGCCGTCCTGTTAATGTGGGCAAAAAATCATCCAAATCGTCCCTGGGAACGTAACTGATTTCAGAGATTTCATTTGGATTCGGTTTTATTTTCAAATCGTCTTGAAGGATGAAAATGTAATCGATTTCATGTTCGCCCCATTGGCCATCTCCTGTATCTTTGTACATGATTCGAGTGATGTAATTAAGATTCTCTAATGGGACCTGGTCAGTGGGGATTCCCAATTCGAAATTGAGACGTCTCTGGGCCGCTCTCTTCACACCAATAGCGTCCTGCTCCTCTTCCTCACCTGCATAATCAGCTATTGGATGACTGCAGCATGAATTCGTATAGCAATTTGGATAGGTGACCTGAAACCGAGTTATTTTTAAAATTAACAACATGAATTTCGACCTTGATTTGATAATAATTTTGTTATTGACTAGAAAACATGTATCATGAAAAAAGAAGGAAAAGGAAAACATTATTTCGTCACCTTTTCGGCTGCTCGTTTCTGTAAGAGCAGATCGCCTTTTTTGTTAAATAGAAATACGCTGAAGGCCCTATGCAGGGGGATGTTGCCGCACTTGTCCACTGTGTGGCATTCCCTTTTTGAGGCTGTTCCGAGGACCTTATCGTCGGCATCGACCAAAAAGCATTTCTCGTTCAAGGATTTCTCTTGTTCCGGATCGAGGGCCTGCGATTTGTGCCGGAACGTTGTTGAGACTGGCAAAGTCTTCTTTACGGCCGATTTGAACAAATTTCGGAAAGTCAAAGTCAACATTGTATAACCTCAAATTGAATATTTCGATCCAACTCAAACGAAATACGATTAGAGTTCGACTTCACGATAACACTGAACACTAAACGACTAACTGCCGGCTTAGCACTGATCACGTTACACCTTTATTGTCGTGTTTAGACTTTAATCAGCTGCATATTTTATTTTAAGCCAGTTTTTTGACAGGCCAAAAATGTTAAAGGAAACAACAAACAACTAAACTTTTACATGCCATGTTTAGTAACTGACTCGTGGACTTGTGTGAAGTTCGCGTTGACGTCACAAGATTTTTAAAGAGTTAACAGTAGAAAATGTAGCAAAAAGTTCTTAAATTGGTGTCCCAACACGTTAAACTATGGGCCGTCTCACTAAAACCAGTTTGAAAACGTAACAACAGAGAACAAAAAAGCAAAAATTTTTGAGTCTATGTAGATTTTTGTGGTTGTAAACCGGTCTTAGGAGAGGGGACTTTCCATTTCTATGTTGCTAAGCTCACACTAGTAACGAGTTGGTGAGTTGGTGTATAATTGGTTGCCTAGTTCATAAAACTGAGTAATAACTCAGGATCACAGTCTATGCTCATGATTTTAATTTATGATAATATGGATACTAGGGCCAATTCGGTATGGAAACTCGAGAAGAATGAGCGGACGTTAATATCTTTAGCATATTAGAAACCTTACGCCATATTTCAAGCATGCGCATAGTTAGTTCATGTTGCAGTCCACACAATTTGGAAGAGGTAATTTCCCGCTTTTCGAATTTTATCACATTCCTTAATAATGCTCAGTGATAATATTATAATGTTTCACCATTTGATATTAGGTGAGTCGATTATAATACCGGTTAACTTGAAATTGCACTTTCTATTATTTATTATTTTTATGCTAATTGTAATGTGTATTTATCTATGTATTTTTTCTTTAATTATATCCAAAGTTGATTTATGCAAAGAATAATTTTTCTTAATATCAAGTATAAATAGATTTGTTGACTAAAATCGGATACGATTTGTGTAATTTGTCCTTTTTTTCAGTGGATATACAGGGTGTATAATGCACCTTGGTGAATTTTCTAGACCATGTGCTGTCGTTAGGTCGTGGGGACTCTGATTTTCGAACTCTCCACGACCACATCGACGGCACGCACTGCCCAGCAAATCCGCCAATTTTTATACACCCTGTATATGTAAATATATCGATTAATTAATTCCCCCCTTTGACACATCAAATGCGTCTTCTGAATTTCCACTTTGGTGCACTTTATTGCCCTTTGATGTGGGCTGTATTGGGTATTCAAAATTAACTTGATGCGTGTTAGTAGAAACAGCATAATAATAGCGTGTGATTATTTTGAAAATTCTAGGATATCACTTTAAAAATGTAATAAATACACTTTATTACGACTTATTGTACCATCTTCAATCTTTTCATAAGTACATTCAGGAATTCTTAATTCAGCAGAAAATTTCACGTAAATTGCGCGCAATATCCCGGCGCATCCACCAAATTTTATCAGAACTTTATTAAGATCTCGATCACATTCTCACTTGTCTTGTAGCATCTAAACGGCTTTTGATATCGAACCGTATAAAACAAATTCTAAGATTTCTTAAAATAATCGCATGGTAGACAATTTGAGAGCACCCTTAAGTATTTAAATTAGAATTGATTTTCTGTCCACTTCCCTCGTAATGAGACGGATCATCCATAAACGATTTATTTCAGTAGCAGGGTTGGTTTTATCGACTGTAATCACCACACTCGTCTCGTCCATCCAAATAAATTACGTAAAAGTGCCGAGCGCCGTAAAAAACGACACCGGGTCACCGGTAACTCTCGATTGCGATTATTCCATACGGCCCGACGACGTCGAATTGGTGGTGAAATGGTACCTGAACGACGAATTGGTCTACCAATGGATACCATCGAAAAAGCCGCAGGGTACCGGCCCGTTGAAAGATCGACTCGATCTGAATTTCAAGGCGACGGACGATCCGAAAAGTGTGCACAGGGCATTGCGGATTCTCAATCCCACTACGGATTTGGCCGGAGAATATAAATGTGCAGTCTCGACCCTATTAGACGAGGATTTCAGCAGTAAAAATATGATCGTATTTGGTAAAAATTAATTTCATTATTCATGTATCTGCAATTATACAAAGTGATCCATCACTTAAGGCATCACCCTGTATAATGCATAATTTTTAGAGCCGGAAAAATCCTTAACGATTACTAAGGAGGAACATAATAATAAGAACGTTGTCAACTTCACCTGTAATGCTAAATCTGTGTATCCGACACCAAAATTAACTTTATACAAAGAGAAAAGTGACGAATTCTCTAACAAGTAATATAATATACCTATGAATCCTATGATTATATCGATAATGTTTGAATCTGTCTTCGTAGACGTAGAAATCCGCTACAAATTCTCGAATGGAACACTAGGAAGAACCACAACGGAAAATATTCGGTGTTCGTAATCGCGAGCGCACAAATTGAGGAGCTAAATCCGGGTACTTTGATTCATTGCGAACTCAGAATACCCGGAACTGGATATGTGAAGAAACGTAATCTTTTATATTATCCACCATCAGGTATTTTTTTCACAAACGATAAAAATATCAGGTAATTTAAAAACAAATTGAATTCATTTCAGTTCCACAAAATGGATGCGGACAACAAATTGGAGCGACTTCAGAATTCTTCATAGTTCTTCTATTTACAATGTTATCGATAATACGAGCATTGAGTGGGAAAATTTAAATAAGTGAATAAGTCTCCGCGTAATAATTAAGTACCTGATAATTAATGAATGAAGGGGAATTAATAAACAGGGTATAACATTTTAAAATGATTCCATGTGTCATCATCATCTAGATATAATTGTAGAAAGTATAATAGTGCCTGGTACCCGTGCACACTCCCACGACCCTTTAAATAATATTAATTATCACCCAGTGGCTTTTATGATATCCAAACTTTATTATCATTATTATAATGCAATATCGTAATAAATACATAGAAACACTGTAATTCCTTTATAAAATTTTCATTCACCTGTGATATAATTATTTATAATTATGAAAAACGCACCTATATCTTTGAAAACATTGTTACATTAATTATCATTATTAGTAGTCGCGAAAGAATTGTTAAAAAGATCCTCACGTGAATAATCGACGACTTGCCGCCTCATGGAGGTGAGTTGTCTCAAATAAGCGCTAGGACTGTAATGATGATTCCTGTTTTTCGATCTTCTAGGTAAACTTCCATAATCCGAAAACGTAACAGGGTTACTTTCTAAGCTCCCATCATCATGATTATAATAATCCTGGTTAATATTGCTGGTGGACAAATCCCAGGGATTATACGAATAATCTTCATCATCATTGGAAGATGTTAACGATAAATTCGTGTTATTTGTGGGGTTGTTGTTGAGGTTTTTGTTCAACTTCTCTTCCAATCTTTTGCAGGAATCCTCTAATAAAATTTCGTATTTATTGAAAGTCTTAGTAGGAGGAATCGTTGTCATGGACGATCGGGTGCCACGATCTTTATTCGTTAGTGAGAAGTCAGTTTGCGAATTCGCGTCTTTAATCAGTTTCTTGGTCTGTGTGAAATTATCATTACCCATCAATCCGGAAATATCATTGACGGTTATTTGTAGATCGAAATCCTCAAAATTCCCCAAGGAATGGATTTTCGTAACAGTGGTCGATAAATTACTCATGAGGATCGTAGCCTCTTCTAGAAATCCCGACATGACTTTTAAAATTTTATCATTATTTCGCGGTTTATTATGATTATTTTGTGCCTTGCTAATGAAACGCACTCTTTTCGAATTGTTAGCCAAGTGGTACTCGAGAGAATCGGGAATTTCTTGCTGGTCTTCTTGAGACGATTGCGACAGTTCCGTTTCGGGAAAATGCTTCATTATCGATTTCAGTACCAAAGGCTCGGTGATTCTCACGCAATCGTCATCGAAGTAACACGTTTTACTCTCGATTAAGAAATGCCCTTTCGCGAACTTCCGCCCTCGTAAAAACGAATGGTCGATGAAGATTTGGCACCGCTCTGGATTCAAATTGTTCACACACAATTGAGGAGCGCAAACTATCGGAATGCTGACTTTCGCGACCTGTTCGGCCCAAAACGGAACCGTTACTTTGGTTAGAGCCGTTTCGTCTTTCGAATCGGTGAGAAACTCGTCGGAGATTTCGAAAATGACTTCAGTTTCCGATTCAGTGGCGGAGGAAACTTGGGGGATTCTCTCGTTTTGTGCGATAATTGCGTGATTCGGTTCCAACGAATTGTGATTGCTGATTAGATCGGGCGTGGGAAAGCACAAATTGTCCCGATTCAAATCCAAACTATCATCACTGGAATCGGCGGAACCATTATTATTAGTATTCGCTATGTTAATGTTTAAAGTGTTGGTGAAAATCGGTACTTTAGGACTTTCCAATAAATATTTAGTGAAAGATAAATTATTAGTACTGGGATAATTATTATCGATCGGTGAGGAAAATTGAGTGCCGCAACTTCGAGTGGTAACTAGAAACTTCCCTTTGAACTTATCCGAATTGCAGAAACCCTCCAGAAAACAGCACTCGACCGATTTATCCAAAGTACTGACCGATTCCGTGCAAGTCTCGATATTCCTGACCTGATTCAAGTCGATTTTCAAATCGGCAACATCTGTACAAATCTCTTTGACTCTCAGGACCGGAAACGGATCCGTTTGAGTTTCTACATTTCTATTGCGATGCGCTTTCAGCGCCTTCCTGGTCAACTCCTTCAATTTCGATCTCGCATTCGAGCAAATTTGAAGCTCTTTCGGCGGATCCGGTATAATCGGCGGAAAATCGCTAGTGTCGGTCGCCACTTCCTTTTTCTTGGTCTTGGCGTACAATCGATGGGTCACTGCTGCCACGATTTGCGACTTCGACTTGATCGGAACTTTCCGGATCGAATCCACTTTAGGCGACACGTTCACGAACAATTTCGAATCGGTCCCTGTGCCCTTTTCCTGTTTTTTCGTGATCGACGGTCTCCTGATGGTTTCCTCGGATCCGAACGTTTTTGCAGGACTTTTCACGAGACTGTGCTCCACACTAAAAGTCCTCCGCAATTTCGTTTGCAAAAGTCTCGGTTTATCATTGGTGGAAATCACTGACATCACTGGGATTAACTTTTCGAGGGTCTTTCGTTCACTAGCGTTTATGCCACTTGAATCGTCATTAGGTGATGAAGGTGCCTTTGGTTGCCCTTGGTTCGATTTTGCTTCCGCCTGTTCCATTCCTGCCGATGGATGATGTGGATGAGGTAGCTGCGAATTTTTATTTCAACGCGTTTATGTTTCGATTTGGTGGGACTCACTCGAATGATCAGTTCCTTCAGTCTGGCGATTTCCGTCCTCAGCTCCCTGATGGTCTTCTCGCGCGGATCCTCATTAACTGCTGGAGCGGTGACGATGAGTTTGGCGCGTTGCCCGAAACGCAGAGTGTTCACCGTCTCAGTGTGGCACGCATCCGATGGCGAAACCGCTGGCGCAAAAGAAAAACCGAAAAATCGGAAAGATCAACGGACTTGCTGGAAAAACATACTCGCGATCATCACCGTGTCCGAGCTGCCGCCCAGGGTGTCCCTCAGGAGCCATGTCAGGATCGAGTCTCTGAACGGAACGAATCTCCTCCTCGACGGGGTCTGTTCGGCTAAAATTAGGATCGGTTCGGTTTTAAAAATACGACAAATCGAAGACTTATCACTCACCCAACGCCGATATGACGTTCCCGAGAGCGACCAGACTCTTGTTGATGTTGGCGCCCTCCCGAAAAGTGCAAGAGCTGTACGATTTGGTGTTGCCGGCCCTCTCGCTGCCGGCCAAATCGACCAAAGTCAATTTAACACCGGCGCAATTCACTATGAAGACCGAATGGGATCGACTCGACTGCGGATTCGTTAATGTCGAAGAGACTTTTCTCGCACTGTCGCCGATTTGCAGGAGATTCAAAAGGTCCTCCGCGTTGTCTACGTAATGTTCGGACAATCCTAGAATTACCTCATGTTATGGGAACATTCTCACGATTATTTCATTTTATAATAGGCAAGAGATTGTTTAGGTGATAAGTTTCGAGAAAACTTTCGTTTCTTTCACGTACCTTGGACGTAGGGCCCTTTTTTGGGATGGTGGCGCACTTTCAGGGCGATTTTGCGATCGTCGTGGCACAAAAGGTCCCTCACTTTTTCATTATAAATCTCCAAAAAACTGTGGAAAATAATAAATTGTAGGTAGAGATTGCGACATGGAATGAATAAAGTGATTGCGTGTAGAGAGTCACAAGGCGAACCGATACAAACTGAGAAATTTAGCACTCTCCAAACTTGTTGGCGGGTGGTGGCGCCGTCGAGAAGTTAATAAAAGTAAATTTGTTGCTTTTTTGCACGGAACTATTTAATAGACCCAGTCGGATATGGGTCGTGAAAAGACAACGACAAATAAAAATAAAGGAAATCGTCTAATTATTTCACTGCGTGTTTTGCTTCATTGTATAAAAGTGGTGGATGCGCTCGTAATGTTTTTTTTTAATGTTTTTGAAATGCTGCTGGTGAAATACGTTTAAATGAATTCAAAGTTGCAGAAAAGCCATTGAAACTTGGTCAATTTTCTTTATTTTAGAATGTTCCACTAGAATTATCATACCGGCGAAGGAGGAAATCGATAAACAATTTGGATAAACGTGTTCGTCCTTGCATGTGTGGATAAGTGTGAGAATCCACGCTCTTTCAACACAGATAACGTTTCGTTTATAGTGCGTACATAATGGCTAAATAAAAATATAAAGCAAATAAAAAAAACTCCCCCAGATTTATACGATCCAGTCATTAAAAGATCCTATGCAGACCGAGAAGAAAAATCGTAAATCCTCACCTGACGGAAGCGTTGCTCGTTTCGATTTCGTTCCCGACCGCCGTTTCCTGTAGATACCCGAAGATTTTCCGACACAATCTTGGAGTTAGGCCAGGATCGTGCGGGAACCCCATCATGGTGTGCGTCTTTCCCGATGAACTTTGACCGTAGGCGAGGACGCAAGAGTGGCAACGTCTTTTCAGCGCCCTTCCGACCACATTTTCCACCGCCTCAAACACCTGAAAATGGGAAATCCAATGCGTGATAACGAGGCGATTTCGAACAGAAATAAAGAAAAATTACGTTTTCCTGTGTGGCGTTTTGGTCGAAGCAAAAGTCGAAGGTAAATCTGCGGATGCGCTCGCGACTGTCTCCAACATTTTGTTCAGGTACCTGTGTGCAAGTCGTCAGTTTAAAATTAGATCAAAGCGAAAGACTCCGAAAGTCTCAACTCATCTCGAGTCTGATGTCAAATTAAAACGGAATATGAATGAATCGAATACACCTCGTCTCTGAGCTAAAGCGAAGCGTAATAAGCGTAAAATGCGCATAACTCTGGGTTCATTACCCAAAAGTATGCAGACTTATGCAAAACAACCCTCTCCGTTTTTCGAAACGAAAATAGAAGGGGAAAGGTCAACGAAACAGTGAATTATGATAATACCTACGTTATAATATGAGGGTTTTTCATAACACAATAATAATTTAGGTCAATATTTTGACGTTTTTTTAATAATGTGTCGAATAAAATTGGTGAGAAGCCGACTAGCGTCCGATTTTCATTATCATTATCGTACTAGTACATAATAAGCCATATTCCGGCCACTAAACCAAGTAAATGAAGCCATTTTTGAAGTAAAAGAAATTTTGTAACGAGGTTTTCGGGTATTATCTATGTCTGGGGATAGGTAAACGAGTTGTAGGTAAAGTAGTAACCTCTTTAAGTTGATGTGTTTACACTGACCGACCTAATTTATAATTAGAACTATGAGTATGCACGCATTAATTTTAGAATATCGCATTTATAGCTCTAATTAATTGATTAATTCCTGTACTCACCTTTGTGTTTGTGACGGAAATCGTTTTACCATTTTCTATCGTTAAATTTGAGGAAGATTTCGCATCAATTTCCCTGTAAAAATCGTTCTCTCTTATTAATAATGCCGCGAGCGTACGGTTTTAAATGCGCCTTGGAAGTTTTTAAAAGAGTGCAGTGACTTTTTGCAATGCTCGCTCTAAATTTAGAAGCTTCCGCTCGTCCTTTTTAAAAGTCCCAAACGCTTTTTCACTGTTTATCTTTTTAATGTGGCCTTTCTTTATCCATCACCTTTCATATTTAAATATTTTTTAATGGTAGGTGTGTATAATATGTTTAAATGAGGGATAATTTCATCACCTCCGAAACTTATATTATTCGCGAGTGAAATAAATAAGTGATCATTTTGTTAGAGACTAATAGATTTGTTTATTTATATTGAGGGTTTGGGGAGTAAACACGATTTGTTTTGTAATTTCCCATCGTGTTAATTATTTGGATGGTAGCCAAAATGGAATTGATTACACCAACTAGGAAACTCTTTAAAATTGGGAAGAAATTTTACGAGAAAAATTGGGGCAATCGTGAAATAATTGGACAATATACCTGCGAGACAGCGGTCTGACTCGGACAGCCACCTTAAGATGAATCATAATAATGAACGCACCTTGAACACGCACGATAATAGTAATAATCACGCACCCGAGACTGAAATCGAAATGATGTTCCCAAGATCAGCCAACATCTGGTTCTGCATCTCGACGACCCGACTCTCCAGATTGAAAGCAAAGATCTGTGTGTCTCCTTTGGTTGTTAGTTAGTCGCTTAACTCTAGCAAAGAGGAATCTAAATTTGTCAAAGCCGGGAGCCCCCACTAATTGTCACGGCTATAGGAGAATAGGCCCATAATTCACATGAAAGAGTACCTTTTTCGGATGCGCTCAATGGGCATTTCGTAGATTTTTTTACGCTCTTTCGAATGCGCACCCGCCCATCCCCATCGGAGCTTCGGATCAAAAGTTATGGTCGATTGAAAATTTCGACCAAAATTTTGACCCAAAGTGATGGATTTTCAAAAAATTTAGGAGTCACTAAAAGTCGTTCAAATCGAAATCCGGACGCATTACCTGATAGATTTTGAGCAAACTAAGCGATTTCCGGGTCGTGCGACTCGATAACGAAGTTATGGCCGTTTGAAAATTTTACTCTATTTTCAACGGTACGGCAATAATAGACGCATTTTCTCACTTCAGATGACTCAATTAGAACCCAATTTAAATTTGCCGTCGATATCTCAACAAATAAAGAAGTTACAGCACTTTGAAATTTTCAAAAAGTTGAAAATTCGAAAATTCGAACGTTTTTTTTTCTCAGATAAACCAATACCGGACGCATGTATCTACTCCAGATGACTAAATCAGAAGCCAATTTGAATTTTTTATCGATATCTCGACTAATAAGAAAGTTTCGCCACCTTGAAGTTTGCGAAAATCGTTAAAATTTTCGTGGAAATTTCATGTCAAAAATTTAAAAAGCACGATTCTCGGTCAATTCGAAAGCTTTTTGCACATGTTTATACTGTTTTCAATAGATTTTTCGATTCTCTTTCGATTGCCGGGTCGCCCGAATCGATATCTCGATCGGTTCAAAAGTTAGACCGGTTTCAATTTCACGAGACCGATGATTTGGTGAATTTTCGGAGGCCATAATTCACATGAAAAATTACCTTTTTCGGATGCGCTCTAAGAGCATTTGGTAGATTTTTTGACGCTCTTTCGAATGCGTGGCCGCCCATCTCGATCGGAGCTTCGGTTCGAAAGTTATGGTCGATTGAAAATTTCGAGCAAAATTTGTACCCAAAGTGATGGATTTTCGAAAAAATCGAAAATCACTAAATGTCGTCCAAATCAAAATACAGACACTTTTCCCGATAGATTTTGAGCTAACTAAGCGATTCCCGGGTCGTGCGACTCGATAGCTCCACTAATAACGAAGTTATGGCCGTTTGAAAATTTTACTCTATTTTCAACGGTACGCCAATATTAGACGCATTTTCTCACTTCAGATGACTCAATTAGAACCCAATTTAAATTTGCCGTCAATATCTCAACAAATAAAGAAGTTACAGCACTTTGAAATTTTCAAAAAGTTGAAAATTCGAAAATTCGAACATTTATTTTTTCTCAGATAAACCAATACCGGACGCATGTATCTACTCCCGATGACTCAATTAGAAGCCAATTTGAATTTTTTATCGATATCTCGACTAATAAGAAAGTTTCGCAACTTTGAAATTTGCGAAAATCGTTAAAATTTTCGTAAAAATTTCATGTCAAAAATTTAAAAAGCACGATTCTCGGTCAATTCGAAAGCTTTTTGCACATGTCCATACTGTTTTCGATAGATCTTTCGATTCTCTTTCGATTGCCGGGTCGCCCGAATCGATATCTCGATCGGTTCAAAAGTTAGACCGGTTTTAATTTTACGAGACCGATGATTTGGTGATTTTTCGGAGGCCATAATTCACATGAAAAATTACCTTTTTCCGATGCGCTCTAGGAGCATTTCGTAGATTTTTTGACGATCTTTCGAATGCGCGGCCGCCCATCTCGATCGGAGCATCGGTTCGAAAGTTATGGTCGATTGAAACTTTCGAGCAAAATTTGTACCCAAAGTGATGGATTTTCGAAAAAATCGAAAATCACTAAATGTCGTCCAAATCGAAATCCAGACACTTTTCCCGATAGATTTTGAGCTAACTAAGCGATTCCCGGGTCGTGCGACTCGATAGCTCCACTAATAACGAAGTTATGGCCGTTTGAAAATTTTACTCTATTTTCAACGGTACGCCAATATTAGACGCATTTTCTCACTTCAGATGACTCAATTAGAACCCAATTTAAATTTGCCGTCGATATCTCAACAAATAAAGAAGTTACAGCACTTTGAAATTTTCAAAAAGTTGAAAATTCGAAAATTCGAACAGTTTTTTTTCTCAGATAAACCAATACCGAACGCATGTATCTACTCCAGATGACTAAATCAGAAGCCAATTTGAATTTTTTATCGATATCTCGACTAATAAGAAAGTTTCGCCACTTTGAAGTTTGCGAAAATCGTTGAAATTTTCGTAAAAATTTCATGTCAAAAATTTAAAAAGCACGATTTTCGGTCAATTTGAAAGCTTTTTGCACATGTCCATACTGTTTCGATAGATCTTTCGATTCTCTTTCGATTGCCGGGTCGCCCGAATCGATATCTCGATCGGTTCAAAAGTTAGACCGGTTTTAATTTTACGAGACCGATGATTTGGTGATTTTTCGGAGGCCATAATTCACATGAAAAAGTACCTTTTTCGGATGCGCTCTAAGAGCATTTGGTAGATTTTTTGACGCTCTTTCGAATGCGCGGCCGCCCATCCCGATCGGAGCTTCGGTTCGAAAGTTATGGTCGATTGAAAATTTCGAGCAAAATTTGTACCCAAAGTGATGGATTTTCGAAAAAATCGAAAATCACTAAATGTCGTCCAAATCGAAATCCAGACACTTTTCCCGACAGATTTTGAGCTAACTAAGCGATTCCCGGGTCGTGCGACTCGATAGCTCCACTAATAACGAAGTTATGGCCGTTTGAAAATTTTACTCTATTTTCAACGGTACGGCAATATTAGACGCATTTTCTCACTTCAGATGACTCAATTAGAACCCAATTTAAATTTGCCGTCGATATCTCAACAAATAAAGAAGTTACAGCACTTTGAAATTTTCAAAAAGTTGAAAATTCGAAAATTCGAACATTTTTTCTTTCTTCAGATGAACCAATACCGGACGCATGTATCTACTCCAGATGACACAATAAGAAGCCAATTTGAATTTTTTAACGATATCTCGACTAATAAGAAAGTTTCGCCACTTTGAAGTTTGCGAAAATCGTTAAAATTTTCGTAAAAATTTCATGTCAAAAATTTAAAAAGCACGATTCTCGGTCAATTCGAAAGCTTTTTGCACATGTCCATACTGTTTTCGATAGATTTTTCGATTCTCTTTCGATTGCCGGGTCGCCCGAATCGATATCTCGATCGGTTCAAAAGTTAGACCGGTTTTAATTTCACGAGACCGATGATTTGGTGATTTTTCGGAGGCCATCGGGGTTCTAATTTAAAATAATACGACCAACACGTTCAAAGACACCCTGCGGAAAGTCAAATCTTTTTCATTTGAGAACATCAAAATGAAGTAGACTTTGTATGTAGCAGGAAATAAGGTATGTGCTCCCTTCATTTTTGACTGTAACCTGTAACATCAGAATTAGTCGATTTGTCTTAATAAAACAGAGGAGGTTGAGAAGTTAAAAAGTGATTATTTTTTTTGGCTTGACCAATATTTTATTGAAACATCATCATTTTAATAATACATAGTTATACGTATGGGATAACACATTAATTCAAATACAGCGAGAGACGAATCCCTTAAACGAGATCACACACACCGCGGTTAGATTTTGAAAAAGGAGAGAAAAAAAACTCTCTTTTCATTTCATGTTGGAAAAACATTTTTGTATAACGATCGACGAACAAAAAAAAGAAGGTAATTTAATAACTTACATAAGGTATAGTATAGTTTAGGCTTTTTTTAATGTATAGGATGAGAACATAATTTTTGGGTTTCGTATACTGAGACCACCGAGTACTGGAGACCACAAAATAACTTTTAAAACTTGTACCTCCTATTAAACATCTTATTGCAGGGATCTTAATAATTTAACAGAGAGTAGGTATGTAACGTATACTGTGCAAAAACTTGGGCTGTCTTATTATTTCTATATCGATACATTACTCAGTTAAATTATTCGTATAAAAATACCTCGGATTTCTTTAAATAAAATATACAAGAGGATTTGATAAAATTGTCGGATATGTATGTATCTACTTTTAGTTGTGTTTTATTATTAGGTGGTATCGAATAACTATTAGATCCGATTCGAAGCCTCTATCACAATGATATTTACAGACAGCTTTTATAACTTAGATAATTAAAAAACGCGTTTTGTATAACCAATCTTTCTCTTTTAGCACGAAATAACGGGAGAGAATAACTTGGAGACACTCATAAAAGGAGTAGTATAAAGAGAGACAGAGAGCACATCACCTTAACTTTATACATTATCATCTTCTTAATAATAAAAACTCTTTTACAATTATCAATTACTTATTATCGTAAAATCACACATAATTTTGTTTCAGTTACTTCAACTTTTGATTTCATATTATTTATATTATTATCATCGTACTATTGACCGGCTTTTTCAATTCTTAAATGAATCATTACTAGAATATAACTATTATTAATATATGAGCAAAATTATCTCATTGTAATAAAGTCGTACAATAAACGAAATGTGCATAATTTATATCATGCATTAAACAACAAATTAAACAACCATAAATCAAATGGCACAACTATTCTGAAGTTGTTTAACACATTTTCGCTATTAATATTATTTAATTAAAATTTTGAAAAATCAACGAATTATCATTATTCCGAGTGGGGTGTGTTACAAAACGTTATGGAGGCACCGCTTTATTATTTCTTTAATTGTTTTCTTCTCTTCCCTATTTTCTATTTATTGATTTGATTTTGATTGTAGATTGTACATATTCCAATCATTATTCTGATTTATCATTGTAATGACGACAATTTGTGAGAGTGGCGAGAGGTGCGAGACGATCCGTAGTACATCAGTCGTCTTCCTTCTTTTCCGGTTTGAGATCTACCATCGCGTGGAGCTCCTCGGGAGTGTATCTGTAACAAAATAATCGAAACGTCCTCGTGAACAAACGAAACGAAACGAATCACACACTATGCCGTACACCTACCCAAGTAAAGTTTGCAAATCGCACACGAAACGATAAACGTAACGTTTCCCCGCAGTCTTGTGGATGATGTTCTTGTCGTAATAGTACCGCAAACCGCGCGACAGTTTTTCGTAATTCATTTTTGGCTTGTTCTTCCTGATGCCCCAACGTCGGGCCACCTCGTCCGGATCCGTCAATTTGAACTCCCACGCGTCCCCCGTCCACGAAATGAACGCCTGGCACGACTTGTCCGTCAGCAACTCCAGCAGGAACTGCCACAACTGGATCGGACCGGATCCTGCAACAGAAACGACACTTGATTCGAACGAACGATAACAGATGGCGCTCCACTAATCGTGCGGATGCAGTGGTGCCCTCTATCAAGACAACACGTAAGCAAATAAATAATAGTTCTGCACCTTTCCAGTGCTACTGGATACGAAGTAAGTATGAAACTAATTCATACCGCAGTTACTACTTATTAAGTTGGTAAAAAAATGCACAATGCCAGACTGCTATTGTTCCGTCGACCTTGCTCACGATGATGCAGATGGCAATAATAAAATCGTCGTCACTTTTCCACGTAGCTATAAACAAAGTCTTCTTCGTTCGGCGTTGACTTACCGGTAAAACAGGGCCCTCCCGGCGTGCCGGCATTGGGATATCCGGTGATCATCCCGTTTTGGAGCATGGGTTTGGTGTCGGGTCCGAGGGGGTTCATCGAGTCCCTGGTGGGCATGCCGCCGGACATGAAGGCGGGATGGGTGTGGGGGTGCGGATGGCTCATCGAGCTGATGTCGTGGCCGTGCGACCACTGGTCCGACGGGGGGGGGCCGCCGTTGCTGCCGCCGCCACTGGGCACGGTCTGGAAGGGCGCGCCGTCGTAAGGGGACCCGTACGTCTCCCCATAGCCGTCGTTGTACCTCCCCGCACCTGAAACAATCAGACACTTGAAAAATTTGTGCGTTTTTTTTTATGAAATCGAGTGAAAAGGGTGCATCGTAGCGACATCAAACAAGTAAACCTTCTTTTTCTGAGTAAAATCATTAGGCAAACGTCGACTGCATTTATTGGAACCTCGGTAATTTGAATGGCGAAAAACTAATGTGGCGCCCCCTAGGCAGGAGAATGATAGAAATTACAAAAAGCAACGTTACATGTTCAGGTAGGTATTCGTCCGCCATACACCGTACTTCATCAGGTAATTGTTCCAAAATAGGTTCGCGATATTATATGGGGGCATTAAGTGGGGCCTTGAATTTTAATTAATTTGCCATAAAGTCAACTGAAGGTCATTAACTTTTAAAGTTTTTAATAATATACTGAAGAGTGTCTTTCTCATTCTCACCGTACACTTATTATCATAATTTGTGACTGAGCTCTCCGGTGGGTAATTAAAAGCTATCGGTCTTGGGCATATTACAAGTCGATGGAGATGAGTTTTTTTTTTACTTCACGATACTTTATACTTTAGATAAATACATACAGGGTGTCTCGCCGGTGAAATCTGATTTCTCGATGTAGTAGGGGGACACCCTGAATGTATGATAAATGAAAATTTGTTCGTACTTCTGTTTGAGTATCCTTTTATGTAACTGTGCGGGTGATATTTGGATTCGATTAGATTGTTGGCAGAGTAGAATTCCGGCGAATTTTCCAAATATTGAGGTTGATGGCCAGCATCCAGCGCCTGATACTCGTGTTCTTCGGGTGAATAGTGGGAGGTTTGGAAGAGATGCGACTGATCGCCGTCGCCGTTATTTATCGATTGCATGTTGTTGTCCATACCGCCGAAATTGTTACTCGACGATTCTGTGGGCGAACACGAACTCTTGAAACCTGCAAAACGACAAAAACCACAACGGAATTAACACGGGAAACCGACCAATGCAAATCCGACTCAAAAATCATGCATGCATCACTTATAATAGTGAGTATAAGAAGATTAGATGAGAATTTTCGGTCTTTCGACTTACCATCTTTCAGGTGGTGATAGGCTGGACTTCTGTGCAGGTGCAGTAAAAATCCGGATGGTGGCCCCGAGGGAAGAGGGGAAGATGAACCTTCTTCTTTTATTTCATCAGAAGATGAAGAAGGCGGTGGCGGACATGCGGGACTCCTCAATTGGTCATAACCCCCTGAAATCAATTTCAAACCAAACGATATTAGGTAAGTTTAAGGCAGGTTTTCAAAAGCGTTGTCGATTATGTTCTTTATGCATAAGATGAACCTTTTCCGACGCCCATCACATTGTAAAGTGTCACTTTTCATAACAATCGAGATGGTTGAAGTTGAAATGTCAAACTGTTACATAACGAATCGGGTGATTTCATTATACAACTTAGTAATTTCATTATCGCACAGATCCAAATTTCACTAAATCATGAAAACCGATTTCAAATATGTAGTTACAGTTACTGGGGTGCAATAATTCCACTCACGCGAAATGTTGTACTTTCGCGACACATTGTGTAATGTACTATTTCAGTTAGGTATATTCATTTTCATTAAATTTTATTCTGGATGTGGAATCGGTCACGGTCAATTAACTCCCCTCACGGCCGGCCAACCCAACCCAACATCGAAACGGAACAAGTTTTCAGTGCGGGATTATAGAGGACGCCGCTGAATTAAATATTTCAGTTGCCCAGCTCTCTCGATCATTATTTCGGACTGCAGACGCACAGTGGATTGGTCATAGTAGGCAGTGTGGTAATGACGACAAATAATGGCGAAACTAGGATTTTCTCGATTCTCCGAGGAAACATAGTGCGGACGAGATCGAGCGGGCGAAGCCAAGCCGAGCCAACCAACCGGATAAGTCGCGTAAAAGCCGGTGGTGGGAAATGTGTGTGGAGATGACCGCAACATTTACAACATCGGTATCGGGATTGGACGCCACAGATCCGCCTCTCGCTCTCGGAATAGCTAATTGGGAGGCTGTTTCTCCGCCTCTCCTTCGTCTGTACGCCTGGTACATTCGCTCTCGTCGGTTTCCGGGCCTACACGCAAACCACCCCGCAGATGTATCGCATTTTCCTTTCCCTTACGAATTCTCGAGTCGAGTCCGAAATGGTATTTTCCCAGGCCGTATCACATAAATTCTGAGCCGAAAAATTCAAATACCCGCGAGATAAGACATCCACTTTTACAGTCTGAGGATACAATTTAATTGTCTCAAATTGAACTTGACTTTATCGCTACGCAAGAAAAAAAGGAACAATAGACCATGGGAACCATCATCATCATCAACCGCATTAATTTCTTGACGTTTATTTTTCAGTTAGTACCTTGAAATATCCTTCGATTTATGTATTTAACAAACTGATGCAGCATCAGGGAAATTTTCAGGAAAAGGAAGTCATCATCGTTGCATCACAAAAATAAATCTTATTAGATTTATCTTTCTTATAACTTATAAAGTAAGAAGAGGAGAATTTGTATATTTATTATTATTAATGGGATGGCTTGCATAGAAGTGGACTCATTTGTATTCAATCACCGTCTCGGCTTTTATACACACCGCACCGGACATCCTTTAATAATTGGCATTACAACTGACACTCGACGATTTTAACCAGACTTTGGCGCATTAATCTCAACAAGATAATCGAAAAATTGTTTTCCTGGATGATGTTGATGCCTGCCGAACGTAAATTAACACCTCGAGAAAGAGGAAGTCTCTCCTTATAATCAATAATATTGACATTACCATCGTATTAGGTAAATTCCGGGGGCTTTCAATACAAAGAATTATTTAGATTTTTCAAGTTGGCATATAGGCTGCTCTTGCACCGGTGCATGGTGTTCAAAGTATGTCTTCGTGTAGTTATCATCAGCCAATTAGTTTACTTATAATAAGGTATAGCAGAGCAGTTTGAAATGTGCGGAATTTCGCCATCATCATCAGTTTTCTTTGAGAGAGACTTTTATAGATCGATGCGAAACACTTGCGATGATTAAAACGAAACGAATTATTATTATAAAATAAACCCGTCCGGAATGCGAAATGGATGCATGCACGCGTAATTTTTCCGGTAGAATATGTGATGGTGAATATTATAACCATCCCAGGTGCACTATACCTTTAGTTGGTGAGCCAGTTAGTATAGAGGTATAATACGCACCACCGTAAGATGAATATGCACCTCGGATTTTCAACTCGTTATAAGAGGTTTATTATTGATGATGGTGATGGGTATTACTTATGGGTACGAAATGAACTCTCTCGGATTGAATATTTCATAAAAGTGATGACGGGAAATCGCCTGTATCTGGGTGGGTACTGTTTCACAAAAAAAAAAATCAACAATAAATTTGAACCTATTTCTGGAAAGCATTTTATCGGGTTAAATTGGCTATACTTATTCGCTTTTATTATTCCAGTTCGATTTTATTAATTACGTGCGTATAAATGACCACTCGTTACCGACTTTACGACCAACCAGTAACATCGTAATCCCGAAATAAGCATACCAATAACCATCAAAACCAACTCATGGAAAAAAAAACTATAACCAAAAAGAGAACCGGCGTGGTCCCTACTATAATCGCTCACATTAATTAATTATGTAAAAAAAACGAATAAAATCGTAATACTAGAGCCCTAGAGGCAAAGGGGTGACATATGAAGGAAATGTGTTGTAAATTGTAAAATGTGAGCCCAGATCGGGTGGTTCTTGACGACGACTCGGACGATCGAAAGAGTGCCTCGTGGGCATTATAACCGATCTTGCAAGTTTTCAGTTAAAAATATAAACTGGTGTACGAGAGACAGGTGCTAGTTTTATACTGAACCACCTGCTTGGTCAACAACTTGTGTCTTATAACATCACACAACGCACCACTAACGGCGGAGACCGTCATCATCATCGGAACTTTCGAAACTTATCGAGACGGTTTCGCCTGTATGAAATTCGGTGAAAATTTTCAAGATCGCATAATATTATCCACATCGAAATCGTGGAAATTTGTGTCACGCGGGTAAATGAGAAATTCGGTCGGGTTGTTTCAGTTGGGGGCACGCGTCGAGTCCGCAACAGGTGTTGGGGAGCAGAAGGCATACGCGCCAAAAGTCTTCGGGAGAGTCAGCTGCACTTCGGGGCCTTCATCGTCGAGGCAGATGCCACAATTAGGCGATATGCCCCCGCCGAACGAAACCTTTAATCGATTCCTACACACACGGAACAATTATTCAATATTTACGTATATCGACCGATAAAACACCGCATTATCAGCCACCCTTCTCCAAGACTCTTCAAGAGATCCTCTTTTCTCCACGCTGCCGATGGTGAGAATATAAAAGAGGTGCTCGCTGCAGGGTATCGAGGTCAGGGACGCGTTTATACTCGCGCTCACATCGTATAATACTCGATGATAATAATTTGAAAACTTTTGATTGTATTAGAGTCACTTTCGGCGCAGTCCAGGTGCAACCAAGCCTACCAACCATAAACCCAATTACATCATCATAGTACACAACCGACGATAATTTTCCCCATCAGTCATTCAATCATCAAAACTTACAATTACTTATACCTACTGGGTGATTTTTGCGAAATTTGCAGTATAGTTTGTCACTTTTATTACGTTACTCTAATAATCGTCATGGTTTATTATTTTATTATTAATAACTAATAACGCAAAAAGTATTATGTGATTGTATGGGTATAATAAATACAGGTTGCAAGAAAATAGCGATATACTTGAGAGTTCACGAGTTCACTTCCTCAATAGAAGTGCTTTTTTCGAGTGTTTAAAATGACTGAAGACTGGAATTATTGTAATTAACTATAATAAAATTGCTACCGGCTGGTTTAATCACGCACTCACTAGGCGCTCTCCTCCTCTTCCATCTCCTCATCCTGATGCGGTATCTAGTCTGAGTATGTTATTTCTTGGTCACTTTCTGGTTTATGGAGATGCTGCCGCTGGACATAATAATTTATTATATCATAACCGAGAACGCATTCTTTATACTAGAATGATAAAAATGAAAACCGTCTATCGACACTAGCTAATTCTTTCCTTGTGCTTACGAAAATCGACGAGGTGCAAAAACGGTGTGGAATTCCTTCATTTAAACTAACTTTTATAAGCGGAAACCCACCTCATTAACTTAACAATGAACTGCGAGTGTATTGCAGGAATAATTTAGGATGATGATGGGTGGTGACGACCTGAAATGACCGTCGAAAAAAAACCGCAAAAAAACCAATCATACTTTTACTGCGAAAGGAAGATTCCTCGATATAATAATCGTCTTTGTAGATTATAGAAAAAATCCTGTAAACATGATGATTTCGAGTGCATAACAAGGATGAGGTACCTGTTGGTATGACCGTGCAGGTGGTATGTCCTGTGGTGTTGACGTCCAGATTTGTATAAGTTTGTACGGGATAATCCCCGTAGAATGGTTCACCGATCGTATAATTGACTACGTCGAGCACTTGTAGGACCATGGTGCCCGGGGCGGTCTCCGTTATTACGGTGGTGCCAACCCTCAAAAGTCGCACGCACTATAGAAAAGCTCAGGAAAAAAGTCCATTCACACCGGAAAACTGATGAATTTGCGAAATTAGACGAGCTCTCGTTTACACGAGGTGCGCACGTAACCGACAGCGCTCAAACACCAACTGAACACCGATCGCACAAAACACAATGAATCTCCTCCCTACTCCTTCGCCAACGAGAGTCCAGACCCCATCTCTCTTTCTCTCCTCCACTTTACGTCATCACACTCCTCCAACAATAAATAATATTCAAAAGTTCTTCTTCCATGGTGATTTAGATAGATTTTGCATATGATAACTTATAGGATGTAATCTTAACTATAGGTGACCGAAGCGGCCGATTTTCATTATCATTATTGCACAGGACATAATAAGCAATATTACGGCCGCTAAACCAAGGTAAATGATGTCATTTTTGACGTTATTATAGATAGTTGGCAATAAGTTACCCGAGGGGTCGCTCACTGGCCAAATTTTGTACAAGTATTGTGAGTATTGTATATGGTATTGTAAGGTATTGTATTGTATTGTAAGGTATTGTAAGGTATTGTAAGGTATCGTAAGGTACCGTTATGTATCGTGAGCTATTCCTGGATCGTGAATTTCTGCAATATTTTCAAGTATTGTCATGTATCGTCACGTATTGTCAGGTATTGTACAGACATTTGTACAAGTATTGTAACCAGTGAGCGACCCCTCGAAGTTACCATTAATGAAAAATTCCTAAAAACTATACTACAAACATCAGGGGGCGTCAATTTCTTGAATCAGTTCATTACGTATTATTTTTATGACGTGGACCAATCAGTAGGAGACTAAGTACTTCTCAATGTAATTTTGTACTTTTCGTGTTTTATTAGATCTGTGGGGTTACCGCTTTATATTCGTATAGAGGGAGAAAAATGCTAGAACAAATCGAATCAGAGCTCGGTTATTACAGGAGAGCTTTTAAATTTACGTGCAACGTAAGTGTATCGAAACACAATTAGTCTCCGTTTATAAAACGCCACTCAATCATGTCTAAAATCGAACCGGGCGCATTATGCTTGCTTTTAAACATCACCGAGAAAAAAGGAAAACGTATAAGCGAAATTATCAGAGGAAATTATTATGGGATTCTTATATTCCCATGATTCCATGAGACAAAAGGGAGCAAGGCCGAAGATTTTCCTGCTTTTGATCTTTTCAAATTCCATTGGCGAATAATGAAAAGGAGGAGGATGAATTGCAGCATCAAGATGCACTCACTGTATAACGGAACAATGGTCATGATGGTTGGAAAAAAAAATGTGCAACGAAATTCGCCGCTCTCGCGCGATTTCCAATTGCTCTGCTCGCTTGTTGCTTGCTGCTGCTGCTGGGATGGCTGATGGATGAATGGAGGTCTTCTGTACTAAAAACGTATTGTACAACTTCCGGTGGCGGAAGAGAAGAGGAAACTCGACACCGACCGATCGACGACGCACGTGATTCGACTACCTATCCAGGTTTCGAACCCCGAAAAACCCGACTAGCGCAATGATGGGAAATTATCATAATTCGACGACAGAATTATTAGAAATTAAAATTCTCTTATATTGGTTAAGTGCTCATTTCCTCATCTTTCACTTTAACTGAAAGGAATATGTAAAACCAATTGCCTAATTGAGATAATTAACTAGGTAATTGATGATGATGGGGATCTTTCTGGATCTTCTGCATGTATACTTGTATACAAACAACCTCTTGTTCTATTCATTTTTCGGCGAAAATGTATCGAGAGGGGTGCATTGAAATAATGATCGTGTTCAACAAGTTTGACTTTGATTTCGTTCCCGCGATTTACTATTATTAAACGAGGGGGTTGTCGGGAAAATTATTATCGAGTGTTTGATAGCTATGGCAAGTCGATTTCCTGTGTCCACCAGTCACATATTGTATTTCAACTATGCGGGACAGGAAACAAACACCTAGATAAACATCTTGAATAGTTGATCAAAATATCCACTAAATAATTAATTAACTCACAACTAAATACGAGTATAACGGTAGAAATGATAATATATCGGATTTGAGTTCACCGATACTCGGCTTTCGAAACCTCAACAATTTGCCCATCTGTTAAAAATACGATTTTTAATTTTGTGAATCGAAAATGTTACGTTGTCTAACATCGTTATCAGTTTTTTTTTTCATTCCTTATCAACAAAAGCTGAAAACTGAAAATCCCAGAATTAAAAAGTAAACCGGAAACCAATGCGAAAGCCTCAAAGCGATAAGCGAAAACACTCTTGTGATGTGGTCGAAATAATTAACGTCTGGGCTTATCAAAACCGAGCCCCCCCCTTGCGCCGCAGCTGACCACTAACTCGAAATGCGATTAGGGAAAAAATAATGCGTTGATGAATGCGGTTTTTATTAAGATATCGTATAATACATACCAATAATTTGTTTAAGCATAAAACTGAAAATATCTAAAAGTACTCGGCACGTTTCAGTCAAAACTGCCCAACAGAGAGATAACCGAAATTGTGACCATCATCATTGTCATAGTTCTGTTAGATTAGTTTTTATCATCCTTTGGCACTCATCGCTCACTCATTATAATATTTTGTAACTTTGAATATACATACACAGAAAAGTGATACCGGCTTATCGCTAATTTGCCTTGTAAAATGACAGAATAAAAAAGTAATTCTAATTGAAAATTGAAACACTTGTATAATTAACAGTGAACAATATACAATTTAATGATGAGGGTTTGAGAACACTTTTTTTAAGAGTGATTGACCCAAATGTATTATGATTTGACTGACTGAAGATTCAGAAATCTCGAGTGGGAGAATAAGGACGTATAATACTTGAGAAACAAAAACGCATAAAGGGTTGATTTAATCACTCACCCTCAAACTATTATTTATAGGAACGAAAACGAATGAGGTTGAAGCGAGCACTATAAACTTAGAAAATTGGGGATTACTTATCCATTGTGATAAATCATAATGGGGGTTTCTGAAAAACTGGTGACATCACTTGCACACATCTGGCCTGATTAAATTCAAACGAAATTTACAAAACCGGAATGATATACAAAATGCTCAACCCCTAAATATGATGACGGCAGCTCGAGCAGCCATCATTGCGTCTAGTTTTTCCGTTCGAAAGTTTACGTAATGTTCTGAAGAGGGTAAAAGAAAATCATATGTGGACGAATGGCGCACGTGTTCAGAAGATACCCCTCTTGTCATCCAACACCACTCATGTACCTTCACTCCGAGCAGAGCAGAGGAGGGCCACTTCCTCCCTTTTTTTCTTACGAGCAAAAGACGAAAAGGGCCCCGTTCCGAAAAAAGGGAGGGCACCCCATTATTACGCGATATAATAAACGCGACCCCCTCCACAGGGATGGTACGATTCCTCCCCGATTTCAGCACGTGACGAGTCTTCTTTCTTTCCACTCTGAAGACCGTATAAAAGTTGAGGTGTCTTACGGTTTGCCGTGTGGACATTGTAGGTATTGGTTTACGTACGAACCGGCGGCGATGGAGCGGAAATGGGTGGCTCTCGAGTGTGGAATCACCGCCATTCAACTGCAAACTACTCGTACAAAGGCTCGTCTTTCGGTTTGATCAAGTCGCAGATAATGTTTAACGATATTTCTTCAATTTTTTGGGGTTAAAGTTTCTCTTTTGACGACGAAGAGGGGGCAGAAAATCGATTCGTGTTGCCCAATAATAGATCCCGATAGGCGCCCGATTTTTATGGATTTTCGATTGACAAAAACAAACATCCTGTTTTAAGAGAAGAAAAAACCGTTCCTAGAAAAAATTAATTAATTCGCGTCCGCACAACTGTGAACAAATAGCACCGGTCTTTTAGTTAATAACAAACCGTTTAATTAGTCAGAGAGTCGTAAGTCTGCTTTTGAGAAGGAAGCGACAATCCAATTTCCTCTCGTGATCAGGTTTTTTAGTATTTTTATTTTATTTCTTCAGAGATACCTCTCTACCTCGCTTAAGTAAATGAATTACCTCTGGAGATAAGGTATAATAAAAAAAAACGAAAACCGATCGGAAAGAGGATGAAGCCCATTCTTGAACATGTGTGTGGGGGCCTTAATGAACATATCGCTATATACGACAAATACCGTAAGATTCCGGTCAATCCGGAGATGGCTCCGGGCGAAAAGTTATCAACCTTTCCTGTTTACAACCCATTCATCGAAACGTATAGATGATATTATTCTGCATCGAACCGAACATACCTCGAAATATCACCGATGATGTCATGATGTTACCAATAATTATAGAGCACAGAGAAGTCCGAAAGGTCAGTCTTGAATCGAGTATTACAGGAACACAGGCACTCGGTTCTCAATTTTGGTGAACTAATAACCCACACCCGAGCACTAAACCGTAATTACTAAAATGAGGAACGATATCGAAAAGATCCAAGAGGTCTAATTACTGCTCCTCCTACCCGCAAACTTCTGTGGTAAGAGATGTTCTTCTTGTTCTTCTTCTTCACATTCGAAAAACGGCGAAGAAGTACAAGAATAGAGAGTATATCTACTGGCAACTGACTAAAACATGGCATTGTTGGAAACCAACCGAAAGAAACATTGCGGCTTATGTGCAATAGCCTCAGCTTATCTCACTTTCACTATCAGACCCATCCTCGCAAGAGACGTTTGAATATGAAATAGATTATGCGTCCGGTCTGTTGCCTTTTGCATAAAAATTCGTTTAATAAGAGTTTCAGAAGACCGCGATTTTGATAAGATGCAATAAGATTCACAAAACCCTTCGACTGATATAAGTAAAAGGTCAAGTGAAGAGTATTGGGCAAAATATGACGGCATTTTGAAGGTGCCTTTCCGGTCTGATTGGTCCGGGCCTTTTGCAAAGTGTGCCATCACATGTTCATGCGGAATTTTCGGACAATGCAAGAGTAGGTGTTGCCCAAGACGTAAAACTACTTTGCAGGTCACAATTTTGTTTTAATAACAAAAAGATGAGTATCGTCCATGTGTTATTAGCGAACTTGCGTAATTAAAAAGAACACCACCGCGTCGTCGTCACGGTACGGAATTCCGAAAGTTGGTTATTACCTAATTCAGGTTAATATGTTTTGTGTATTTATCCATCATATTCTCCTATATGCGTGTTATTTTTCAGCAGGTGAATTTTGAGATTTTTCTCTATTTCGTCCATAATCCTTTGTTGTTGGTACACGGTATACTGATGACGACTTCAACATAACCGACTCGCATTTCGATTTTTTTTTTGTATAATTCTTTCAAAGAGACACATTTCGTTCCAAACCGTTGCGCACTAAAATTAGAATCATGTACCTTCGCTCATTTAAAATTGTAATCAGGGATTAGCATAAAAATGTGATTCATTACAAAATGCGTTATTTCCCACTAACAAGCGCAAATGTATCAATTACAACGATGAAGCCAAAATAATACAAAAGGACACTTTTTACCGGGCTCATCAAACATGAAACAATAAAAAGAATAAGGAGACGACTTACCTTCATGGATAAAGTTGTTGTTGTTGTTGGAGGTTGGCGTTGCTGCCGCCGAGGGGGTTGGCGTGGTCGTCGGCGGTACCGGTGTTATTGTGACGGGTTTCCTGTCTTCGCCGCCCCCATTGGCACCGCTCCCCGACAAGATCGAGGTCTGATAGTCCAGGAAACTCAGTTCGGGAACGAAAGGCGGATTGAAGATGTTGGCGGAGCTCAGCGTGCGCTCCTTTTCGACATCTGATGTTGTCGACGATCGAATTATTCGGAAAGACAGAACGAAAAACCGGATATGAGATTTATAAAAAGTCCGAAAACATCTAATTACGCTATCTGGTCGCCTTGATCAGCGCCAATTTTCTTCAACACACACATGCCAATCATTCGATGGGAAATTATGATGATACCAAACGGTTATTTACACAGAAATCGAAATTATGGAGTATACCGCGGTAATACGTTAGAAAAAAGTGTTTTTCCATCATCACAATTCCTTTTGTCCGTCACATAAATAAATGCATCTAGGTAGTCGGTTGCATCGCGGACGAAATTGCGTGCATCGTACGGTGGATGCATTTCATAATTGTCTATCATTTCGCGTTTACTCGAAATGTGGCATTACAATAATCATCATCAATAATGCAAAGTCTGTGCATTTCGCAACAGTGGTACCAACCTTTTTGAAGCAGTTCCAAGTGTTCCCACAGAATGTCGCCGACGAAAGCCGGCGCCCTGGCCGCGAAAGCGTCTTTGCCCATCGCGCAAATGTCTTTGCCTTTCATGCGGAACTGGTGCAGGGGGATGCACTCCAAGGAGAACTCTTTGGCGGCCCACTGCAGCCAATGGGCGACGTGGTTCTCCGTCCACTGGCGCGGATCTGCAACAACAAAATTTTAAAAAAAGATGATTTTTTTCCTATATAATTTCGACGGTAGCCACTGGTATCAATCAGTTCTGGTTCGTTCCGAATTGAATGGTCTCGAGAAAAAATTTCATCCGATAATAACGTTAACTAGATGAACACACCGCAATTATAGTTATCCGTCGCATTCAAATGCCGCTGCTGGTCAAGCATCACCACTTCAAACTAATCTCATCTCATCCCGGCAATTATCCTGTCAAATGAAGATAAATAAGTCAGCCCAGTAAGTAACTAACCCAATTAGAAAAGACTAAATAACTTGGTAACATATCCCACTGGTACTAAAGGAAACTTAATTATATTTCTGGTAAGATCTCTCGCACAACAGTCGAGAGGATGAGATACTTTAGTTTTTAGTTGGTAAGTAGCAAAAGCAGAGTGTGATTTTTGTGGTCGGAAAAATGTTGAAGAGTTGTAAACGCGTTTCGTGCCCGCCGATCGTTAGAGACTTATGTGTCGTCATTAAATAACGTGGTCGACATCCAATTATCTCTCCACTAGAGGGAAGATGAAAGACGTAAACACGAATTATAAAACAATCACAGGTGCGCTCTTCTCAATTCTCATCTCCACCATCAATCGACTTTTTTCCATGAAATACCTAACTTGGTCAAAAAATCATGACAATTGATTTAAATTACACCATAACAAAGTTCAACAGCCACGCTTGATGATTATGATTTTCCTTAGAACAAAAGGTGAATTTTCAGTATATCGGAATGACCGCTGCTGCTGGATGATGATGGTGGAGGGATAAATTAGACAGACAGGAAACAATCAGATAGGCGCGGGTCAGCGAAAGTTTCCGCTCCTATTGAAAACCAACAATGTGTAACGATGCAGCATCCGCTCCGACGTATAACTTGTGAAATCACCTGAAAATAATGACACATGATGTTCCGTCACATCATCATAATACCCCAGCCAGCATCATCACCGAAACCTCAAAATTATTATACGAACCGAGAAATGGGAATCGACGACAAAGGCGTCAACAAAAGATTAAAAATGTAAATACTCGGAGTATCGCCGGCTCTTTTGATGGTCGTTCGGTGTGGTCGTCGTCGTATCAACCAAAACTAACAATGCGACGAGACTACACACGCTTTCGGGCCAAGACACACATCAGTCATGCACAACTCGATCGCGGTATACCAGAACAAAATTCCATTCGAGATGACGACTTTTCATATTATTCCTCGTGCGAATGAGCGAGGAAATCGACAGGAAAACATTGAAATTTTCACGCGTTCGTAGTCATTTCCTCCGCAAGATTGCCACCACTATACCATCACCGATTCGAAACAAACTCAGTTATGCTAATTCTATAACCCACCATTATTATTATTATTATTTAAAGCCATTCAAAGACAATAGGTTCTTTTTCTAGGTATGTAGGTATGCACATACCTATCTGGTATCGAGATTTTTATCCATTTTAATAAAGTAATTTAATAAAAACACTGTATGCCTTATTCTGTGACGTCAATTTCAATTATTATTGTTCTCGCTTCGCCATTGTCCTCTCCTTTTGATGATCATTTGGGTAAAAAAATACAGACAATTACCGATGAAAAACTAAATGCGGTAATAAGCGAGAAGAACACGATATTCCATAATATCACATAACGACACCTGATGTGTATCAAATCAGTGTCTAACCCGAGACCGACCCAAAATGATGTTTTTGCTTGTGACGGATGAAACTTTATCAGATATACATATCTGGGACTTCCAGTACGAAGAATGTAATGTGAAAATATCATGAGGCAACGTTTTAATAATAACCGATTCTTTAATTAGGAAACAAAAAACCTCATTTCGATATTTATTGCTTCCGCCGTTGTGTATTTGGCTCTAATATACAAATACGAGAGTTAGTTGTGGAAATAAACATGAGCATTTTTATTACGGAAAATATAAAAAAAAAACATTATTTATAATAAAATCTCATCAACGATCTATTTATCACCTCATAAGCCACGAATTTATTATAGTATTTGCTGCGGGGAGAGAAAAAAATCGACACGCCATAATCAGGATGAAGGCAATTATACAAAAGTCGATAATGACATTATCCTGACTGGATGAAAACCTGGAGATCGAAGATTGCGGAAGGAAAACTAATGACTATTTATCACCAATGAGAAAATAGGGATGAGAATGAGAAAGACGCACACCTTTGTGTGTACAGAATGAGATTATCGAGAAATAACTACAATATTGATTCAGGAAAATATGAAATCTTTTGTATTTTTGTTCTTACCTATGTACAGTTGGTTAAACTTTTACTTGAGTAATATTATAAATAATAATATGGGCAGAGTAGACTACGATGCGTATGAGATGATATTACGGTGGAGGTGAGGATCATTATGTGGTGGTATACCTACATATTCACTTAATATTGCGCATTTTGTGCTTTACGGTAGGTGAACGTCTCAAATTACGAAATGCTTACGCGCATCACATACTCATAGTTACATTATTACATATGAATTGATAATAATATTTTACTACTTACTTACACGTTAATAAATATCTATGTAAGACTCACAGTGAAAAAGTCCGAATACAAAAATTGCGATTACTTACTTTCGTATGCAATCTCTCTATTATACAGAGTTGATTTGTATTTGGTACAAAACGCCATTGTTAAAACACATGCAATTAGACATTTTTACTTTGATATACAAGTTTTCGGTCGAGCGATCACCAATGGGAGCATTTACGCCCACGCGAATATCACCTTTTTTCGTTTTGTGTAATTCCTTTTGAATTATTTCGTATGATGCACGATCGCATACCTCGTGATAAATTACCCGACCTCATCATCCATATCCCACCCAGATAAAATATCTTTCCGGAATTTTTAATATACGTATTGTTACGCGGAAATCACCAAGTCTGTCCGAGATTCTATAGTTTCATGTAGTTTTATTACACATGCACTATAGGTAAAAAGTTTTATGCGACAAGTAAAGGTCGCTATCTTTGGGTATAATTCCATTTTAAGGGGACATTAAAAGCCGCTTCGACATGCGCTTATTTGATGATCGAGGCAGTTTTTCGAGAATGAGCGCATAAATTAATTTTATTATATGCGCAAGAACTCACCTTTGGTTATGCTCAATCTGATTTGTTCCTTTTCCCACGATGCGAAAGACGCTTTCAGCGCCTCGGCCATAGTCTTGTTCGTACCAGGCGTCAGCGGCGGTACCTGCGTCGGTATATCTGCAACCAAAATTAAATCAAATTAATGTAGGTATAATCTGCTCTAGGATAAGAATGCATGCTTGTTTTTCGAACGAATGATGCATTTAATTAAGTAGGTACTCAATACTTATAGGTTAAGGTAGGCATCAGACTTGGAGAAATGATGCAAATTATGTTTTTTATTTGTTTTCAATGTGTAATTTGCATTTAGATACATAAGTACATACATATTTTATAAACGGCATGTTGACTAACGAACGGTACTACCGATTCGCAATCGCATAATAAGCCCGTCATCATCATTTTCAAATTCATTAGGAAGATTTTCCAATCGATTCATTTGACTCGCAAAATATGTCACTACGGGGTGTTTGACGGGAATCGGAACATAGGGAAGCACCAAATATCATCCCCCCATCAACATCAGTCTGATGTCTCCCGTCAATTGATGAGTGGTGAAAAGCGTCTTTCGCGAGTATTTCTGGTTGGCATGTGTACAATGGTTTAGTCCTGCGATGATGGCTGATGATGATAACTATGTGGCCAGTTATTTAATTTGTGCATGCGTCACATTGTATTAAAATTCAAGCGATGCGACGGTCTAGTGAGTTGAGGAGGTGGTCACGGACACGGCGACGACCACGACGGCGACGACGGCATCGCACACTATTTTGCCCGGGCCCCACTGAAAGCCATCAAAGCCGAGCCAAGCACGGGCTGTCTGAGTACGTGCGGCCTCCTTCGGCACGTCTCTTCTACGCTCGCTCGACAAATAGACGCTGCCCGATGTCCGCCCAACGATAATAAATCGCCCACGACTCGAAAAAACCAAACCGAATTACTTATATCGAAAAATTGGCCGAGCACCGGCTCATATCCCCAAGTTCCTCCTGATCCTGAAGCGAAACACTGGGGGTTTTCTGGATACGTATGTGGGTATTATGGTGATATTATTCTGAAACGCGGTCTATTTTGGGAAATTTTCCATTTCGAATTGATTAAAGCCACTTCTCTCCCTCCCGCAATTGGCACACACCGTGCAAATCATCAAACTCACTGAAATACACCATAGATAATACACCTAATGTTCCCAGAATTGCTTATGTTTCAATCGTTTGTGTTTATGGTCCAATAAACGTTTGCTCGATTTTACGCTGCACGGCCTTAATTACTTTTCCTGGTACCTTTAATTCCCCATCCACCGATGCGTGCCTGCATTATGTAGTTTTCCCCCCTAAAATATACTAAATATCAAGAATGAACTTCTGAGTGAATACCTACACTTTCACTAAAATTGTGTTCACTGTTCAAATTCTCCCAAAAACTAGATTTGCGATTTCCTGCAGGTAGGCGAAACGTAAAGAAACTGAATATTTATTTTTCGCTCCCTTGATACAGTGAGTTACAGTGTTTCCATATCAAGATGACGATAATTCGGTGGGTTTATCGTTGTAAAAGAAAAAGAATCCAAGGCAGGTGCTTTATTCCTTGTTAGTCGTACCCCCGCATATTATTCACACTCTCGTCTCCAACACTTAGGTATCTGTACTCTAGGTATTTATGTATAACTTCGCCATAGCTCATGATGGTTGGTACAACGAGAGAAGGCTTTGCACCTGCTGGTTTCGCTATACTATGCTGAGAAATAATAACGCAACAAAACGAACGCGAAACGTATTTTCTTATAACCCCAACTCGAGTGTGTTATAAGTTTTCCTGTTATAATCGCGTTCTACTTACTGGAATACTCGGTACCACGTAATGCAAAGACTTTTCTGTTTTACTCGCAATCAAGTATTTGAATGAAATCTGTGTGCTTTTTATAAAAACGAACCACTAACGACTCCATCAACTCAACGGATTCGAACGAAATAAATAAACGATGGATGATGACAAAGAAAAAAGTGCAGGGACGAGAGACCGAGAGCAAATCACCTGCACTTTCAATTAAATCGCACCGTGTACACACATGCACGAGGCGGTGTCTCCTTCTGCTGTTCTCTAATAACTAATAAGTAATAAACGATTTACGCATAAGAGGATAAATTCCAAGCGAAAATTTATTATCGACCGGCAAACCGAACATACAAAGTTTAATGACATTGGTAAATTGTCTATTTTCAATATTAATCTTTCGCATTTGAACGAATTTTCACTTATTTCGATAGAGGTGAAAATTAATAAACGATGCGCGGACACCGGGATAAGAGGTGAATTATTTTACTCGTGAAACCGCAAAGAAACGGTTAATTTGCATAGAGGAATGAAACAGAACGAAAAACGAAAAGTGTACTTTAGCTAGTAGTCTGCAATACATTGGGTGTGTAAAAATGAGACTTGGTATATGAACAAATCTCGACTCATGAAATATTCATCGCAACTTGATGATGGGTGATACAGTTTATCGTAACATTCAATCAAGACGCGATACACTTTGATTTCATATTCAGATTCGTCCCGGATAAATAATAACCCCAGCCCATTCACTCAATCTTTCTCCTCTCTGCATAGTGGATGCCTCAAACGCTTATTGCTTGATGATGGTAAGTCATTATAAGTTGTGTACCCGTGTGGTTCTACCTAATTGATTAATTGGTAGTATCGCTATTGGCTACGTAGTGCACTCGCGGGTTTATAACAAATTCTCATTTCCAACGACACAAAAGAGAACCACCGCATTTTCACCTTTGCTCATAAAAATTATGACATTCAGGTGTTGAAAATAATAACAAAGCAGATGGCTCGAGCTTTGGGTCTGTGGTATTATAGGCAAAAGGTATAAGTAGATATAGGACAGGTGGATTCTAAGTAATAATAATAAAAGCTGCCATTTATAAGTCACAAATTAACCCCGATAAAAATTGCAAGTCCTTCCTCCTCAGAAATGACTAGTACTAAAAGAAGAGTGGACTATTTAATATTGGTTATAGTTCTAGAGTTTTTTTCGACTTTTTTTCCGAAGAGTTTAGTAGGGCCATAAAAGCGTATACATGTAATATACGAGAGCGGTGAAATAATTAGTGAGGCCGCTACCGTAGGCGCTCTATTAGCTGATTACCGGATGTGGACACTTCATGTTTCGGCCTTGGAAGAGATCATAGAGCATAAGCACACTTCCAGAACTACACATTATACGTATATTTTTCAAATTCGTAATTACGAATTCATCCTAACATCTATTCTGTACGTCTTTTTCTATATTTCAGTTGATGGGGAATGAGGAAGAAGAAAATCTGTCCTATAATAGCCAGATCTATGATGCACGTTTCGTTTTAAAAAATAAACTTGCCAGTTTCATAAGATATTTCTGAAATTTTATTACAATTAATAAAGTCGACGAGTAAATACACAGAAACTGTGCAGTTGCGATTATTTCATTAAAATATTAAACAGATCATCGCGGATCTCCATAATATCGCGTCACGCGGATTAAAAGAGAAAATAATTCGTAGTCGCAGTACATTCACGTTAAACGTTACCTACTAACGTATACTCTTGTGTACATAATACGTGGGGGACGGAAGTGGCTTTTAAGCCCGTCGAATTATTTCATTAAATTTATTCCATTAATTATAAAACACTTGTCTAGTCCATAACTATGTAACCGGTGAGAGCTTTTTCCGCAGTAATGACTAAAAATTGGAAACCCTCCCTCGATAATTTCGAAAAGTTAAATACTTTTTTAATTATAGGGTCCTATCTTTTCTCTATGCATGTGATGGAAAGATGAGAGTAATTTCAGGTCCCTGAACCGAACTTTATGTGGCATGTCGTGTAAAAGTTCTTATGTCTTATGGCTTTTTTATTTCAGACACACAATAATAATAATAATAATTTAAGTATCGGGATTTGTTGAAATCCACTAGGAAATTAACTTTTATGAGATTTTCTGAAACATCTCGATCACGACAACTACTGGCCAACTTAACGGTTTAAGCTATCATGACTAAAAAAATTGAAACCGAAATCCTCCAGATTGGATCACCAAGATATAGGTAAGTCGCCGCTAGTCTTCTATGCATAGATGGATTTCCTGATGAATATTCCAAGTAACCATGCACGCGATATCAAACTACTCGAGTTCCATAACTCATGGATTTTTCAAAAATATACCACGGTACACATGGTGTGGCAGAGGAATTGCGATTTGTCTATCAATATTAGTAATAAATTCATAATTAAGTATTCAAATTACAAGCGGCTTGTGCGACTTGTTGATAATTATGCAAAAAAATGCGTTTATGTTAGAAACAGATACATGTGCTTCTTTGTTAATAAATATACAACCGCACTTTTTCGATAAAAATCCAACGTATGGCTGCAAGTCAAAATAACATCTAATCGCTATTCGATTTCATTTACATAAGTAATAATATGAAAACTGTGTGAGAGCGGATATTCGCACTCGATTTGATATTTTTTGGTGTAATGATAAGATACCGATAAAGATGTTATGAATGTCCAAAAATGATGATGGGATTTTAACAAGTTGATTAAAGTCTATCCTTATAAATTGATAGAGTAGTCGTACTTAGGTACGTAATAATTTGTTATCAAGAAAATGCACCCCTATACTCGAGAACCGTCACTTTGTGATGTGTGTATAGTTTAGTCGTATGAATGGGAGATAAATTGAGTGTCTACTTAGACGAGGAGATTCTTTTGTGATTTCATTTAATCGAATTTAATAACGAATCGGACGGACATTGTGACTGATGCAACCGTAACGCGTAGCCATTCTTTCATCAATAATTAAAATTTCTGAAGGAATAATATTTGGAGGGTTTTCGTTTTCGGTTATGATGGGGAGTCGGTCGTTGGGTTGTTTTGGATGTCGGTCGAGGTCTCTTTTCTTCTTATGGTTTTGATGATGATGACGCTCAACATCTGTTGCACATGTGAGAGATTTCAAAACTGACTGAAAAATTTTCATACCTTTTTGCCTACTGAACGCTTTCATTGTTTTTATGCCCATCCCGGAGTAAGGCCTCAGAATGTCTATGTACATTGACTAGAATAATAAACACTTACACACGATAATAAATTAACAATCATCACACAAACACCCAGCACAATTTTTCCGTTTTCGAAAAGTATAGAAGAGTTTCCACTACATTTTTCGTCTTTTTTCCGATTCTTCTGCACCTTCTCGTGATGTTCCCGTATGGCAGATAGTTACAATAATAATGAATTAGTACTGTCACTGGGTTATTTCTGGCCACGACTCGAAATAGACTTTGCAATTGAAAACAAACCGAAACGACGATTTCATTCACAAAAACACACTTTTCGTTCGTTCCTCTGGAACCATTCGAGACTGATGGTTGGTCGCGTTGATTTCGTCGCCGCACTTATCACACTAATATGTCCGATGCGATTTTCCCGCGCCCGTTTCAAAACCGTACGGCGATTTTTCCGCGACGAAAACTGCACTGGTAAAAAGCGTGTGTATTATGGGAGAGAGCGCAGCGCACACAAAACAAAGAGGTTATGTCTCAACTCAAACGAACGCACCTGTGCGTCAGTCGGTATGAATAGAGTTTGTGTTTGGTTCTCTGAAAGCGTTCGCTTCTCCCTCCCACCATGTGTTCAGAAACTTTATGAATGAAAATAGTCTCTTTCAGGGGACGCACACCATCACCATCTCTTTTTCCTCTTCTTCTCGATCTTTCTTGCGTGCTTCTCTATAACGTGTCCACTACTACTCCAACTGGACCGAGGGAAATTGAATTGCGATGATGATGATCACGATGACGAAAACACGAGGAGAACGAGATGAACGTGAGAATTTCGAGATGAAATGACCCAACACTCGATTCATTAACGAGCGAGAAAGAAACCAGTTTTCGATGAGTTATAAGAATCTAATGGATCGAATTAAAAAACATATCAAAACCAGAGGTGCTTCCGAGATGCGATTAGGCTTGTCACTTTATTATTATGAGAATACCTGCTGCAATATCTACCAAATGGCAAAATACTTTCGAGTTGAGTCATTTCTTAGGTACTACCCCTTAATGCCCATACCAGAGACAGACCCAACCTAATCTAAATCTTATAGCCGAAAATGTCTTTTGTTAAGTGCTAGTAATCCCTTTAGAGAAAAACGGCCCCTTCAGGTAAGTCTAGGTGTCTCACTGGGTCAGACCAGACAGAATTTACAACACGACGAGACGTCTCCCCATTTTATTACCTAGAGACCATCACCGTATCGAAAAGATGTACCGAGTAAGTACCGTTATTAGCCATTCATCGTTATTACCGAAATTCCGATACAAATTTTCTCGTAATTAGTTGCCTCTCTAATTACTGTAAAAAATGCGGTAATTTGGGAATTTTCGTTTCTGATGGTATAAGTTTTCGTTGGAGGGTTGGCACACATATACACGACGACGGGCCGGAAACGGCAGGGAGCTACCCCACAACTGTCTCCACCGGAAATAACGTAAAGCCCTCGACTGGAGGCTAGAAAATCTCTCTCCTATTCTTTCTAAGGACACAAACGTCTCTTTTCATCTCGTGTGTTGTGGCACAGGCAGGTTAGGGTACGATGATGGTGTGTATAGTAGTACCACCTCACAAAGACCTTTGGAATGAATATCTTACCCTCTTGGGTAAATTGATATACCTCCGGTCGTCCGGCTCCGAAAAGAAACCCCACAACATTTTATCGTTGCACACGAATTATTGTCTCTCGCCCGATGCATAAAAAAGCAGCAACAAAACAACCCAAAAGTAGCTATGGTAGCCACTTATCGATAACGATGGGTTATCTACTAAATGGGTACCGGACCGAAGAAGTCTATCGTGTAGATCGCCCTCCCGTATAGCCATTTTTTTTCGTTTTTATCTAAAATGTTTAACATAATGTTTAACCTAAATCTATACGTACTAGTCGAATTGACGAGGAAAACTTTAAAATCGTTATCGCACGATAACGCGTAAGTCTAATTAACGTGTGGAGTGAATGGTACTTATTACAAAAGAAGTTTACCCGCGTCAAGGCTGTAATTATTTAACAAAACTGATCAACGTATTTATTATGATCATTATCAATCAATGACTAATCTACAATAAAGAGAACGGAACGACCATTCATAAAATGTAGTGATACCGATAGAGAGAATTTGAGACTTTTGCTATAGCGGCGTTCCTGGACCAGTTCTATACTCGGTCGTAAGTTCGAAAAAAATCTTGTACAATCTGGAATTAGGTACCAGTTTTCTTATTGCTCGCAATTAATTAGTCTAATTGCCGCCATAAAACGCGAGTTTCAAATGAGACACAATGTCCGTTTTCGGTGTATAACGTACGGTTTGGTGGGGAATACCAGTAGCGATATACTGGTCGTATTGCTATAATGGCCAACGTTCCATAATGTTAAAACGCTCATTTCGACGTCACACAACCGGAAGTCGTCCATCATTCTACGCGAGCCTCGGGCCCAAAGCCGGAGGAGCTTCTCTCGCTCATCTCGTCCATATACACGGCGTTTAGATGTAGGACTCGTCTCTCGAGTTCTGTACGCTATTACGTATGGTGATGATGATCATGGTGTAGGTAGAGAACTGAAAGATCAGCTGATGGTCGGTTTAAATGGTTCGTCGTGTGTGCCATTTATTTTATTTAGGTCAACTAAACTAATTCGAATCTCCAATTTATCAATTCGTTGGAGTAGCCGAGTGGATTCAAAGGTACTCCATTTTTTCGTATACGCCTTATTGTACTTACGGTGCAATATTCAAATGTGCCCTCTGCGATATAACACCGCGATGGAGAGGTCAGGGCGAGTCAATCCTAACAATAATAGTTTCGTGGATGAATATTCATTCCGCTTCATATTATATGTAGATTTTTCCAGCGGCATTTGCATAAAAACCAACATCGGCCGAGCCACTTGTTGACAAAGTGCCATACGTAAATACTTTTCTTCGTAATTTTATGCGACACATTTTCAGAGGAATATTTAATTAGTACGGCGGGCCGTGTTATGGAAGTACCCATGTCTGGTATCTTGATTCCCTGTGCACTTTTGTTGATGATGCACCGGCAGGTCGTGTCGAATGCTCGAAATAGAACCAACCGACTGTGCGACACACACACCTGAGATCAAACGATGTTTACTTGTACAAAAGTCTTATAGCAAGAAATTATTTGCGTGAATCGTTTCCTAATTGTCACTTTTCCAAAGAAAATATCGAATAGAATTTCCCCAATCAACCGTCAACATGAGACGCTTCGTCTCGTTCGTCTTGTTAAAAAAGACAAATATTGTACTTGGTTTATATTATTATTATAAAACCCAAACACGAAAAGTGTTAAACACTCAAATAATATTAATAATTGCGCCATTGTTCAAACCCATTGACGATGTTTGATTGTGTACAAACACAACATTGAGATGTTTGCCTCCAACACACAATCATCATAACGTCGACTCGTCGAGCCGTTGAAATCATTCTTATGTCGTGTATTATGGTACCACGAAATGGGAATTTCATGAATGCCCAATGTCTATAGACTAGGCTCTTTCCAGAATAACGTAAATCTCATTTTCGTGATGATTAACCTCGTTTTTCTTCTTGCGCCGATAAGTACCATGTGAGATTTTTACAGTACACTATTAAAATCGAAATTTACACTCAACACATGTGGTCGTTTTTCATTCAGAAAACGAACGGGACACGAGGCGACATCCACACCATCGTCTTAGGTACCTCATCATCATATTATTCGGTTTTAGTATGCGCCAGGCGGCAAGGTCGGAAACATTTCCCAAAGATACCACCACAAAGAATACCAAAATCCCTCGATTATGTCAAATACTACAACTCCTTTGAAAATCTCTGAACGGCTTGTTGGTATTTCGTTGCATGTTCTTGGTCAGTTTCGCCAGAGAGGAAGTGCTCGCTCTCTGATGGGTGATTCATGGCACAAGTGCGAAGGTGTGTCTGCCCATGGTAAGTATACGAGATGGAAATTAATTTGCTACCCGGCTCTTAGTTGGCCATAACGCATCAACGTAACATAACGTAGGCTCTGCGATTACGGTAGCTCTATGCGAGACTGGTCTTTGTGATAGAGGTTGCTGTTTGTTCGGTCGGTGATGGTGGCTCTACCATCGCGCAAGAAATCCACTCGGGCCGGATGCGGGATATCTGCATTGAACAGGAAGCAACTCCGCTGCTAATGTACCGTCAATTACGCCATCACACCACGGGTCATCGAGCGCCACCGTCGCAACTCCCGATCATATTGTAGGAAAAAAGCGTGAAAATTAATTAGTTCTTCGACGACCTCGTCATCATCATCCAATTCGGATTCGGTCCATCAGGTGTTGCTACCAAATGGTACGCCCTGGCAATAAGTAATAAATTGTCAATTGCATCTCAGAATGATGGCAATCAATTCGATTTCGACCGATGTTGTAATCAGGCAGAAATGCCGCACCGCGTTTTAAAGTACCGGAAATCTCCCAGTTCTTCAATTTTGATCCGAACCAAGGGCGATATTAGTGGCCCTCATTGTTATTATTACTCCTAATAACGCTGTCGAATTGACGAGATCTCGCCAGTAATTACACGATCGAAGCCGGTAATGATCGGGTACGTGGTAGTACGTTCTCTCCCCGGTAGTAGGTACCGGCGATAAAATCACAATGTCCTCGTCGCTCTTACCATATACTCGATGTACATAATAATAATGATCCTTCCATCCAGACGAGACTACTAGACTGATTTAAATTACACCTGCATGGATGGTGTTTGCCTTGTTGGTACTGTTGTAAAAATGGGCTTTTTTTGCTGTGCTGCGCTGTTTGAAACAATGGTTCGTTATCTGTGGGAAATCTCCGAGTAATACAAAGTTGTTGATTATATTAAAACGCGTTTGATTATGTCTGCGCCATCGCCATACATCCAAGCAGCGGACAACATTTACGACATTTCCCAGGTTGGTCATTTGGCTCGGTACTACCACCGAATAGCCGAATAGCAACGAAATGATGCGAGATCGCTAATGAGGCAGTCACGATTATTGTCAAACATCCATTCCGTGCCCGTTCTACTTGTAGTTCACTAGGTGCATACATTGATTTCTGCGTCAAGTACCTGCATGCGTTACTTCTGGCATTGTGAATTATTAGGAGAGACAAAAATTATCTCGTATTTTCCCTCAAGGTCTGTAAAGTGATTTGGATCCGATTTTCAGTTTTATTGTTGTATGCACGACGGAACCTACTTTGTTCTAGATGCCAATCTTTGCATGTCTTGATCGATAGCCCAAGTCGATTGTTTTGTTCTCATTTGCGCCGCATTTACCTAACTGTATCCGATATTAGCTACAGCAAAGCAAAGACTCGTTGCCATCCTGGGTAGATGCAAATGATGTGGTACGAATTATGAGCAGCAACTCTCGGATACTTATAATATACGCGAACTAGTTTACTTGATTTAAAACTTTCAATTAGAGACACCATCGGAAAGACTATAGTCAGATAGGAGCCGAGTCTCGTGCTACTGCTAAGTATTACCACCACCGCATAACACTGTGGTGGTTATTAATGATATGATGGTCGGTTCTGAGTCGAGTTTGCAGGAAGCGATCACTTTTTGTCGCATTAGTTTACAGTTACATGGCGATTTCGATCCAACGCAATAATAGTCTAGCAGCGCGGCTCTGGTTCGAGAGCAGGAGAAGAGAGCGAGCATCATCATCAGCACCCGGCTCTCCGACATTACTATTAAAACTAGACAAACCTGTAAAAGTTTATTCATCAGGATGTCCCTCATTAAAATGACGCAATGTACTTATTTAATATTTTCTATTTCCGCCACACGTCTACCGCGTACATATACAAGCACCACACATACTCGTATTACAATAATCGACAGATTCATTCATACTTTCTTTCATTGAAACGAAACGAATTCGATGGTTTCGAGCCGAGATGGAAAAGTCGCGGGGGAAACGACCGAAACCAGATTCGAATGTAAATCACACACGTATACGTAATTAATTGCCGCCGCGATTCGACTTTTAGGTCGTTAGTAATTAGGTACACGTCGGTTCCTGTTGTTCAGCGTATCAATAATTTTTTTCTTCATCGGCCACAAAGAGAATAAAACGCGACGAGATTTAAAGAAATGGGAGGCAGATTTATCGACCGTCCCACCTGCCACATCATTCATTCTCACCTCTCTCTCCTAATTTGTTCCAACTTTATTAGGCGAAAGAATAATCGCGTGATTTAGGATGGGAAAATCGTATATGAATCCTTTTCGAAAGAGACCATATCAGTTCGATCGTCGTACGTAATAGACACGATGGATGATGAGGAGATGGGAGACGAGAGGGTTCATTATTACGCGTTTCTGTCGTTGTTTGTCTCGGCGTTGCTGTCTCGCGCCCCGTTGCTTCCTTTGGCCGCATTAACCGATTCTTTGCACAGATCTCCTAATTAAGTTCGGAAACGTGGCGTTAAAATTAATCTTAGGTAGGTGGCAGAAGCGACAATCTCCAGTCTCCAGTCAACATCGAGGCGATTTTATTGGTTTCCAACCCTTTCCGTTCATTAATTCATTCATCATCTCCCGCACCCCCAAATCCATCGACAAGTATAGTAAATGTGACATTCAACTCATCCGGATTCTAGAAAAGGAAGAAAACCATCAATTGGTCGACCGAAATTATTCCTCGAGATGATGGTATAAAACAATTAGGGGCACGAAAGTTTTATTATGTCTTGGCCGAGTCGGGGGGGCTACCTCGAGCGGATCTACGGTCGGGTAGTCGCCGAGCCGTACCTGGGGGCCGCGCCCACACCACAGAGACGATGATAATTATTGCTCGGGGGGGCCGATGAAGACGAGCACGAAAATAACGCGACCTTTTCACCCGACTACGCACAATAGACCTATACAAGTCTGCATCAAGTCATTCTTTCACATCGGCCAATGATGGAAATAAACTACAACGATTCGATATAATTTTGTCGTCGGTGGATGGCTACTTCATCAGGTGTACCACGGGAGGAAGTCCCTCCTCTTTGTGTGATCTCACGGGGAAATTTATCGATCTTTTCCGCCCATCCTGCATATGCGGCAGCGGCAGCTCGAACGAACAAGGAAGATCCCGCGCGATTATTTTGCAAAACGATATCCTCGTACAAGTTACGGATTATTAGTCGAGCCATCGACTAGGACGAATACCCAATGAACCAACCCGATGATTTGTAACACCGTAATCCTCACTTACTTATACATTGTGAAGTTAACAAAACGCATCGAGGAAACGACCATTCATTGCCACATAGGTATGACTCCTGTATCATAACGACAAAGTTTCACATTAGCCAATCCATAATAATAGTACCCATCATCAGGGTATTGGTATTATTAGGTAAAGGAAATTTCGTCAATCCTAAGGCAAATTGATACAAGTACAGTATAATATGTAACTCGTGCATAAAGACGAATGTTGTTGTGGCGCTAATAAATCATGGGTGTAAACAGCTCTCTTATGACTGTGGTTCTTTTTATCATCCATAGGTTGGTATGTTATGTCGATATTATGTAGGTATAGGAGTATATGTAGAGGAGAGTGAGTGTGTATGTCAAAAGCACCGGCCATGGGAAAAATGTAAACGCAGGTGCGCTATTTGAATTGCAAATTACCAGTTTCAAGTCGCTTTTTAAATTTTTTGAGACTGCCCCGACGACGCCGCTTTTGCCGTTTACCAATCACCGGCGATACCAAAACGTTGAAAATCTACGCTTATTTTCCTTGGGGGATTTTACTCGTGACGTCGGTCAATTTCTGATAGACCTATAGGTGGGTAAAGTCAGTACCAACTTTTACCAAGTTTTGACGTTGCTGTACCCGAGTGTAGTATGAGTGTGCGTTCGTAAAACATGAAACGAACGACACACAGAAAACATCAGAGAGTGAGAGAGCGACCCAGTCAGTCTCATTGTTATTGTATTTACATGCAATGGCCATTATGAACAGACATCAGAGCCGGTGGCATGTGTGGCGGGCATCGGTGCGTGAAGTGCCCTGCTGGGGCCCCCATGACCTTTCGCCACCTTCACAGCGCACTCCGCCATCCCGCGCCGACCCACCCGAAAAATTCGCCAAATTATGCAAATTCACAACCAAAAATACTCCCAGTCAGTGATAGTATTATACACCTTATTGGTGAATAAAATTCAATTTCGGTCATTTTACTTTGGTCACCTGGCCCTCTCTTATCAAATTTTACTGCCATGAATTAGATAGCTCGAATGGTCGATTCTCATCATCATCATCACGATATGGTTGGTATCCCTGTATCATGTATTTCAGTTGGCTGGTGGGTGGCACACCTGTAAGGGTTTCCCACAGTTTTCAGAGAAACACCTGTGAAATGTTCGAGCGATACGCTTCAAGACACATCACCATCAGAAAAGGGGGAAAACTCGAACTAAACGTAGGTATTTTTGTACAAAGATATTACCCCACTCCTATCCATCGTATTTCATACAAAGCAAAGGAGAATTACTGAAATTTGCAACTGAAATAACTAGAATAAGTAGCCGATAGAAAGGAGAAAATCTGAAAATCCAGTGACTTGAATGGTCAGCCCAGATTCAGAAACAGTAAGAAGAATACAAAATAGTACTACATAGTAACTTTGGATGGTTTTCAGTAAAAATTCGGATTCCACATGTGATATAATAGAATGATTTAGGAATAGTAAGTATAAGTATACATCTCGCTGTAAGTAATTATCATTAAAAGCTCTATAAAAATGCAAATCTATCAAACAGTGAAGCATAACGAAGTATATAATTGGGTTGTTTCACGTTCACGCATCATTACCGTCCTCCACATACTATACGAGTAGGTATAACGTTGGCCGTTTTATTATTCCCGATATAGGAGGTACACACACACATCATACCCGTAAGCATGAAACGACTGAAAGCTCCAAGTTTCAGGAGTGCATCAGGCTACTACATACATACCTACCCTGAACTGAAATATATGATCGTTGGGTGTACCGAGGGACACGTGTGTCCGTCGTAGCGTTGCATGTTACGCGTGGGAAATGTGAAAATTGAACTAACGCACATTATTAAATGCAGGTGGCCGATAATAATGCGATATGCATTTAGTTCGCCGTTATCTAATGGCAACGATCGACCAGGACTTGTTGAAGAAATTGCTGGAATTCGTATACTCCTCGGAGTCAAGAATGTCCATATTTAATAAGTCTATGGCACACATAACATAGGTGGAACCGAGTGGACAAAAATGCCAGACTCGAGTATAATAAGGAACGGTTTCTTATTGGACGTCAAGTCTCCGCCTTTTGCCTGAACTTTAACCTCGAGTCGTCGGAATGGTTAAATGATGTGTACAAGTAAGTTAAGTGGAAAGCGTGAATCATGATTTAGGAGATTATTTAGAAGAAATTGCGGAACGAATCGACAATCGCCCATAGTCTTTCGGTTTATATGACCGGACGTCCTCCTCAACAATACGCAATTTCAGGCAAGACCACGTAAATTAACTAGAACAAATCAATTCCGTCCATTCCACTTTAGAATCAAATAGAATAGTTTCGGCGTCATCCCGTGTATAACATGGAATATAATGAATTTTAAGAGACATACCCCGATAATGAGTCGTAATAATCACTAGTAAATAGAGTTATCAGTAATGGCCAGCAACAGGACATCCCGTCGTGGTAATGTTTTGATAAAACTGCACCATTTTCGTTCGATTCTCACTGTACGCTTCTTATTCGTTTCGTCCGATTATTTACTCAATTTGAACCGACTATACTTACGAAGAAATGGACAAAAATCACATCATGCATCATCATGCATATTGTATTACGGTTGAGTACGAACAGGAAATTAAAAATGAAACCGAGTTTTCCAAGGGGGCAGGTCCCAACCCAACTTTAATAAACACATTTTAAATAAATTCCTACTCGTACAATCGGAAGGAAGTGGTCACAAGATTAAAGCAAATTTCAGAATAATAAATAATGCGTCTCGATATTAAGTTAGGGCGACCTCTCTCGGCGGTTCAATTAATAATGCAAGGATTAATTTGGTGTGCTTAAACCCTATCGAATAAATATTCGCTTTGATTGATTAAGTCCACAAAACTTTAATAATCGTATCGGTGTTGGTGAGTGTGACAGGTCAAAAAATTGATCAAATTAAACTTTGATTAGCTCATATGCATGAGATGGCGCAAAATAAATTAATTCGACACTCTCTCGATTCTATTGAGGTGGCCTTTAACTTTGTATTAATCATCCGGTCACATCTTAATGAGATTTCGGGAAGAAGAACTTAATTAATATGCGATTACATCACACGCGGTTTCATGATGATCTCTTTTTCTTTTTTTCCACTCAACATCGTTGGATTTTTTTTGATACCTACTTGCATGGTTGATTGTGATGGCCGGTCAAGAAAATTAATTAATAAACGTGAGAACTTCGTAGAAAAAAATCGCAAAACTAATTATTCATTCGCTCATCAGAATCATTTACCTACCGTTAATATTCAATTGGGAAATCGTCGCAGAAAAATATGTGTACAGTACTGAAAGATTTACCCAAGTTTTGAGTAAATATTATCAAGTTTCTCAATGATTAATATTCACTTAGGTACTTGATAGCACAAAAGTCGAATATACACACGATACGGTTCGTAGGATTTTTAGTTCATGCTACTTTATACCTAGAAATAATGAATAATGAAAACATACAACACTTTTTCTTTCTCTTTGAGTGCCCAATTTATACATAATTTAATTATCGATTGCATTATAGTCGTCTATCGTATTAAAAATCTGATTTGGAATCTTTATCGACTTGTTTTCGGATTAGTAAAGCGCAGTTCATTAAAGGCAGAGGATAGTTTCGTTATTTCATTAATTAGCTCCTCAAGGGAAAAATGAGAGACGAAGGCTATTTTAGGCGGTAGATTGGCGCCATCGATAATAAACTGTAAAATATCATCATCGAAAAATTCATCAAGCACAGGAAAATACCGCGAACATCTCATTTGTGAATGATGATTTGTGGTGTTATATGGTAGGTAAAAACAGTTAGAGTGGTACCTAGAGGGTTTCAGAAGTAAGCATCAGGTACCGCCGGTAAGAAATGAAGAAATCCGAGAAGCAATTAGCATAAAGTAAAGATAATCGCCAGATTAAGAGATCGGATTCGCCCCGGAGCCAGGAAATAAGTATAAACGCGAACTTCAACTTGGTCGAGGAGGAGGTGATCTCGAACGGTTCATGAACGCGATGGATCTAACGAAAATGCAAGACGGAAAAGGCCGGATGACATACAACTTTTGGCGAGTGGAAGAAAGATAAGAGGACCGATTAGATATTATCTAATCGCAACTTTCTGTATACTGGACCGCTGATGGTGCGTCTATAACTAAAACGTCGCCTGATGGACTCTATATCTTCTGGTATTATACATAAATGTAGTAGAGTCGATGGTGAACGGTTTCTCTTCTGTTTCCCACGATCTATTATGAATGAATAGTCGGCGCGGTGGGGTCAGTATACCTACTACTTGCCCTCAAGGTATGGGCGTTTTTATGCGCACTATTTTCGATTTATCAACTTTATTCTATTAGGTAGACACTCTTTTACTCGGGAGTGCAAGGAATTTCTTTACTTACTCCAGTCACTTTGTGTGGACTATAAGGAACGATTTCGTAAAAGTTATTAATAATTTGAAAGGCGGCATTCCCGCTGTTTCCTAAGCTAATAAAGTCGATTACCATTGATAGCACCACGGATTCCTGGCCGCTAATTACGCATAGTAATATTTATGCGATTCAAATTATTGGTGATTTAAATATTCCGTACGTCTTATAGATAGACATGCGAATTCATGATTTGGCTGATGCTGATTGTTTTTCTCCCGTGAGATTTTGTTGGCGCTCGGAATTATAATTAGGGACCGGATCAATTTTAAAAGTTGCTATCGTTATTTATATGATGGGAGAGCGAGAAAACCGGTCGGTTGGCGAGAAATACGCACGATGCATGATATAAACGGGGCCGAACGACCAACACACAGGAAATCGGCGCCAAAAACAACAAAAACTCTTCTCTCTCACGTAACCTAATTTTAAATGAGTTGCGTAACATATTATTCGGTCGCATGTGAGACTGATACTTTCAAAATTATTAAATAAAGAGCAAACGCAGCCTCCGGCAATAATCAGAACCGACCGAATCTCTTATGAATGAAAGTTCTCTGCGAATTATCATCATTATACGATCGATGATGATGACGGTCGAAAATTTTTAACCTTTCTTTCTCTCTTATGAAAATGTTCCCACGAATGAGTCCCATCAATATTATTTTTCCTACTTATTAACGAATTCTGTCAAATCAAACCGAAGTAACTCAAGAGGAGAACGACCATAATATCCGAAAAATTTGGTAGTTAAATGAGACGTATAATCGAATAAGTGACATCACATCTTATTGTATAGGATTAAGAAGACGAAGTAGTAAAAACACTCGACTCCATCGACCACAAATGCTCAATTAAACAGAAGTAACTTCTCGAGTAAACAGTCTCCTGTAATAACATGACATCCCATAATTGAATCCTCACGGTCAACTGGAGACGAAGATCACTCCACCATTAAATCCTTTTGGAAATAACCATAAACACCATGCAGCAACCTCGAGCTTCTGTCCGGATGATGCGGACGATTTAGGGGAATAAATAATATCGCCACCGATTCAAAGGAGATGTGAAGGAGTACCGCACCATCATCATCATTACCATAAAGATCTCTCTGCGGTTCTTCGTGAGAGATATGAGGTGGGGGGCGGCTTTATGAATGAAAACGGTCGCGTGGCTCCCGACTGACGTCACACGCGAGATGTGGAACCTGTTGCACCTGGGGCGGTCGACCCGAGAACTCGACAGGAGGGCACTGCCTCCACTTTCCGTATACGACCATCAGGATGAACGAATAAAAAAGGTCCCGTACTTTATTAACATACATATTCACGGAAAAAACATCGACTCGCACACAAAATTATAGCTGATTTACTGAGACTAATCGAGAATTAAGAGAAAAAAAGAACCGGGAGCTACATTATCGAGAAAACATCACCAGAAACATAACGATAATCGTAAAGATAAGTTTACGGTTATTGGTGGGGACTTGACCGAACTTTTATGGACCCCCTACGAACGGTCAGTACTTATGAAAAAAACCTGAATGTTGCCTCACTATTTTTTATACCTGTCCTTCCACTCCGGTGCTGAAATTGAAAGCTATCACCAGGACTAATTAAACATTTTCATCTTATTAATTGAACGAAACGTCACATTTAATACTACCAATAAGTTTTTTTTACCACCAAAGTCGGTAAAAAGTTTCAAATGGTTTCAAACGAAAAACTTTTGCCGATTCCTGTGTCTTTGATTAGTTTCAGAGATATTGCATTTTGCTGCAGCTGGTCGGAGGTCAGAAAATTGAAATTCCAAGATTTCAATAAAATACCTAAGTCAATGATCTAAATCATATCCCCCCTGGTTTCATTTCTGAATATACTGTGGTCATGTGTCTGAAAAATTGCGAGTGGTATTGTTAAATCTGCTTGTTTATGGAATCACTCTAAGAAAACACCTGAAAAACCTGGCCCTTTCTTCCTGAAACACGCTGTATAATCCTCGCGCCGGATGAGAGCGAATAATCCCGTTCAAGTTCAAAAATCGGTGGATTTCTGGTCGGCAGGATGTGACGTCATATGCGCTTAATGAAATGTCGCACTTTTCACCAGGTTGTCTCCTCTTCCTCTGGCACACACGTCATATGTACACCTTATACCTAACTCGACTATATGCGTACACCTCCCCCACCCTGAAACTGTGTGTATGTGTGTCTGCAAGTTTTATGGCCGATTTCCGTTTGCCGGATGTGCGAGTGTGGAGTCATGTAGAAGACAAAACCCTTCTCACTTTTTGTTCTTGAACGTGCGATAAATTGACAAATTGAGTGACCCTCTTACGCGAACCCGATATAAGTGGAAGCGGCAGAATTATGGGCAAAAATTAATGCGATGGCAAAGGGGCAAGCCCGGAAAAGATATGTTTAGAATATCGTGCCCGTAGGGTTCGCGCGGCTCGGCCATCTCATACATGGGTTGTTGACCGAGTATAAAAACCGAGCCCGAGGCTAAGACCATCTACCTATCTATCTATCTATCGTGAAGACAAGGAAGAAGAGTTGCTGCATGATGCGTCGTCCTCCCTCCACCATCATATCTCTGTGAGTAGGGAAGATTCTCTTCTCTATTCACCTGAAGCGATATATTAATACCGTTTCTGCCCTATTCCGAGAGAGGGAGAAACAAAGACGAAAACGATTGACTTTCAGGCAACGCAACCACATTCAGATGAGCAGGTGGCGCTGAGCGAAGGAGCGGGAACTGCTCTCCGCGTTATCGTTTTTTATTTCGAGTCTTAATTTTCTCTTATTAACCGGCGAAGGTCGCTGGTATCCACTTGGCTCCCGTTTTACTTTATTTTCACCGATGCGGACTTGTTGCGACCAAAGTTGAACGGGATCAGAAAAATCGCGCATCTATTCGATTTCCTTTGTTCTGGATCTAATTTTAGGGAAAGTACTCGGGGATGAAAGTACCGAAACCGAGTCTGTGGCGGCAGCACCTCTTTGCTGAAATGTCGGTAATACAGGTAGCCGTTTGTAGTGGGTTTTGATGGACGTAAGATGTCACTACTGTTGCGCAATGACCGGCTCTACGATATAATTTCGTATACGAGCAACGACTACTGTGAACTGAAGAAAAAACATGCAACTGTGTTGATTGTAGAAGCTGAAATCATTTCAGGGTTAACGAATTGGGTTGGTTGTTGGTTGGCGTGTTTGATAATGATAATAAAGGCGTTTAACCTCAACTGCTTCAACTTGCACAATTAGCGATGATAAAACCAGAGACAATGAAGTTGGATTATTATCTTTGCTGGTTCTTTTTTTATTGATTAATAATAGTAAGTCAGAAAGTTTGGAATAGTGGTAATTGCATTTTATGATGCTAATAATTTATCGCTATTCTGTGTTCTATACAATTTTTCCTGGGTCTTTCGTTTTTTAATTTGAGAAACGATAAGTATACTAACATGGAAATAGTCCAACCACAGGTATGGACTTTGGAATAACCGGGAGTTTTTAAAGAAGTGTATTTCTGCCTCGTTTCATAATTGGAACGATAAATTGTAATTTTTTAAGCTATTTTTCAATTTATATTCACCGGTTAATGAGGGAGACGCACATACTTTAGATTTTATACTCTCATTTTGTCTCTCATACTTGCTGCCTTGTAGCCACATGTATGTATGTAGGTATACCAACGTCTACCTATACTTTTATTTATTGGGCAAAATATGTTCATATAGAAGTTTAAGAAAAGAACACGTCCTTATTTGGTTCATTGCTCGAAGGAATAGGACGGCTGAACCTGGCTCCTGGCTGGCACCGAATAATATAAAACGATTGAATTGCACCTGCTCGCGTTCTTCCGAGGCCAATACTAAAAACGAGTTTCCAATGGTACTCAAGTTACCCAGAGACCCACGAGAGAATTTACAAAATTTACATACCAATGAACGACTCATTATTCTCAAATAATGATTCTGAAAACCTCCAAAATAGAAAAAGTCCAATATAGGAATAGGAATCCCTCAAAACATTCTCTTCATACTACATATTCGTTTAGAAAAAGTACCCATACCTTCGAGAGTACTGACCGAAGTTATGCAACTTTACTAACACGAGAGTAACGAATTTATCAAAGATGATAGCGGGAAAAAATATAACAAGGTTCCATTTTAAAATCTGAACTACACGGTGCATCATTAGGATGAAAAAGTGGAGGTGAATTTGGCAACGGAAGTAAATTGGCATTAAAATCATCAGACACCTCCATTAATTACGGGAAAAGGCTCCATTTATTATATCTCTTTTTAATAATTAACTTTCAGCAGGATGTCGAACTGGTTTTGGTGGAAGGTATATCCTGGCTGCAGGCACAATCTGTATGTACATCTGATTATTCTGATTTAGTCACTTTTCTTCCTATCTTGCCTTATATTGTGCAATAAATAACGATATAAGAGGGAAATAATGCAAGGTGTGGATTTAATTGCAAAAACGCCATTTGGAATATTTATCCACAGTCAAGTATTTGTGACATTTTCTACTCCTCTACTACGTGGTGGTAATTATGTAACCACATAAATGCTAAACAGCATAAACTGAAACATCCTCATTAATGCGAAATGCCATCCACCTCCCTTTTTCTCTCCGTATGATAATAATCTCAACAACAATTTGTTGTCAGCTTTCATTCATTCAACAACTTTAATTAGAATGCATCATCGTTCGTGAAGGCCCGTTCTTATTATCCGGGTCGATTAAAACACATTATTTTCATTATAAATAAAAAGAGGTACTCACCCAGAGATGCTTCATCAGGATCCGATAGGTCGCTAAGGGAAGGCACTTTTTGAATTGAGCAATGATAATGAGGTGTTTGTGCATCATCGTTGTCATCGAAAATTTCCTTTTTCATTACGTCCTGCAGGACAATAAAGTCTCCACCATCATCTTCGCTCTGAAAACAAAAATTCACACCAAATTCACACCAAATTCACCAAGTCTGTAAAATTGTTAGGAATCAAAAATAAAATAAATCGTAATGAATTTCTAATTTGAAACATACGGAGGTTTATAATTGGTTGTCTATATCATAATCATCAAATTCTTCAAATGATTCTGCAAGACGAAAGACGATGGCCAAGGCGCTATACTAGATAGTACATAAATATCTACGGATTAATCAGGTTGATATCGTAGTTCAGATTGGGGTGTGTAAATATTTAATCAGTAGAAAGGAAATTATTCATACACCATCATCGTGTGCATACACAGTAAAGTTCAACCTCTGCCTCCGCTATCCCATATTGCATATTATGATCCATTCTACCATTCATTCATTGATGATTATAATGAATGAGCTGTGTGTAGTGTATTGATCATGATGAAAATGTGTACAAAGTAGTGGTGGAAGAAGAGAACCCTCTCCTACCGAAACAAACTAAACTGCGACTGACGTCCTTGCGTTTATTCAGTTGAGAGTGGACTTGGTTCGGTTGGATTTAGCGCTCTAGTAAGACTGAAATCATGAATGAACGAAATTCTGCTGTTTGTTTGCGTAATAATAATTTCTCTCCAACAGCGTCTGTATGTAGTACACCTACATACCATATTATGTGCTTAATTTACTCAGTTTATTGCTAATCCATAGAAAATAAGATTAAGGTCAGATCGAGATACCTACATAGGTTTTTAATAATAAATTGACTCGTGCGAATTTGTAAGAATAGAACGTTTTTGCAGATTTAGTGATAAGATTCGAGGTAAACTTTGGACTTTTCAGCCCAATTTCACAAGATAATAAAGATTATTCTCCAACATATGTTGAAACGGAATCAGTAGTAGATGTTTATTGAAGGTATTATTTCTCATTTGGATCAGGTCGAACGGGTGCAGCTGCCAAATATGGATATTGCAATTGCGCTGATTTGAAGAGACTGGCTCAAGTTCAAGCAACTTTTCATGTTTTCAATTCGCTATTTCTGTATATTGTTAGAGATCACCTCGCCATTAATTTCGAAATAATCTAAGCTCACCTCTACGCCATACAAATCCGTACTTATTTATAAATCACATATTAATTGAATAATAGTAAGACTCTTCGGTCTCAAAAGTGATAAAAGATTTACGTTTTATTTTGGACACACACTAAAGAGAGAATTCAAAAATTTATTCGTGGTAATTCGCAGAAGTTGAAACATCACGTTCCATATAATACACTGATCTATTTCTAGACTCCCTTTAATCAATCTCCAGTTTAGAACTTGAAAGCAACTACATACTTTGAGATTGTAAGAAAAAACAGATTCTCTCTAGTCTAATTTTACTCAGGTAAAATTTTATCATATTCGAATGCAACTGGAAAGACCCAATTTCGATTTATTATATTGATTGGTCGCGTGATTGCATACATTATTGTCACGTTCATTTATTGTATTCCTAGACAGTTCATGCATGAATTATTTATGGCATCAACGTACCATTTTTAATATTAAATGATAAGGTCTAAACTAACTGTTGATGCACCTTAAAAAGGCACCATAAATAATCTCCTTATTATCATATGCTTGCTTAAACGCTTATGATGATCTTGTGTAGACTAACAAAGATACATTGCAATTCAGTTTATACATATCATAATATGGTATAATCGAAAGGCTGCTTTGTTTCAGATAAAATTATCGATTCTTATTTACAAAACCGGATCTTTCAGAAGTTATTATACATATGTAGCAAAAAGCAGTAACAGAAACATATCGGGGAACAGAGTAACGCGTACGCACGATAACATTTCTTCCAATAATAAAATAGACAGAAGTATTTCCAAAAATTTTAAAAATCTGGAAGACTGTGAATAAAGCCAAACATGATCGTCTGGGTCGGTTGTGTTATTAAGTTACGAACTGCAACTTTTGTACATCCACTACATGATGAAGAATGCATCTGTCTCTTGTGTTTATCTCTGTCATTCTGTCGACACTATACAGTGGCTCTTTTCTTCTTGTATTATTATTATACCCATGAGAGCACCAAAGACGTCGCTGGTATAAGCAACACTACTATACAAATAGCCAGCAGACCATCATCTAACAGAATGAAATGGACTGAATGAAGTGTTGGACTGCATGTGATGTTGTCGTTAATTAAGGAACGCAGTCGTTTAAATCATCATACGCATCATACAGATACGATTAATTAATGATTAGATGTTTACTTAGTTGAGTGTGTAAGTTTGAATATGTTATGACGAAAATCAAAAAATTCAGGAAAAGGTGAAGACCAATAGTCCAACCTGCCTCTAGATATAGTATTCTTCGGAGGAGTCTCGCTTGTGTGTGCCTACTTTATAATGGTATATGCCTATTCTTTTATGCATGATTGAGATACGAGAAGTTTTACGCATAATTTGTTGGAGTTTTGTATTCTAAAGCCGTTCATTTGAGAATGTTTTGCGCTAGAGGTGAGAGACTAAACGGAAGATTTTTCACCTCTCTATATCCAGTTACTCTCTTAGTAGCAATGACAATGTTGGGTTGTAGGGGTTAAAAATAATACCGGAAACAATGTCTTCGGGAGTCATTAAGGTGTCAACATGATGAAAGTATCGCTTCAGTCGGTTCCTGTAGTTCTTTAGGTATTATAGTAGCAATCGTATCCGGAAATGCCATCAAGTGAATCCTAATGACGCGCAAGTAAAACGAGAAAAGTTAAAATCACACATCTCTTTGAGAGAACGAAAAAGATTCTTCGACATCTGATTTTATTTCAAGCGCCGCCGTATACTATACCAACTATACCATCCACACTTATACCTCATTATACACAATTAGAACCCAATTTAAATTTGCCGTCGATATCTCAACAAATAAAGAAGTTACAGCACTTTGAAGTTTTCAAAAGGTTGAAAATTCGAAAATTCGAACATTTTTTTTTTCTTCAGATAAACCAATACCGGACGCATGTGTCTACTCCAGATGACACAATAAGAAGCCAATTTGAATTTTTTATCGATATCTCGACTAATAAGAAAGTTTCGCCACTTTGAAGTTTGCGAAAATCGTTGAAATTTTCGTAAAAATTTCATGTCGAAAATTTAAAAAGCACGATTCTCGGTCAATTCGGAAGCTTTTTGCACATGTCCATACTGTTTTCGATAGATTTTTCGATTCTCTTTCGATTGCCGGGTCGCCCGAATAGATATCTCGATCGGTTCAAAAGTTAGACCGGTTTCAATTCTACGAGACCGATGATTTGGTGATTTTTCGGAGGCCATAATTCACATGGAAAATTACCTTTTTCCGATGCGCTCTAGGAGCATTTCGTAGATTTTTTGACGCTCTTTCGAATGCGCGGCCGCCCATCCCGATCGGAGCTTCGGTTCGAAAGTTATGGTCGATTGAAAATTTCGAGCAAAATTTGTACCCAAAGTGATGGATTTTCGAAAAAATCGAAAATTACTAAATGTCGTCCAAATCGGAATCCAGACACTTTTCCCGATAGATTTTGAGCTAACTAACCGATTCCCGGGTCGTGCGCCTCGATAGCTCCACTAATAACGAAGTTATGACCGTTTGAAAATTTTACTCTATTTTCAACGGTACGGCAATATTAGACGCATTTTCTCACTTCAGATGACTCAATTAGAACCCACTTTGAATTTGCCGTCGATATCTCAACAAATAAAGAAGTTACAGCACTTTGAAATTTTCAAAAAGTTGAAAATTCGAAAATTCGAACATTTTTTTTTCTCAAATAAACCAATACCGGACGCATGTATCTACTCCCGATGACTCAATTGGAAGCCAATTTGAATTTTTTATCGATATCTCGACTAATAAGAAAGTTTCGCCACTTTGAAGTTTGCGAAAATCGTTGAAATTTTCGTAAAAATTTCATGTCGAAAATTTAAAAAGCACGATTCTCGGTCAATTCGGAAGCTTTTTGCACATGTCCATACTGTTTTCGATAGATTTTTCGATTCTCTTTCGATTGCCGGGTCGCCCGAATAGATATCTCGATCGGTTCAAAAGTTAGACCGGTTTCAATTCTACGAGACCGATGATTTGGTGATTTTTCGGAGGCCATAATTCACATGAAAAATTACGTTCTTCCGATGCGCTCTAGGAGCATTTCGTAGATTTTTTGACGCCCTTTCGAATGCGTGGCCGCTCATCCCGATCGGAGCTTCGGTTCGAAAGTTATGGTCGATTGAAAATTTCGAGCAAAATTTTGTACCCAAAGTGATGGATTTTCGAAAAAATCGAAAATTACTAAATGTCGTCCAAATCGAAATCCAGACACTTTTCCCGTTAGATTTTGAGCTAACTAAGCGATTCCCGGGTCGTGCGACTCGATAGCTCCACTAATAACGAAGTTATGGTCGTTTGAAAATTTTACTCTATTTTCAACGGTACGGCAATATTAGACGCATTTTCTCACTTCAGATGACTCAATTAGAAACAAATTTAAATTTGCCGTCGATATCTCAACAAATAAAGAAGTTACAGCACTTTGAAATTTTCAAAAAGTTGAAAATTCGAAAATTCGAACATTTTTTTTCTGAGATAAACCAATACCGGACGCATGTATCTACTCCCGATGACTTAATTAGAAGTCAATTTGATTTTTTTATCGATATCTCGACTAATAAGAAAGTTTCGCCACTTTGAAGTTTGCGAAAATCGTTAAAATTTTCGTAAAAATTTTATGTCAAAAATTTAAAAAGCTCGATTTTCGGTCAATTCGAGAGCATTTTGCACATGTCTATACTGTTTTCGATAGATTTTTCGATTCTCTTTCGATTGCCGGGTCGCTCGAATCGATATCTCGATCGGTTCAAAAGTTAGACCGGTTTTAATTTTACGAGACCGATGATTTGGTGATTTTTCGGAGGTCATAATTCACATGGAAAATTACCTTTTTCCGATGCGCTCTAGGAGCATTTCGTAGATTTTTTGACGCCCTTTCGAATGCGTGGCCGCTCATCCCGATCGGAGCTTCGGTTCGAAAGTTATGGTCGATTGAAAATTTCGAGCAAAATTTTGTACCCAAAGTGATGGATTTTCGAAAAAATCGAAAATTACTAAATGTCGTCCAAATCGAAATCCAGACACTTTTCCCGTTAGATTTTGAGCTAACTAAGCGATTCCCGGGTCGTGCGACTCGATAGCTCCACTAATAACGAAGTTATGGCCGTTTGAAAATTTTACTCTATTTTCAACGGTACGGCAATATTAGACGCATTTTCTCACTTCAGATGACTCAATTAGAACCCAATTTAAATTTGCCGTCGATATCTCAACAAATAAAGAAGTTACAGCACTTTGAAGTTTTCAAAAAGTTGAAAATTCGAAAATTCGAACATTTTTTTTCTGAGATAAACCAATACCGGACGCATGTATCTACTCCCGATGACTTAATTAGAAGTCAATTTGATTTTTTTATCGATATCTCGACTAATAAGAAAGTTTCGCCACTTTGAAGTTTGCGAAAATCGTTAAAATTTTCCTAAAAATTTTATGTCAAAAATTTAAAAAGCTCGATTTTCGGTCAATTCGAGAGCATTTTGCACATGTCTATACTGTTTTCGATAGATTTTTCGATTCTCTTTCGATTGCCGGGTCGCTCGAATCGATATCTCGATCGGTTCAAAAGTTAGACCGGTTTTAATTTTACGAGACCGATGATTTGGTGATTTTTCGGAGGTCATAATTCACATGGAAAATTACCTTTTTCCGATGCGCTCTAGGAGCATTTCGTAGATTTTTTGACGCTCTTTCGAATGCGCGGCCGCCCATCCCGATCGGAGCTTCGGTTCGAAAGTTATGGTCGATTGAAAATTTCGAGCAAAATTTTGTACCCAAAGTGATGGATTTTCGAAAAAATCGAAAATTACTAAATGTCGTCCAAATCGAAATCCAGACACTTTTCCCGATAGATTTTGAGCTAACTAAGCGATTCCCGGGTCGTGCGACTCGATAGCTCCACTAATAACGAAGTTATGGCCGTTTGAAAATTTTACTCTATTTTCAACGGTACGGCAATATTAGACGCATTTTCTCACTTCAGATGACTCAATTAGAACCCACTTTGAATTTGCCGTCGATATCTCAACAAATAAAGAAGTTACAGCACTTTGAAATTTTCAAAAAGTTGAAAATTCGAAAATTCGAACATTTTTTTTTTCTCAAATAAACCAATACCGGACGCATGTATCTACTCCCGATGACTCAATTGGAAGCGAATTTGAATTTTTTATCGATATCTCGACTAATAAGAAAGTTTCGCCACTTTGAAATTTGCGAAAATCGTTGAAATTTTCGTAAAAATTTTATGTCAAAAATTTAAAAAGCTCGATTTTCGGTCAATTCGAGAGCTTTTTGCACATGTCTATACTGTTTTCGATAGATTTTTCGATTCTCTTTCGATTGCCGGGTCGCTCGAATCGATATCTCGATCGGTAACAAAAGTTAGACCGGTTTTAATTTTACGAAAGTCTCTGTCATAGGATGGTAGGTATAATTACAGGAGCGCTTATAGCCAGCTAGGAGTAGAGAGACATCCGGTGATGTGTTATTATTATGTTCAAGTTTGTAAGTAAGAATCACTTCCGTTGACCGTTCATGGAGGCCTGAACATGATGAACAACAAAATATCGCGGTGACAATCGAATATGTACCCAGATAGCACAGGATATCCAATGGATATACATGAAAGGTCCATATTACATCCATGGATGGATCTGATATACAATGGATATCCAATGTATATCCATATCCACACATGGATATCCATTGGATATACATTCCTGTATATACATTGGATGTACATGAATGTATGTCTCATGGATTACCATATCCACACATGGATATCCATTGGATATACACTCCTGTATATCCAATGTATATACGCAATGTATGTCCAATGGATATACATTCATGTATATAGATATCCATGAAATGTAGATGGCGCCACACAATGTACGTCGCTAACATTAATGTTTCATTTCGAAATAAATAGGCTGGGTTTCGCATACTTCAACAGCTGGATCTTTAATCTCGCTCAGCCATGGCTTCGTGCCTGACTGCCTGGTTTTTTGGTTATGACATGACCGATAGGCCCTGGTAACCTATTACGGGTTAAGATCCCGCTTGGGTATGTCCCGGCTTCAGCCTGATATTTTCCTGAGCACCTAGTTCATACAATTTTAAGTTTTAGGGATACCAATAAAGTTAAACAATAATAATATCTAGAAAAATGCAAATGGGCATGAATGTATATGCGTCAAAAATTTAATATACGAGATTTATTATATTATGGATATCGATGGATATCCTATGGACATCCAATGGATATCCACGGGCGAGACACGTGTATGATACAATGGATATCCATTGGATGTCCACAATGGTATTCATGGATATCCATTGGATATACAGATATCCATTCATGGATATACATTGGATATCCATTGGATATGTTTGTGCTATCTGGGTAATGGGAAGTGATACCGTTGGGGCGAAGCCCCTCACCTCTAAATCATTATCAAAGACAAAGAAAAATTAAAAGAGTCATCAAGTGATGTGTCACCGAGAAAGAGTTACCGCCATCGGACCTATACAAAAGACAGTAAAAAGCGAAAAATTGCGAACTATTCCAGATTAATCACCTAAAAGTCTCGGCAAAAACTTGCTCTTGAAAAACTGGGTTTTGTTTGAGACCCATTTCGATGCCAGCATCAAACCAGTAACCGAATCCGTATGAATAAAAATGCTGGTAGTATGCATATAAATCCTATGTGTGTGGCTTTTATTTTTGAAAATCCTATAGTATTTCCATGTTTATATGACGTAATAATTCTAACTAAATGCAAAACTTAGTGGATACTTTTTGTTCTATACCTCATACCTCAGACGAAATGAGTAAACCATCATGCATAAGTTTTATGAATGAAAGTAAAGCAATGAATGAAAATTCTTCAAGGTATGTCTAATGGATCTGATATAGGAGGTACCATAAGTAGGGGGAAGTTTTTGATTGCATCTCCCATCCGTGCACTTTCAGTGTTATTATACGACCTAATAAAGGTATAATCAGAGCAGCCACCGAAGCGTAATACCAACCGGAACCCATACAAATTTAGGAACATTGGTGTAAAGGTGATTCAAGTGGAGAAAAGGAAGTTCGTCCATTTTGAAAACCATCGAAACCATCGAGGATGGTTGATTTTATTTTTTATTTTCAAATCGGAGAGGCTTCTTCTCTCTCACGACGTGTGAGAATTCATTATACCCGTAAATTATGAACAATTATAAAGCAACAAAAATTTAAAACTCTGCATGGCTTATTTTTAACGCCCCCAAAAGATCAATAAGAATGCTTTGAGCATACGCTCAATTAAGCAGCGTTAATGAATAATCTACCCCGATGTATGGATAAGTGAGTATTTTTAGATTTACCTTCGTGGAGACGTGTTGGTTGAATCTGACTTTTTTCGTAGAACGGGACGGCTTAACTGGCACCATCGTCTCGTAGAACCCTTCGTTTTCCACGTCATAGTCGAAAGAGCTGTCGTAGGGTTCCAGATCCCTCTGCAAATTTACGAAAAAAAAGGCAAATGTTTAGAATGAATTTCAACCTGATGCGTGAGATACTACTAAGAAGTAGAGTTGAGTTCAGTTTTTGTGTTATTTGATACTTTTCCATGGCAGTCCACCAGCCCAAACCGGCGAGAAATAAGATGACGAGAGGACCTTAAAAGCGCAACAGGTGGTTCACAGACCTTTTGCCTGCATGCATGCAACCAACCGGCCGGATTTATTTACGGTTAAGAAGCTCTCAAATACGTGTACGAACTCCCCCTTTTGCTAACACCCGCAGATTTTTCCCACAATGATAAAAATTTGCTTTTGGCTATGATCATTTCCATACAATATAACTGTTCTACTACCTAATCCTAATCTACGTAAGTAACTATAAGTATACCTACCTTAATACTGAGATAGTCAATAAATGTAGGAAAAGGTATCATGAAGTTATTGAGTTTAATTATTTGTATTTGGAAAATATAACGTAAAAATGATTCACTCTTTCATATCATACAATGTATGTATAATGGCCGCCGAAGGTATCGCAGTTTAAGGTATGCCTTCTGCGTGAGCACTTTATGACGATAACATTAGTGAATTTCTCATTATGATGGACTTTAACCATCATACAATCATAAATAATAGAAAAGTAAAATATGAAAATGTATCGAGGAAAACGAGAATGTATTTCGCAATTTCAAAATTCTAATCTACAATAATTTTCCTTACTTACTTTTAAATTATAAAAGTTGAATAATGATGAATTAATAACTGCATGTCTATATCATTAAAATGTTAGCATTCTTCAAGTAGCTATAATGATGATGATTATTATACCACCATCATCCATTTGTAGACTAATAATTTGTTCACCTATACTGATTGGGAATCAGTGGGAAATCCAAATATTATAAATCACCAATAAATGGCAATATAGTTTTGTATTTTATTATACCTATCTGCTTTCAAGCTCGATATGTTATTGAATCAATAAAACAACGAGATAGGTTATTATGATGATTCGGTACACTAAACGCGAAGTACTTCACTCACGACGTAGATACCTATGAGGTGATGGAAGATATAAAATACTGATCGCGTTATCAAAAATTACAAATCTACTTTATGGTGTGATGAACATGAAATATTTAGCCAGATGAGTGTCAATGCTGTGGAACAACATAGATACGCACGTCGGGATAATCTTTGGATTCATCATCGATACATTCCAAAAATTACAGAGAAGGGACAGCCCAAAGGGACTTTTTTTGAGACGAGAAAAATCGCAAATTTACTACCAACCACGCTTATCTTCCTAAAAGCCCATTATGGCGTGTTTAGGGGTGGCTTGGGGGGTTCCAACACTTCCAACAGACAAAAATTATTGTGGAAAAACCTCCCCTCCCCCTCCTTCTGGGAAAAACTTAAGTCAGCCGCCCCCTCCTTGGAAATTTCGTAAATACGCCACTGCCTAATGCTAAAATGTAGGACCATAAGAAATGTAATGCATGGTATAGACCATAATAAAAGTAAGTAATCACATTTCTGTACAAATTAGTTTGCATTGTAGGTATAATATTTTAATTTGCTGATCATATAAAATCCGAATAAACAACAGGAGTAGAGAAATTCTAGTAACTTGAAATTGTCGTTGTGTTAAACTTTACAGAAAAAGGAAAAAGAAAGGTGCAAAACTATGCAGCTTAGTAATTTGGGGCTTGGGCCAAAAGATGGCAAATTTTATAAAGAAAAACAATAATAAAATACATTATTAGGTATATCTGCCATACCAGAGTAATGGTTTATTTTTGTGATGCATAATAAGGCTATATTAGCTAGACAATCTCTGTGTACTAAAGTTTACATCTATAAAAGCTTGTATCTCCTCATTGTCTATGTAATCTTTAACTCTTGTAAAGTACACACACCACCTCAAACTTATCTGTATCTAAAATCGAAGTTATTCTTGCGAAATAATGTACAGTTTTTTTATGCAGCACGTGCTATATACCTATACTTACTTCCATTTCGATAAATCTCATTTCTGCATTAAGATCTCACAAAATTCCACTCAGGGTTCCCAGCAAATTCAGAGAAAATCACAACAAAACACCACCAACACAGCAGCACCACACTCGTTATACTTTGGTATGGTCGTCGTCGGTATAAATTGTGGTGTATCGTCGTCTCGTCAGTTCACCCAGAGTCAGTCAGTTGGAATCCTCGTCGTGAACCCGCTTTAGCGATGCCAAACCAAACCGACACACAAAGTAAAGAGAGACGGACGATGATGCTCAGTCAAAAGATAACTTGAATGAAAGACTACTCAAGTGAGAGCAACGGTGGGGGAACTGCCGCTGCTTATTGGCCGGCCGAACCCTATACCCAGATACAAACTAATCCGTCCATCACTTTTACACGTTATAAAAAAGAAATTTTATTCATATTCTCAATAAATAATGCTTACAATACTGCATACTGCTCATACAATAGTTCCCTAACTTTGTAATAATCTTCCGAGAGGCAACCTTCGAGTATCACCCGCCCGGACTCGATACGTCGAATGGCCAAAGTACCATTGGAACACCACAAAACTCCACCGGAAAATTCCGACGTCAGATTGCTTTTCGCCAAAATCTGTTTGAATTCGAACAATTTCAATTCGTTTATAAAAACGGTATTGTGCGGCGGACCGGCCGAATTCAAGGGCTCCAAAGTTAAAATCTTATTATCATCTTCATCTTCCACTGTAAAATAACAGAGAATTTAGAGAAATAATGACAGAAATGGGGTGTACAGACCTTCCATGGGTTCATTATCGACACTCATCCGTCTGGCGTCGAGTTGACTCTCCCTGACCATTATCTGGGCGTTGACCCACGCGACTTCGGCGTCTTTCGCCTTTTGGAAATTCAGTTGAGACACTAAAGCGTCAGTCAAACGCACCTAGAATTGTAACAAATACAGTATACCGCGAAAAAAACGGTTGCTGTGGGATTTTACTTGATAAATGTGAGTTTCGGTAGTCGCGTCGACAGTTTCGTGTCGTTTCAGTGCAAAAACTGCATCGATGAAGTCCTTGCAGTGATTTTCGACAGCCTTGGTACTTTCCGGAGAACCTCGTACGATTATGACTCGGCGCGGACGCAACTGCGAGAGAATCTTCATCAGGGATTCGCCATCCGAACGACCCTCGAAATCGATATACTGGACGTGACAATTCACTTGGACTGTACGACTGAGGACTATGCATTTCGTTGGAAACTCCGTCACCTCGGCTGAAAAATTATCCATAAATGTATCTACTTATGATCGGTTGCAAAGACATTACTTATGACTTCCTCTTCTTTCTTCAAAACGACATTCTCTTTGTTATCTTCCGTTTCCGGCGCCACTTCCGCCAATTTGTAGTCTTCGGGGCGAATGATTTCACCGTATTCATCACATTTGATTTTGTCCTCTTGAAACGGATAAATCGGATACTGTTTTTTAGTCACTTTAAAAAATCCCCCCGACGTTTTACCTTCTTGTTTGATCACGATATCGTGGCGACCCTTCGAGATTACGCTCATTTCGATATCGTCATCCGAGTCAGACTCATCCCCTCTGAAAAATCACAATTTCATCATAAGATAAAAGCGTCACAAACCAATGAATTGAATTACTCGGTATTCGTGTTATTTTCGATCTTTTCCCGTGCCTTCTTCTGGTACTCCTCCAATTCTACACCCTCCAACTTCACTCGCCTCTTCACCTCCAAATCGATGGCACGATTGCCACCTTTATCGACCAAGTCCCGAGCCAAAGTCCCTGGCAAAGTTCTAGTGGTGATGATCACGCTATTGTTGGGATTGGAGCACCACTGCAAGAACAGTTCCCTCGAAAATCCGCTCTCCATGTCCGGAGAGCTGGCGAGCACCACCTTAGGACTCGACACTTTCTGCAATTCTTGCAGGCTGTGACAGAGTTGTAAATGTTTGAACTGGAACGGATTGTTGCGCGCCCCCTCGAAACTCCTCATCAGTTTGTCGCTCATCCACTCTATCTGCGATTTAGCGAACTCGACCACATTGTAACTGACGTTACTCAATAACGCCAACGAGTAAGCCAATAATCCGGACTCTTTGTTGCGCCAAAGTTGGTCCAACATGTGAGCCAGCTCTAGGACACGTCCGGCCGTATCTACGGCCACTAGAACGTTACCGTTGTTACGTAAAGTCTGTAGGATATTGGCTGAAAAATTGGTTCCATGAAAATAATGAATGGTTCAAAAAATTTCCAGTTTATGATTTACTCATTAGTTTTTCATCTCTGGCTCGACGTCTGGCTTGTTGATAAGTGGCGTTAAATGCGTCGGTAATGAATAGAGAAGGTCTCTGTAATTTCTCAAGTTCGCAACCATTTAAATGTCGCTCTTTCTTGTGGTTGAAATCGTTGGCATAGATTATGTCTTCCTCGCCGACTTTCATAATTTTCCAAATTGTGCCACCGATCATATGACCTGCCGGTAAAGGAGTTATCGTTAATCCGTAACCCTTACCTAAAATGTAAAGGTTTTAGTTAGACGTTCAATTTGATATTATTGGATTTTGGACCTTTTAAAGGTACACTTTGGTTGTATTTGAGTTGGATTATCTTTTCGAATGTGGCGTCGACATCATCCAGAGAGAATAAATCAAAGTCTTCCATGTTGTAATGACTCTGATACAAGTCGTACATGAACATTTGGCCCATTTTGTAAACCGGAATCGTCGAATAAATTGGGCAATTCAATCCCAGTTTGCCGATTAAATAAGGCAGTGCCCCTAGATGAGATACATCAGGATATGATAAGAGTACTGCGTCGATAGTGTGGATGTGCCTGGAAATGTACGGTTTTTGAAAAAATTCACAGAGATTTTGAGGTTAAGTCACCTTTTTAGCTCTTTAATTACTTCCATATCGAATTTTTCATCCCAACCGCAATCGAGGAGGATGCGGACGTCGTCCACTTGTAAGAGGTAGCAAGGGGGCGACTCGTCCATGGCCCCCGAAAGGGCCTGTAACTTTATTATTGAAGTCATCTCAGCCCCAACGCTCAATCCAGACAGATCACGTCCTGTATTTAACCCAAGAAATCTAACCAACGAACCAACCTGGAACAGCGTGCCTAACTTCACGGCGGCGGGCTGTAGAGGCGAGTTTAAAATTTTCGAGAAAATTTTACAGATTTCTTTTTTGCATTTCCCTCTTTCTGATGTTTCGTTCTCCAATTTAAGGTCAAATTGAAGATAACATTGATGATTCAAGTTATTTATTTATTAGAATGCATCAGCAACATTATGGATACAATAATAAAAATATAATTATATTTACATTAAGTGAAAAATATTTTTGTATCAGTTCAAAACCTAAAGAGAGAACTAGAGAAATTTTTAGTATTAAACACAGTTCTTAATCTTAAACATAGTGTTCCATTATGAATATTCATATTTAAATCTATCAAGAAGTCGCCCAAACGACTCACAAACTACACAATAGGAGAATACAATAATAAAATAAGAAATAATAACATACCCATGTATTATCGAATACCTACTTAAAAAAGGAAAACTTAATCTTGATCTTGCCCCGGACTCGTAGGCGAATAACTAGGAGACGAAGGTGAATACCCTGGCGGTTGAGGCGAATACGCCGGCGACGCCGGAGAATAACTAGGCGACGTCGGGGTGTAGGTGGGAGAAGTCGGTGAATATTTCGTACTGTGAGGCGAATATTGCGGAGAAGTGGGCGAATAACTCGGCGAACTCGGCGAGTAATTCGGCGACGAAGGAGAATAACGCGAACTGGCCGCAGGCGTGTGCTGAGGACTGCTCGGCGAGTAATTCGGAGATGTGGGCGAATAATTGTTAGGCGAAGTGGGAGAATATTGGGGACTTCCGCCGGCGAACGAGGGCGAAGTCGGCGAATAGTTGGGTGAAGTGGGCGAGTATTTCGGAGATGAAGGCGAATAACTCGGAGAGGCGGGGGAATATTGAGGCGACGAGGGGGAATAACTCGGCGAAGTCGGCGAGTAATTGGGCGAGGCCGCGGTGTAACGGGGCGAAGAGGGGGAGTAGCTCGGAGAAGTCGGACTGTAACTGGGCGACGTGGGCGAGTAGCTAGGCGACGTCGGCGAGTAACTCGGGGACGTAGGCGAGTAACTAGGCGACGTGGGACTGTAACTAGGCGACGTCGGGCTGTAGCTGGGCGACGTCGGACTGTAACTGGGCGATGTGGGACTGTAACTAGGCGACGTCGGCGAGTAGCTTGGCGACGTGGGGCTGTAACTAGGTGACGTGGGCGAGTAGCTAGGCGACGTCGGGCTGTAACTGGGCGACGTCGGACTGTAACTGGGCGACGTGGGCGAGTAACTAGGCGACGTCGGACTGTAACTAGGCGACGTGGGGCTGTAGCTAGGCGACGTCGGGCTATAGTTGGGACTGGTCGGCGAGTATCCGGGCGAAGACGGCGAATATCCGGGAGAAACCGGAGTCATCGAAGGCGACGTCGGTTGGAAGGCCGGACTCGAGGGGCTGTAAGAAGGCGATTGGCCGTGCGGGGACGCCATGAACGGAGACATGGCGGGCGACTGAGGCGTCGGAGACCAGGCCCCGTATCCCGGTGACATCCCGCTAGCATCGGAGGCGGCCGAAGGCGAAAAAGCGGGCCCTCCCGGAGTCATCCCGCTTCCCATCAAATCTGTCAAACAAATCACAAAACGTCAATCAAAAATGGATACCCTTCGGACGGGAGTCGGCACTCACTGTGAGGAGACCAAGCGCTGCCGACGTACGGTGTCGCCCCCTGGCTCCAGGGCGTCATGGCGCCACCCGGACTCATACTCGGCGTGGCGGCCGAACCGAAGAACATTCCCGAAGACATGATGTCCGAACCGTGCGCCTGCGGGATCGGTATGCCCATTTTGCATTTCTCCGCGTCCAGCAGCAAGTCGAAGCAACCCGTTCCCATCCTGGGCAGCTGTCCCATTATGATGTTTTCGGATACGCCTCGCATCGGGTCGACTTCGGCGTGCGAGGCGGCGTCCATCAACACGTCCACGGTTTCCTCAAAAGAACATCTCATTAGGGCGCCCGTGTCTTGTCTATTAATACCGTGACGGGTGATGGCCATCAAGTGGCCTTTCGCAGTCATTACGTCACACAATAACGCAAGATGGCGGTAATTGACGTACAGACCGTAGAACTGTAGTACGGCGTTCATCTCTTTCTCCACACTTTTACGGACAGCCTCGATACCCAAGACCGAGAAGATTTCGCAAATGTCGTTCGAGAAAGTCCGAACAGGGTCGACGTCACGTTCGGACAGGACTTTCATCATGCTGGTTCCGTCAGTTTCCAGTAGCCATTCGGCTATCGCCTTGAATTCGCCGTTTTCCGTTATGACGATGCGCTTTTTCGCGTCCGTTTGCGGCAGATGCATGTACACTTTAGAGATCGCCTCGATCCCTTGCAACGTCATATCGCTCAACATGTTCGCCTCTATACAGCGCAGGAACATGTCGTCGTCCATCTTGTCCACGTCTTCGTCAGCGCCATCGCCGAATTTACCGTCGTCGCTGTTCATGATTCTTATACGCAGTACCAATTTTTCAGCGTTGTCGTCGTTGAAAATACAGTTGAGGTCGTCACCAAAACCAGCATTAATCTTCTCGGCGATTTGTTCCATCGTCAGTTTCTTATCCGTCATACGTTTACGGTCCAGTTCGATACGTAACAGCCAGGGGGAGATCCTGGTTGGATCGAAGTCGGGCATTTCGTAGTAGACGTTCACGAATTCCTGGTCCTCTGGAATGACAGTGTTCTGCGGATCCGGATCGTAATAGATGGCGGTGTTCGCAGTGACCTTGCGCAGGGTGGTGTGCTCCAAACGGCAAAGCACGTTTTTCGCTTTTTCCGCGTCACGGGCCGCAGCCCCTGTCAGGAAGACCGTCAAAGAGGGCGCTTTCGGTTTCTTCGATATGTTGATGATCTCCTTCAACCTGGGCACACCCAAAGTCACGTTTTTACTTGACACCCCAGCGAAATGGAAAGTGTTCAGGGTCATCTGAGTGGCGGGTTCACCCAAAGATTGCGCCGCCAAAGCCCCCACCATCTCTCCAGGATTGGCTTGAGCCTGCTGGAAGCGAGTCTCGATCTCTCCTATCAACCACTCGAAAGCTTCCGTGCTCAGTCTGAACTCTTCCGAGACGCATTTCGTGCAAAGCGTCGCCCGTACCAGACATTGAAACAGCAATGTAGCGTTTTCGTTAGCCTGCTTCGACAGTCTGTCTTCTCCTGCGACTATGACGCATTTATTCAACAATTCGCGTACTCCTTGGATGACCCTCAAGGGGCACAAATCCGTCGGGGCCCTTTTATTGATATGGAAGATCTTCTGGACGTTCCAAATCATCCGTTGCAGATTGCAAGGGAGGACGACTTTCGGATCACCACTGGGGAAGATTTGTCTAAGCGCTTCACGGTCTTTCTGCAGCTGATCCCATTCGGTCTCGAGTTCGGAGATGACTTCACCGCTCCCCATCAGGTCCTTGATGACTTCTTCGTTGAAGACGCGTCTCAGATAGCGTTCGTTGTTGCTCGGGTCGAATCGGAATTTCCTTTCGAACGCTTTGTTGCTCAACTTTATGGTGGGTAAAGTCTGGAATTCGACCATTTCGCCGCATAAACCGTCTTCGCCGTAACGCAACTGGATCAGTTGTCCCACAGAGTTACGGACGGTTCCGTCGTAATGCACCATCACCGATTCCATGGCTTTGATCAGCCTGCGCTGGATGTAACCGGTTTCGGCCGTTTTGACAGCTGTATCGATCAAACCTTCGCGACCTCCCATGGCGTGGAAATAGAATTCGGAGGGCGTCAGACCGGCCAGGTACGAATTCTCGACGAATCCTCTCGACTCGGGACCGTAATCGTCCTTGATGAAGTGGGGCAGGGTGCGCTTGCGGAAACCGAACGGGATCCGTTTACCCTCGACGTTCTGCTGTCCGACGCAGGCGATGACCTGGGAAATGTTGATGTTCGACCCTTTCGAACCGGACACCACCATCGCTTTCAGATTGTTGTACTCTGTCAACGATTTCTTCGCGGAGCCTCCGGTTTTGTCACGGGCGTCGTTCAGGATCCTGTCATTTAAGATTCGGATGTACTCTCTGTATTCGGTCTAAATACGGATTAGCATATTTACAGTTCAGGGATAATTTTCAGGCATTGTCGATACGAAATCTGTCAAATTTATTCAACATGCAGAAACTAACTACGTAACTACTCAATAAAACTACATCTAAAGTCGGCAAATGCTGTAAACACCAATAAACGTACTCAATGCCATTATAAATAAAATAGTGTCGAGACTCCTTAGGTTACCACATCTGCCAACTTGTGAGGAATTGTTGAGACTAGTGATTTTGACAGTCCGATTAATTATTCTCTGTAAATATGCGGTCGTCATGCAAACACAAACCTGTTGACTTGATTCTCGAAGGTCTGTCTCAAAGTGTTTCCCGGAGTCGGTTCCAATTCCATATTGTGAGCCTTCTGTATGACCTCGATTACGTCCTCTTTGGCTTTCTTGATGGCTTTCTGGATTTCGAGATAAGTCTGCGGATCGGCGATCGTATCACCGATACCGATACTGTGCCCTTCCAATAGCAACCAATTATTGACGACCGTTTGAATGTTACCGTAGAAACGACCGCAGACCTCATGTCCCAGTTCCAACATGCAAATGTGGAGGAGCGAACCGGCCGAAGTTCCCAACGTTTTCTTGCACAGGATGCCCATGACCAACTCGCCGTGTTCCACCATCACTTTGGTGTCTCCCGGCGAGATCCATTTGTATGGACCGTCGTCTTCGTCATCCGGATGGGTGGTGTGAGTTCGGATCATGTTGACATTTCCAGGGATGATCAGAGAGAAAATCTGCTTACCGGTCCATAAAGGTTTCGGTTTTAGGATAGCAGGCCGAGGCATTTTGCCATCCCAAATCGGTAGAAACATCAAAATGTTCATCATTTGCTCTTTTTCGATGAAAACGTCGCGTTTGGTCATTTTCCGGATTGCCGTCAAAGTATCTTGCACTATACCCATGACGGGTTTATTGGCCTGGGGCGTGATGATTTGCCTGGGAGTTATGTGAAGATTTTCCACTTCGGCACGAGTTTCCATGCTTTGCGGCACGTGCAAATTCATCTCGTCACCATCGAAATCGGCGTTATACGGTGACGTACAAGACAAATTCATGCGAAATGTCGACCAAGGCAACACTTTAACTCTATGCCCCATCATGCTCATTTTGTGGAGAGTCGGTTGTCGATTGAAGATGACCAAATCGCCATCTCGAATGTGCCTCTCGACTTTATAACCGCATTGCAGATGCAAATCTGACGGTTTCGGATGAAATCTCAGATCGATCCTCTCCCCGTTATCACGAATTATGTATTTCGCCCCGGGGTACTGAGAGTTACCTCTCTGCACCAATTCTAGCATTTTATCAAAGTTGAACGGCGTCACGATTTCGGGAAAAGTCAAGTTCTGAGCTATACTCCTAGGGATTCCGACTTGATCGATTCGGAGATTCGGATCGGGCGTAATTACGGTTCTCGCAGAGAAATCTACACGTTTCCCCATCAAATTTCCTCTGATCCGACCTTCCTTTCCTTTGAGACGCGATTTGATCGCTTTTAGAGGTTTCCCGGATTTCTGCATGGCTCGAGGCATTCCCGGCATATCATTGTCGATGAGGGTGGCCACGTGGAATTGCAACATCTTGATGTTTTCGCTAATCACGTGCGCCGCGGCACCGGCGGCTTCGTTTTTCTGCAGCTCGTTGTTCGACTTGATTATGTCGGCCAGTTTGTGGGTCAAGTCATCTTGGTTACGGGCCGAACCGTACATCACTACGGCCGGACGGACCGGGAGTGGCGGAACGGGCAGGACTGTCACTATCATCCAGTCGGGACGGGCGAACTTCGGGTCCATGCCCAAGATGAAACACTCCTCATCTGTCAAAACGGACACTCTTGTCAGTGAGAAGAGGGCCCAACTGTCAAACACTTACCGGTGATGTGTTTCAGCACTTCCCACACTCTTTCGGCAGATAACGCGATTTTCTTCTCCTGTGAATCTTCGTTGACGTGCTTCCATTCGGCTGATAATTCTAATCCGGAACGTCTGATGTTAGGCTGGTAACGCCCGCATCCACCATGACCTTGTTTTTTGGCTAAAATGATAATCATTACAGAAAACTGTAAAATTGACAGCCTATTTAATCATTATTCTTACCCTGATTTGGGTCTTCGCCTTCTTTGCCAACGTCCATTTCGTCGCCGCCTTCGCAAATGTTTTTCCCTTTGCAGAGATCATAAACGAATGCTAAGCGCTTACGCGGTTGTCCTTTCGACTTCATCACAACATCTTTAATTTTTGGGTTATTCTATAAATACAGATTCCTGTAATTTTGCACAAATCGAGACGTGGAGACTTACAGGGCTCACTAATAGTTTACTGCAGTGGAAACAGACGCAGCGTAGGATTTTTATAGTTTTCGTGATGAAACCGACGTGGAAAACTGGTTTGGCGAGATCTATGTGTCCGAAATGACCGGGGCATTCGGTCATGTTGCCGGCACAAGTCTGGCATCTGGAATGTCTGTCGATTACGCCTTGCCTGGGGTCCATGAGACCTTGCATTTTCGGTCGGCCCGCCTCCATGGTCTCGGGGAAGCGGATGCCGCCTTCGGTGACGGACATGCGACGCTAAAAACCGAAAACATTCAAATTTAGCGCACTTTTCGAAATCTAGTAACTTTCTATTTGCAAAGTTGGCAGAAACGGGTGACGCACCGGCGCCATCTTAACACCAAACTAGATTTATTTCACAATAAATAAAAAACTCAAGTTCGTGACCCAGATTCCTGATTAAAACAAGTACGGAATGGTTCTTTCGAAAGTGCGATCGAGTCTTGGGGGGATCCGTGACGTCAACGATCTCGAAAACATGTTTACGTAAAATCCCCCATTGCCCGTTCTAGTGTGGAGCCGTAATAGACTTTTCGTGATTTCGGCGCGAATTCGAGACTTTCCCTTGAAATTTTTGCACGAAAGTGCGCCCCACACTATGAGGATACGTTTACTTACTATTTCATCGGGACTCAGAATCCCGAACTGGACTCTTTTCACTGTTCTTAGGGGAGCTTTACTGTCACTTGCCGCCATATTGACGACCGCAACGACTTTGGTTCCTGTGTCCGTCCTCGCTCCCCGACTGATCGCAGACGGCGCGTTCAGAACAACGGCGAAGCGGCTGCGCGCGCAACCGTTGGAACAAATGCGCGCAAGCGTCACGAAGCTATGTTACCCAGGCAACAGAATAAACAAACGTCATGCAACGCAGATATTATTTCTAGGAGATATTACATAGACCAGTGGCGTAGGTTGAATTTTTTATTCAGTGCATAACACTTATGCAAAAACCGTTTATAAAGTACAATACAGGATCGAAAAATGATCAATAATACTGACAGAGTGTAGAAAATAGTGTAGACACATAAATAAAACACAATAAAAAATCACCGCGCTACCGTAAACCAGCAGCTCTCAACTCCATTAGAGTACTTTGACTGACGATACCGTGAGTTTGATGGAAATTATTACACGACGAGTATAAACTATTAATTTTTCCTCCGTTATTGTTATTCCCATGAGAAAACCGTCTCTTTGGCCCTTCATTGGGTGGCTGTTTGGTTTGAAGTTTACAAACCGGATTCACCACACTCTTGTTGCTGAATTGTAAAGTCTGTTTCGTTACTCTAGATTCCGATCTCATCGCCGTCACAACATGATTATTGTTATTTTTACAATAATTAATTTTAGGTTCCGATTGCGTCACCGACGATTTCGACGTTCTCATCAATCTGTCAACATGGCGACAGACTCTCACCGGAAGTTCCGGTGCCGCCATCTTGGATCTAGCAACCACGGGCCGATAATTGTGATTGCTGATAGTGTTACTGGATCTGTGATGGGTCGACATGATTTCGTACAGTTTATTTCGATAATCTTCGACCGAAAGACGAACGTCATCTTTGATCGGGATGACTATGTCACGCGACAGGACGATTTCTTGGTCAGGATCGTGGAAAGATGACACGTAATCGTGTTCCAGTGCCTCTTCGGCCGTCAATCGTTTACTCGGATTGAAAATCAACAAACGATTGATCAAACTGAGCGCTTCCTTGCACACGTTTCTACCCAACAGTGAACTCAGAGGGATCTTATCGACATTCGACGCGTTTTTGATCATCGAAGAGCCGATACCCGAGACGCAAACCGTGTTCAAGTCATCCTGAGTTGGCGTAGGAATCGACGTCATTATTTTCTCGACTTGATTCACCGTAGAAGTACCGGGGAAAATCGGTTTTCCCACCGAGATTTCCGCGAGGATGCAACCCAAACTCCACATGTCGATCCCTTTCGTGTATCTGAAACGAAAAATTTACGATATCTCAATACCTGTCAAATTCATTGAAGTATCCATAGTCACCTTTTGCTCGCGATTAGGATTTCCGGTGCTCGGTACCACCGAGTGGCGACGTAATCGGTTAAGGTCGGATCGGATTCCCCGAAGCTGCCATCGGTTGTTTGCGTTAGAGATCGTGCCAAACCGAAATCGGCAATTTTACATCGGCACATGATGTCGAGCAGGATGTTGCTCGGTTTCAGGTCTCTGTGTATGACGTTTCCTGAGTGGATATACTTTATGGCTTTGAATAATTGGTACATGATGTATTTCTTGTGGATTTCTTTCAGTATTCCCTTCTTTATCACGTTGTGGAGGTCGGTTTCCATGTATTCGAAACCTAAATAGATGTCGCTGTTGTTGGCAGCCCTATAATAAAATGAGGGTAATTTATTCTCTGGATCATGCAATCGTTTTACAGAAACGACCTCGATTTCTTCATGAAATATATTGACGGAAATTGTAATAGGTATTCTACTTATTGTTATTACAAAAGTACCCCTCAAGTGTCGTATGACGATAAATGTCTTATTGCCGACTTTTAATTAAATGATTATCGATCAAACTGTTACACGCGATTCGACTGAATTTATGAATTACCTGTGTATGCTGTGCAGTTTAACGATGTTGGGGTGGTTTTTGAGCGATTGCAAAAACATGATCTCCCTGAAAGTCCTTTGAGCGTCAGTCTGATTTCGAAATGCGTCGAAAATCTTTTTCACAGCCACGACGTCTTTGGATTTTCGGTCGATGGCTTTCCACACGATACCGTAAGCACCTTTCCCCAGTCGTTTTTGAATGTCGAACCGTTTATTGATGTGTTCGTCGATCTCGAAAATCTTCTCTTTAGGATTTGGCATCTTTTCCTCTTTTTTAAGCTGTGGTGATTTTGTAAATTACCTATCTTAATTGCGGTGCATACTTAGTTCTTGTTTGTTTTTGTGGTGGTTGTAAAATGGGGAGAATCAATAGGTGAAATAAAATGTGACACTGACGTAAAAACGTGACACAGAAACACACTTGACACGCTCTGTCTACAATTCACTCAATAAGGAATTGACATGTGATAACTAAGATTTATTATTTATAGGCCACTCACAATAATAGACGAAATAATTGACGGGGTGAATGGAGAAAGTTGTTAGGAATCAACCACCGCGCTTTTATAGAAATAGATCACAGGGAATGTTTTATCAATTCTGAATATTATGACTGAGGTAGATAGGAAGTACAAATTGACATTTAAATAAGGTACGTTTGTTTATTCGTCACATTTTTACACGGATTAGTCGTCAAGGTAACAAACTAATCAATCTAGGGGAGTTTTACCCTTCGTCATCAATTTTATCGAACCGAGATGATTTTCAAATTCAAACCCATACTTTCACACTAGCGCCATCTAACCACAATCTGTCTAACAAAGTTAAGAGCTTCCGCTACCATCCAACAGATGGAGATGATTACTCTCGAGTCTTGAAGCTTTTTTCATGGGTATCGACTGATATTTTCAGTCATGAGGATTGGAGCTTTTTAGGAATATTTATTATTTTCGATTTATTTTTTTCGATTTTGTTCTGCATTATCCTGTTTGACAGACCAGGGTGCAATAAAGTCTCACCACCCGATAAATATTTTACAGGGAAATTCTGGAAAGACACAAAGAGAGGAGAGGACCGTACCGGTGTCGTTTATTGCACTAAACCGGTAGCATCGAAATTATGAGGCAATAAAACGAAAGTGCGCCATAAAAATATAAAATCGTTTATACTTTTAAAGTTTACAAAAAGGGACACATCACCGATACCTTTTCGTCCTCTGCCTAACTTTGTCATTCGGATAGTTTAGAATGATACTACATAAATAAAGATGAGTGGAACCAATTCGGCCAACTACTGATGTTGGAATTATTTACAACCCCCGAAATAACACCAAAAGGCATTCACCTACTTATCTTCCCAGAAGTAGAGAGAGATATAAGATCTAATAAGTATTTTATTACTTAGGTAAACTCATTTATAAGTACGTATAGATAGGAACATCATCGCATCCAGGAGTCTCAGGTGTTGCGAAAATTCCTCCGGATTAAGACCCATCAACAACCCTCATCCCATTCATCCTGATGCATGATAATTTATCAACCCCTCTCTGCCTGTGCCTGCACCCCATCGGCTCTCTGTATATTATGAGATAAATCAAATCAGTGAATCCACTTTGAAAAAACATTTAAAAGAGAGGCGATCGCGATACAATAAAAGTCCTACTGTTTATTATATCGCGCCTCTCTCCACCAGCAGTAGTTTATAAAGAGGGGATGAGTGTAAATAATTGATTTCGTTCCCGATGGGACGGCCCGTCGGTATGTTGCTTAACATGCGCAGCTTCTGTAACAAATCCGGAAACACAATATTTTGCGACGGACCGTATATTTTGACTTTTATTGACCAATTTACGGAAACTGTGACGAAATCCGGTTTAGTCACAGACGCACCAGTCGTGTCAACGGAAAGGAGCCGCCGCTGCCGTAAAACTGTCATCACAGTCCGAAATGACAATGGACAATGGCCGGCGAGTCGGAGAGGAATCCTGCGAAAGAAATAAAATTCTAGACGAAACTTGGAAAAATGATAATTGGGCAGAGATAAGGCAAAAGTGAAAACATCCCGAAACGGCCCATATGAATACGTCCGAGATAATAAAATTACCATCAAGTACGAGGGGGTGCAATGATATCGGGTATTATTTACGTCCCCCGTTATTTCTTTTATTGTGACATGCATATTCCGCCTCTTTTGTGTAGTCGAGGGGTCGTAACATAACCGGTCCCAATTCGAATATGCGTATACGGTGGTAATAGTTTGATATGATGTTAACCCCATTACATTACACAAATGGGCGAGGGAACAAGAGATGACCTCGAGGGTTATCTCCGCTTTCCGTGTAATATCGCCCAATATTATAAGGGAAGATTTCACGGCCCGTATGCATAATACATTACTTTATCCCAGGCGGAGATAAGGCGGCACATTTCACCGATACATCGAGGATAAAATACTGAAACGACACGCGTTTCAAATGGAAATATTTTGACAGTAGTCGCCCCTAAATCTTTCGGCATTGTTCGAGACTTGTTCAAGGAATCATCAAAGGAGACCAATAATACTGCAATAAAGAGGGCCAAGGACGTACTTATTCTCACTGAATGATAAAGAAAACGAAATTGGGGCAACGGGAGATGAAAAGAGTCTTATTACCGTCACTTTCGAAAATCGGTAGCAAATCAGTCAAAATCATCAAGTCAAGGCCAATCGAAAAACACCCTGTATAAAGAGGAACGGAAGAGTATACAGGATGTCGGTGGAAGGATATAAAGCCACGATCAACCCCCGACCCGGATAAGAGTTATTTACAGCTTAATAAGAGAGCGCCGCTGTATACCACGCCGAACCGGCGGCTAAATTAACTGATCGCCTCAATTTATTGGGGGTGAATAACGGCCAATAAGTCTATCAGCCCGCCGACGTTAAATGCGAAAACGCCACACGCGCAGAAACTGCGTTATATTTTCTCCAGCTTCTATACTATAGTCGCCCGGTCCGATTTTTGCATTATTCGACGGAATAATCCGGCGTAAAAGGCTCTCATTATTCCGGTGTATAAGGGGAAGGCGAGAGATGGAACGAAAGCTCCGCTCTCTTATTAATAACCGACAGAGGGAGCGAGCGTTATCCGGGGGCGCATATCAGAGTCGAATTTATGAAACGAATCAGTCTGAGCGAGGCAGGGCCCCCGCTATCATGGCTGATAATGGAGCCGGAGTATTTTTATCGTTTCCGACCCCCGACCGGATTGGCCCGGACCGACTCGGTGAAGCTCCCGGATTGGAGGGCGCAAATTGCCTGGGGGAAAAACTGACATAAAACAACACAGACAATTTCGGGCCAGGACTATACCGGAGTATACCCGGAGTGTAGGTATAAGGGAAGAGACGGAGAACCGGAGCCGTAATAACGTCGACTTCTTTGTCTGGTATTATACGCAGAGAAAGAGGAGAGGAGTTTGGCGCGTTGATAATGAAAAATGCCCCGGAATCGAGCCCCCGGAACCTAATTAGGGGAACTCTAAAGACTCCGGGGCTAATAAAAGACCGAGCTCTGATACGGAATAAAGTTTTCGGAACAAAGTAGCAAACAACCGAATTATAAACGGGCTCTTATGATGATAAAGTCAACTCTCGATGAGATCGGGATTGAATAATATTATTGATCCGGTTGAGTCCTCAAAATTGAGCACAACACACACTTTTTTTTTCATGGAATTATATTCCTGAAACTATAGAAAAGACAACATGATATTATATTCATTGCGAAAGTCAAATAGAAAAATTAATCGACAATTCTATTGTCCAACTAACAAGATTCATTTTTAATTTTAACAAGAGATAAAAATTACCCACCTATCTACATAAAGACCTGACAATTCGATCTGTATAAAAGACCGTGTAATACACCGTTCAAATTCAGTAAAACAGTACCGCTTCATGGTTATCACACAGATTTAAACACCTCCGATTAAAACGATTCATGATGATTAAGATGCAATATTTTCTTGGCGTTTTTCTGATCCTCTCAGTGGTTCCAAACATTCGGTCATTGGAAGGTGAGTTTATCAAATTAATCTTTTTGAGATTTTTCAAGTTCGAGGTGAAGAGGCCACTTTGGGTGGCACTGCTGGGCATTACTGGAGACCCTTCAACGGACCCATTCCCGAAGACGCAGTTCTTGGTAGATCTGAGGGTTCGAACAGTTTTTATGTCGGAAGAGCTCCCGTTTCTCTCAGTGGAATGTTTATTGGAGAACTGAGTCCCGGCAGCGTGTCTCTGAGAGTTTCCGGACCACCGGAAAATGATGATAAGACTGTTACAGTTGACAAATACATTGAGGTACAATTTTTAGATCGACCATGTAATAGCTATAGCGTATCTACATCACCAGATTCTTATACTCATTTGAAATTACAGATCCTTTGTGGTGATAATCCCAACAACTTTTTATGGGTACCTAAAAAAATGAATGCAACCATCAGTAAAGATTTGCCGTATCTTGTAAAGGGTGGTTATGAGACGGAAGATCTTGAACCGATCTTTGTAGGACGTTACAGTGCTGCACGCGACCACCAGAAAATTGGTAAACTCACGTTAAACAAACCCGGCCGCAGTCTTTATAACTTATTCTATTATGCATTTAAAGAAGATAAACTAGCGAGTCATTCTGATACATTTGATGTATTGATGTATTTCGTAGTGTGAATGACTATTACTGTTTTTCATGAAGAATATAATAAAAATATGGTTTAAAATTTATTGCTTTTGATTTAATTTCAATGCCTGGACAACTGTTGCGTTGTTGTTTATTTAATAGTTCCTAAAACTGGAACAATTACTTTATTTGGAAGGAAACTGGTGGTGGAAAACAGTTTACAAATTGGTATTTGATAATAGATAATATTATCTTTCAGTCACGAAAAGTTGGTTACGCATAATTTCCAACGAGATAATCAATTAATAAATGAAAAAATTATGTAAATAACTTTATGTTCTTAAGAATGAAGAAAGATCATTTTGATGTGTTGATTATTTCGTAAGTTAATGTTTGTTTATTTTATTATTAGTAATAAACATATTGCTCATTACTCATTCGATTTATTTCATTATCGTAATCCAATCCATCTAAGTGAATATTGTGATATTTCGGACAGTAAAAATGCTAAAATAGAAATGCTAAATATAGGTATAAATTTACGTTTCCATACTCGTAGCTTGGCAAATTATTATCATCGTAAATCGCAAAAAAAATATTGGCTTCAAATTTATGAAATTATGTGTTACTTCAAGTGTAAATAAAACCTATGGTAAAACTTATAGGGGCTCGTTGTATAAAGGTGTAACCCCGATTAATTCCTTAGATTCAATGTTTGCAACAATTGAAATTACAGATAAGTGGAACATGGATAATCCTGGATAAAATATTTTATACAATCAGCCGGAAATGATGGTATTACACTTATCAAATCAATAAATCAGTACAATACCATAGTTTAGTTAGATATAAACATTGTCAATATTTTAAACTTATTATTATTATCATCGAGTCCTTGGTTTTCTTTTAAAATTTTCTTTTAAAAAGACCATAAATGATTGTATAAGTGAAAAAAGATAAAATGAAAAGATTTCGAAAGTTCTATTATGTATGACAACGTCGAAAATCAATAATAATAATATGTGTTAGAATTATTGTAATTAGATTCGATAAAATAGAGAAGACAATATCGAAGATATTCTTTGTAATGGTGAAATAGAAAAACTAATCAAAAATCCTATTGTTTAACTACCTAGATTCGCTTTTGATTTTAACAATAAGAGATAAAAATTACCCACCTAAATAAACACCTGAAATTCAAACTACCATATAAAAGACCGTATAATTCACCTTCCAAATTCATTAGAGCAGGGTCCCTTCATGGTTATCATACAGATATAAACATCTAATCAAAAAGATTCATGATGATGAAGTTTGAATACTATCTTGGTATTGTTTTGATGCTCTCGGTGGTTCCAAACGTTTGGTTATTCGATGGTAAGTATTCACATTATTTGAACCGACTGTTAACAGTATTTTGATATTTGTAAAATTTTAGGAAAGACTCGTGCCATTGTCAATCATTACTGGCGACCCTACAATGGAACCATCCCTAAAGACGCAGTTCATGTGGTCAATGATAAAAAGAAAACTTACATCGGAAGAGGTCACCTTTTCAATGCAGGAATGCTCATAGGAGAGCTGACACCTTGTTCTAAATTTCTGGCCGTTTCTGGACCACCCGGGTTTGACGCAGATACCGTCCAATGGATCGAAGATAATATCGAGGTGATTTACTTAGAGAAAACCATACAGGCTGTTTGATAAAAACTCCAGAACGCCACAGTTTCTTTGGTTGTCATCCGATTTCAAAAACCCATTAACAAAAAATGATTTATTTTTCATGCTCTACGAATAGGCGTTGCCGCCAAATTTTTTCCCTCAACTTCTTTTTTCAACATTGGTAAATTTAACTTTTTTAATAATAAAACGCGATTATTTCCAATTCAAAGTTGAAGTAGATATTTTTTTCTATACCATCGGTCAATAAAAAAGTTGATTTTCCTTAATAATCATCCGAAAAATGTAAAAAATGATTCGCCAGATTTGGTCGGATTAAACAAAAAACGTCATTTTCACGTTTGCTGTGGAATCCAAAGCACTCCTGAAACTGACATTTCTTAAAATTTAATTCAAATCGGGCGAAACTTTTTATGCGTTTTCTTGGATAAAAATTGAAAAAATGATCACTTTCTACATACCATAGTAAAGAGAAAAATACATACTTCAATTTTAAATTAGAAGTAATCGTACTTTATTCTTAAAAATTTAAATTCACCAATGTTAAAAAAAGAAGTTGATGGAAAAAATTTGGTAACAAGCTCTATTCTTAGTGCATGAAACATAAATCATTTTTTGTTAATGGGTTTTTGAAATCAGATCATAACCAAAGAAACTGTGGCGTTCTGGAGTTTTTATCAAACAGCCTGTATGTTACATTTGAATGATAATCGTACCCGAAATTGCAGGTCCTCTGCAGTGATAATCCGAAAAGTTTCAAATGGATACCGAGAGCTAAAAATCAACCAGTGAAGCCCGATCTGCCACATATCGTACAGGGTGGTTTCGAGAAAGAATCATTGAATCCACTGTTCGTCGGACGTGCTACTGTTTCTGTAAAAACTCTAAATGGAAAAGAGAATAAGTATATCACAGTTGGTAAGGTCGTACCACGACCCGGGAAAGATGCATATGACAAATTTTATTATGCTCATGATCGTGTAGAATATTCTGAGAATTCATTCGAAGTATTAACCGTGATGTGAATCTATTTGAATTACTCTGATGTATATCATAAAGAATGCAATAAACATATCGCTGAGTATTTGATGCCCCTCAATATGATTTCAAAACTAGTCCAATGGAACATGTCGTTTGTGGAATCTGCCGGTTTTGTTTACTGTTGATTTCGAAATTACTAATCTGATTTTTCAACTTTGCTACGTATCATCTATTATTATATCAATTAAGATAAGGACGAGATTATAGTAAAAATCAGATCAATAAGTCAACTATAAATTGCCGTAATTCACCAAAATCAAAGAAACTGTTACATGCTGTTACCTAGTACCAGTCACTATGATGAAGATTCGGTATTTTCTTGGCATTTTTCTGATCCTCATGGTGGTTCCGAATGCTTGGTCATCCAAAAGTGAGTTTTACCGTTCAGTTTTTTCGAGATCATAGTAAAAAGTATTCAATTTATCAAGGTGTCATGATGGGTGCTTCTGTCGGTTATTACTGGAAACCCTTCAATGGAACCATTCCCAAAGACGCAGTTCTTGGAGTCAATAGTTCAGAAACGACTTACATCGGTAGAGGTCCCGTTTGGAACGGCGGACTGTTCATAGGAGAGCTCCTAGCTGGCGTCCCATCTCTAACTGTTACTGGTCCCCCGACGCATCAAGTGCACACTATTGACCAAAATATTGAGGTGGCGCTTAAAACGTACACTTTTAATATCCTCAATAACCCTTTCGGCATTACAGGTGCTTTGCAGTGAGCAGAAGGCCGACGCATTCGTGTGGGTGACAAGAAATACAGGCGAATCAATTCACGAAGATTTGCCGAAACTGATACAGGCCGGCTACGAAAAGTCTGAATTGCGACCCTTGTTTGTGGCACGTTCTCGAGTCTCTGTAAGACATGCAAATGTAAAGAGTAGTTATGATTTGAAATTGGCTAAAGTGACGCTTAACGAACCGCAACGAGATGCGTACGATTTATTCTATTATCCCGACGGGAATAAAGAAGGCGAATCGGAGTTATTCGAAGTATTGACCATTACTGTTAAATAAATATTGTTCGTAAACGGGAATTTTGCAATAAAATCAATTGAATACTAAAGTGTTCCTAGAAAGGTGTAGTGGAAAAAATCTCAAAACTTCAAACATGCTTGAGTTCGATTTGATATCTGTGTAGAAATTGGATAATTCAATGAGATTTGAAAGTATGTGCGATAAGATAGTCACCCAGGTTGGAAAAAGTACTCCAATCATCCAAGTTGAAAACTTACTGAATATGTAATGATCCTTTATAGCTTTGTATTATAGACTTGATATCTATTCTTTTCGAATCGAAACGTTGTGTCTAGTGATACATATGGGGTGAAAACGAAGACACGCGAATTGGCTTGGTAATCTCATCTAATCTCATATCTATTACAATGTTGACTGCGACGGATTAATACGATGGGGAATACAAACAATTTGTCACGCTTTCCCATTGTATTCCACGAGACCGAATACACCACCCCTCGTCCTGATGGAGCATAATAACGGGATAGTAAAGAGATATAAAACCAGCCAACCCTTATGGTCTTTCCGAAATAAAACGCCAAAGTGATACCGATTGGTACCTATATGGATGCGTGATAATTTTTAGAAATACTTGATGTCCACTTTGGACAGATTTTGGCGTTTCGGTCAAATATTGCACCCCATGACTAAATGGATTGGTTCCAATGGTAACAAATATCACCCCACAAACTGACCAGAAATGCGGTTTATTCCCTCAATAAAGCCGCATTGTTACAGGTCACCCACCCACCAAATTATCTGCACCATCCTCGTCGCATTGTCCATTTTCGAAAAGAGGTCGTCGTACGAAAAATTGCCCACCCTTCTGGGGCCCAATAATAACGGCAATAAAAGTCGGCAAAGTTACCATCATCAATCGCCAAAATTTGCGTCTCCAGATGAGCGAAAAAATTGCGAACCGTTATAAAAATAAACTGTTTACTGTCGTTAGTCAAAAATTTTGCGTAATAAAATGGCGAAATTCACCGTTAGGTCAGTTTTTGCATAACGGTCTCTTGTCATAATGCCATAATACGGTTACAGTTACATTCGCGTGAAAGCCTGAGAGAGCTGAACGGAACGAGGGTGATTTTAGTGTGCAATTTCCACCCCCGCCGCCGCCGCAACCAATAAAACCAATTAGCCGCAATAAATAAAGGTCGGAATTGACTAAACGGCTGTCAAATGCGAGTTAATAGGGCGTAAACCGAATAGGCGCAAATCGCCGCCGGCTCTAATGACACCGGAATGAATGAATCCGAATCGATTCATCCCCGAATCGTGATACAATGCGGGGGTGCATCTGTCATCATCCTCCGCTCGGTCGAAATTCAAACAGCCGCTCGCGCAGTGGAATAATATCGTCAAATGACATGATTGCCCCGGAGGGTGGTCAATATTTGACATAGGGCCCTTTTCCGATTGGCTAATAAATATTTCCGGCGGGTTCCGCATATAAGAATCACGCTCCGTTGATGGAAAAAAGGCGACGACATGTGCACCATAGATATGCGCGAATGCCGTACAGAGAAGGGTGGCGAAAAGAACAGAGGATGTCATAGAGATCTCTCCACACACTCCCTGATTTCCCAAAGGCTGTATAAAGTTCGATTTAAAAACGTTATATCGGGAGGACCGTATACGTGATGTCACACCGGGCCCGGTTCACACTCGACCGAACCCTCGAAAATGCGAAATCGAACCGAAATTCCGGGCGAAATTAGGAGAAATTCACCCCCATAAAATTTTGGGATTTCGCTCAAGTTCGCATAATTCAGGCGATTCGATATTGTGTCGAAATTTGTGATTTTTTTTGGTTTGGAGTGTGCGAGGATTCGTTAAATTTTAAAATCGTATTCTGGGAGCCAGTCCTGAGTCGGTGTAGTAGGGTGGACACAATCACTATCTTTTTATCCCTGACAACCCATAATTATTTCACAACACTCTGGACACTATCTGGAAAGGAAACGGCGTGAATTTTTCAACAGGGGGGAAAATAAAATCCTGTTTTTCAATACTTACCCAATTCCGGTAGTCCAGTGTGGATAATTACCATTAGTTATTATCAAACGGGAGTTGTAAACTATAACCGGCTGATAATGAATTTTCGTCCGAGAGCCCCATTACCGCCATTAGTGAGGTTATACCGTGACTATAGGAGAGAGAGATCTAAAATCTTTTGAAAGTGCCGACGATATGGTTATAAGGTTGTAAACCTCGGACATTTCTCTTCATCTCTCGTCGGTGGTTGGTTTAGTTACGGATACGTCTACGTCGTCATTATTGGAAAAGTTTTGGCGCATCATTGCGCCTTGATTTTATTATTACAGCCCCAATAAACCACTAACAACCCCAAGAAAGTTCGTTGAACTGACTATTTGGGTATATCCTCAAGATCCTCCGAATTTCTATGACCGCAAATGAAAATTATCTTATAACATTTTGCAAACGGTACTTTGATGATTACATAAGCAAATTATTATTATTATGATAGTACCTGGTATGTATCGAGGTAATAATTGATGAAAATTTTTATTGTGGCAATAAAAATGTACCCATCATAATAATTTTATGTTAATTTTATTACACGTGTACCAAATATGTGCGATAAAGGCGTACACGATTATATTTTTACGATGGTACCGATAATGGTCGGTACCTCTAACCTATGATAACCATTAATAGGTGCTAATTGAGATTTGAGTCCCAAGTTCCCACCGAAAATACATCAGTTTACACTTTGTAATACTTATCGAAACTTTCTACGTGTAATGACGTAGGTATCGAGTAATAATAAATGTGTTCATTGCCATTAATAATTTATGTGGATTTGTCATAGAACAGAGATGTTATGTAAACAGGGCCGCCCCTTTTGTGCCGGATTTGTCTGTATACAAGAGGTAGGAAAACCAAACGTTGACAGTTTATTCTAAAGCGCCTGTTCCGATTTGTTTGTTGCACATGATAAATTGGGACTTGGTCATTTGACTCGCTCTACACGGTGCACTCTCTTATTATTGTCGGATTTGTCATGGTTTTGCCTACACTTTTGTACCGACGAAATCACAATGGCAAATTTGGAGAAATGTGAGCTACCGCAACAAAACGGACCCCTTCAAAATATTATTATTGATAGACTCGTTCACCCCAAATACATAATCTGAGAATGAGTACCTTTAGGTACTCTCGCGATTTTAATTTTGGAATTTAGAAAGTTTGCCGGCTTCCTGGGAAATTAGTGAATTGACCGCATCAGTTTTTATTATTGGCGAATATGGCCCTTTTACGACGTTGCCGACCCTTTTCCGGAAATTCTACGAGCACGAAAGGATAATTCATCAGTCATCTGCTAACCGAACCCGGCAATATAATTTTTGAAAAGCTTTATTACCCATCATATCTACCTGCCTAGTTCACTCTTATTTCTCCAAAAGTAGATTTTATTACAGGGTACCGATTTCAAATCCTTTTGTATGGAAACTACACAGAGAGGGAGGAACGAGTGGGATTTTAAACCCATTTGCGAATCTACTTAGCGGCCAACTCTTTGACGGATTACTATGAAGAAGTTTTAAGTTTAAAAAAGTCTTTATTGGCATCATGATTAAGTCAAAACAATAAAACTACTCAACAACTATGTACAGAGAATCCTTAAAAATACTAAATACATCAGAAAAAGTGCACATCAGATTAAATAATAATCAATTCGCTAAATTGAGATCACCTCTATTACTCCAGAAAAAGCCTAAGAATAATAAATACAATAATAATACATAATTAGGTACGATTTGCGTTTACTAATCTAGACCAAAGTAAATTACGCTTCAGACTTGTAGGGTTTAAACAATTTCGGTTTGTTATTTTGACTACTGATTTGCGTTTGGTGAAGACCACTAAGATGATGACTCCCAGTGGAAGAAGGTGACAGTTTCCCGGGTGATGAAGCGGTCATCAGCAGAGACGAAGGTAAATCGTGCCCGATCGGCGGACTCAGACTCAAATCGGAATGAACCGGCGAACTGGTAGCGGGCGACATTTTCGATTGGTACGAATGGAAATCCAGGCCCAGATTCAGGTTCAATCCCTGCTGCAGCTGATGGACCGCAGAGGCGCCCCCGTTATTCCCGGCCGAGGCCGACTGCAGCCCGGACAAATTCAGGGCCGGATTCTGCAGCGAGGGCAGCGCCGCCGTCTGCGGCAATCCGAAGTTCGGGTACGAGTGGTACCGCGCGTAATGGTGCGTGTACACCGGAGGCGGCGGCGGGTAATGAAGCGGCAGACTGGTGGCGGCGGCGTGGAAAATCGAGGCGGCGAACGCCGGATCCGTGTAGACGGCGGCGTACGGCCACGCGATCGCCATCCTCTGCCTCTTGTCTTTCATCCGTCTGTTCTGGAACCAGACCTGGAAAAAGTACCGACAGAAAGTGTTATCGCCTGATGCGGAAAAACGAGGCGCTAAGAAGCCGACCATTTAGCACTTCATAAAACGAATCATCCCGCGCTTATCTGTCCATTAGGCTACCGCGAGAGCGGTACTGCCGCACAAAGGACAGTACCACCATCAGACGAATTAACATGAAAAAGCGAGCCGCGGCTCCTTTTGATCCGATAAAAGCCACTGGAAAACCGAAAACATGTGCTAATTGGACGCCTAATACTAATGATTCAGTCAGTACTACCAACCAAATATTGAAAAAAGTAACCAACCTTGATCGTGGATTCAGGCAAATTTAATTGGGCAGCCAATTCGCATCTTCTAGGGCGAGAAACGTAATTCTCTTTGAAGAACTCCTTCTCCAAACGGGCCAACTGCTCCCTGGTGAAAGCGGTACGGTACCGCCTTATACTCGGATCGTTGTTGTTGTTGTTGTTCGAAGAACTAGACGAATTCAGTTTGGAATCGGACGAAGGAACCGGACTCGAACACTCTGAACCGAAAATAAAAACCAAAAAATCAGACACGAGACAACTAGAGGAAGTACCACAAGAGAAGTGGTACTTAACAGTCTAGACGCCACATTAATTCAAGTGGAAACGTCCGCCAACTTCCGCATTATGGTTATAAGCAGGTGTACCAACTCTTACCTTTGACATAAGTCTGCTGGCTGTTTCCGGAAGAGGGTGGCGACTGGGGTGGACTGGGTTGGCCGTGGTGCTGTTGATGGTGCAAATTGTAATGGGGTGGAATCACGTCCAGGACCACTGGGCTGTTGTTGTTGTTGTTGGGCTCTTGACTGAACATCTTGACACCGCTATCGTAAAAATGCATCGTCTTTCGAAAAATGCCGATGCGTTCTCGACGAGGGCGAGAGTGGAAATGAGGTCCGCACCGGCCACCATCAAGTTTCTTTAAATTCTTCGGCGGCACACAGGCGGAGCCCCCGGTGGAGCCCGGTTGGCTGCGGTGCCACCGGTCGGTGATTGGTTCCCCCACTCGAACTTCCTTACGTCCTTCCGTGATAAGGACCCGAATTGCGCAGACCGAGTCCTTATTGACTCTAAGTAGATGTCGACATGGATTAAGGCGTACGTATAGTGGATTCGGTGCGAGACGGAGAGACTATCGCCGCGCCGTGCCCCCACCCGGAGGCGACCTTAATATCTCGCGTTATTTTCGAAAAGGGGCCACCCCCCGATTCGCCCCCCGGATCCCCACGAAACCGGCAGACGCTTCAGGGGTTGGGGCTGTTGAGGGTGGATGCGCGCTATACTCCTTATACCCCGCGCAGTATTGATTATATTTTTACAACCAGCCATAAAGATGGGGCTTTAGCACTTTAATTTTATAACCAGAAAACGAAATTGCGATTTAAAATGTATACAGCGAAACGGCAAACGTGGGCCAATCACCTAAACTCCATAGATTATTCCTGGTTTCCTATATTCGAAAGTTACTTTTTGGTATTCAGTCCCGTAAAGAGGCTTTTATCGGATTCTTTTTAGTCCGTAAAATACGGGATTATTGACTCGTCCAATTTCTTGGTCATAATTACCTAAATTATGGACTAATTACACTTCGCATGTGTTCTAAAGAAATCGGCACTATTTTATTCACCCCTTTATTTATGATTACTAGACACATTGGAATTATTATCGCTCCTTATGCTGCTGCCATCGGTCGAAATCATGGATTTCGAGCCCTCGCCCGAATTGCCGGTGGAAGCCGTCGCTAAAGTGTCCTGCGAAATGCTGGTCCTCCTCGGTTCTCCCAGAGCGTTGGTCGCCCTGAGTCTGCAATCCTCCGGATCGTCACATTCCGTCACCCTATTCAAAATATCGTCACATTCGCACTCTTCGTCCTCGTCGTTTTCCTGCGTGTACGAGGCGAAACACATCCTCTTCACCGCGATATTGATCAGCGCCAGCGGGTAAATGAAGAAGAAAATCACGTTGAGACAAAATTGCGCCGCCAACGATACGCTATTGTTATCGTTACGGAATTCGCAATCTTTATTATCGCAAACGTTCGGATCGTTATCGGGTTCGATACCGAGAATCGTGTCCAATCCCCACATGCCGATTTCGCGTGAGCACAACCCCAGAATCGCTTTAATCAGCCCCATGATCAATAAAACTATGGCGAAAATCAGAAAAGTGTGGAAAAATGAGACGAGCAAATCATCCAAATTCGATGATTCAACTAGTCGGGACTCGACAGGGAGGCCTCCTTGAAATCCGGCTTCTCGATAACTTTTCAGGGAAAGTGGAGTGCATTTCAGACCGCCGTCGGCCAAATAGCAAGCGCATTCGCAATGCCAAATGCAGATACAACGATCGGATTTTTCGAATCTGATTTTCCGTTTCGCAATCAATTGCTGATTCGTATCGTGCACGTAGATGAAGCAATTGAAACTGGTTTTCGGTAAAGGGCATTCGATATCCAAATTGAAAGTGTGCTGATGTTGAGGGCCGATCAGTACCGATTTCGATGCAATATTGTTGAAACTAGCCGGTACTTCCAGAGGGCAACTTCCTAATCGGACGTAGAAAACGCCATAAGTGAGAGCAGAATTCGTGACTTTTACTACCAAACTCGTTGTTTTTGGTGAAGTCGCGTCTATGTAAACTTCCGTTATTGTGGCGAAAGATTCCGGTTGAAGTATCGTAATATAGTCCGCTTTTATTTCGAAATTCAGGACGCTACTGTGGTCTTTGGTGAAGAGCAATTTGATATCGCGTTCCTGTCCCGTGCAATTCCGTCCGATCGGGTCTTCGTCTTGCGGTAAATCGCCGAAGAACTTGAGGAAATATTTGCCTTTTCGTCCGGTACTTTCGGCTTCTTTGTCTTGATCGTAAAAATGCTGTGGCTGATTAAATAAACATGCGCCTTTCGGTTGGCTGCAACGTTTAGTCTGTTTGTAAAACGCCTCGTAACCCACGCCGGCAGTGTTGCACGTTTTACCATCGCTGACCATCTTTTTCGGCACTATCATGAATTCATCGGGATTGGTCATTTTCCTTTCGGGCATGAGCAGTTTTTGAGTCTTGTAATTCAGGGCAAAATTGCAATTATCGATTTCGTCGTTTGCGTACTTAACGATAATGGCACCGTCATCCGTGGTGGTTACGGGTGAATCGGTACCGGTTATCAAAGTTTGCCCTCTGGTCACGTCCTTCCAGTGAGTGGTTCCGCTGCAATCTTCGTGTTTTTGGAAAATCTGAGCTCGTATCTTATGGAAAATCTTCGGTTTCTCTAGGACGTAAACGGCATACCACAGGTGAGAAAACGATAGGCAGTGGGTACTTTGAAGTAGTTCCGGATCGATATCTTGATTACAATTTTGGCCGCCTCTACGATGAATCGCGGCTGAATCTAACATGACATTGTATCATGAAAAGACCTTGAATACTTATTATAGTTTCGGGAATTTTTACCTCGCGGTTGATGCATCGAGTCGTATTTACCATTCCTTTCATCTTCGGTCAATTGTCGGTAATTTACACTTCGAGCGGTACTCTTTGACGGTATCCCATAAACCACTTCACCATTGGGTCCGCCATGCCCACCATCACCATCACCGTCAATAAATTCATAATGTTTGAGTTTAGTGGGATTATAATCTCCAATAATCCGTTTGTCAGGTAAAACGTCCCTTTTTTCGGGTCTTTGAACTTGATAGTAATTATCGCAGGAGCAGCAAAAACCGGTACTGTACGGTACCGTCGAGCCACGAGGGCTGGTGATCAATCCGCATGTCGGATTTTTCGTCCCCAGATCGCACCCGCGATAATTACGCGAATTTTCTTTATTATGGACGACTTCTTTAGCTTCCGCGTTGACCAGACGTTCCAAATGCAAGCCGTACACTTGGAGGATCGGTTCCTGTCGAAAACGCACCACGAATGGATTCAATAAACGCATCTTTTTATTCGAGGCAGGATCCACGACGTGGTCCACAACCAGGTACTGGCTTTTGCGTCCCGTTTGGCTGGATCGGCCCTGGTTTTTGATTTTGATCGTTAGCAACATCTTCTGGATGCAATTGGTCATGGTCGTCGATTCGGTGTCGTTTGAATTTTTGTCTCTCACCACGACCTGATGTTGCGATGAAGAGTAATTCGCATTACAGGACGGATTGGGGCAGTCTATTAGCAAAGCCCTCACTTTAAAATTGGGGGTGAATGATGGCATTTGAGAGGATTCCGGATCCTGCAGGCATTTTTTATCACGCGAATTTCGGATTGAATTTTCCAATTCCAAGTCCAATTTCTTCCTCAGGTGTTCACCGGCAATTTCGCTATTGTCTACCTCACCAAAGTGCACTAATAACACGAAATAAGGAATGAAAAGAAAAACGGATTGAGTTATTCGTGACATTTCGTCACTTTTTCTGACGGATTAGATTTTTTTATTTTTTCCCCCGTGTAGACTGGTTTGTAGACGGTTTCCGCTTTTATCGACCGAAGTTCGCTGCATTACCGCCATTCAGCTCCTGGTTCTGCTAGGCTGACTGGGGAAAATAAAGAGAAGACCAAACCGGACGAAAAATTCCACTTATTATAACTTATCGAATATTTTTACTCTGTGCACGAAAGGAACGAATGAATGAACGAATGAATGACCAACCACTTAGCACCCGACTTTATGATTTCTGCGGCTTGTTTGCACACCAAAGTGCCAATAAATGGCGTCTTTTGTCTGCACAATCACTCGTATAAAGACGCAAATTATCCATCACCTTCGAAAATTATAAAGCGGTAATGGCCGCTAATGCTTTTTTCCCGTGTGATGCGTATAACATTGTGGTATTTACACAATGACATGACGGATGGGGGAGGAAGCAATTAGACCACAGATCTTTTGGTTTTAATTGAGAGTGGCGACGGCTCATCTTCTCCACTAGAAAAGTCACTAAATGTGTATATTAGCGGCGATAATTTTTAAAGTGGGCGCATTTTCACTAAGTGCCACCGACGCTACTTATGTTGGGGTTTTTTCTTCTTCCTGATGTGTCGGTGACTCTCTTCCGTCTAAATTATAATACGATTTAGAACGGTGTAGCTTCCTCAGACTTTTTGATAGTCAAAACATAAAAAGGGCGTTTTACTATTCCACGATTTTATCTCACTTTATTTATACTCTTTCATTGGGGGGTTGTTTTTAGATTCCAACTCCCCATCACTATACATATGTACTCTCTATTTTTTCCGTTGCTCTGTATTATAGTAGAGAGAGGATACTGTTTTGTCGTTTAGCTAAATTGGATTTTTATTTGTCGCTGTGTTCGTGCCGGGATAATGCGGGAAAGAGAGAGACGCGATAATGATACGAGCTGAAAATTGAACTAATATATTATCAGCTCGTAAATGCCCCAGGCCGGGATTTCCACGCGACGTATCATCCGGATAAATAGGTTTTTTAAAACGTAGAGCCGACACTAATTAGTTCCCTTCTCTCTGAAAACGGCACCATGAAAAATGAGTATAGATGTCGCCAGTGTATGCGAAAGTGCCGCTCTATAGTGGACCTGCTGTATCTCTGTATGTCGAAAGGGTGGATTATGGCGTGGATGGGTGGCATCTGGGACTTGGCTTGGAATATAATTTTTATCAATTAAATTCCGGGGATGACAAATTGTTTATTTTTCGTGAACACTTTGTGTCGCGCAGGGATTTCGGATTTTATTGGGGTAAATTCCCTGATGTGCTATTAGGACCCCTCCTCTCTGCCTGTTTATACATACGATGAACTCGCCGGTGTCACAGGGTCCATCTCGAAAATATAATACCGAATTACGACTTCATAAACACATTATCCCCTCTGTACCTTTTTTTAAACTAATCACACAAAAAAAAAACGAATTATGCATTTTTCGTGCGAGTAATTTTCGAAATATGGTGGGTTAAAAATGGTAGTGGGTATGGAGAGAGTGTCTCAAATACGACGTGTGTGATTAATGGAGCTGTGTAAATTTTTGATTACTGTGTAAACCGTGCTGAGCGGGTGCCTAGATTATACTCAATAATTAAACAATTATGCAACGTTTACTCGTCTCGAGGGACGAAAGCAGAAAATTGCCTTGGGCTGCGCAATAACAGCAGCTTATTCCCTTATGATATTAATAACGAGCAGCCGGGCTCTCTACACGTTTTATCGATTCACATGCAAATGTAGTAAAAGCACGAAACTTTGTCACCATCTATCGCACAATAGCTGAACTAAAACATATTTCTCAAGAGATAAAGTTTCCTATATTTTTAAGTAGATACCGATAAGACCTACCTATTTTTGAACGAACGATTTTCAAAAGATTTTGCTAATCTGCCCTATCTTATAATAATTGAGAGATAAAGTCTTATCGAAAGGTCTTGGATACATACCTGCGTCATGATCGTTTCCTGGGATTGTTTTAGACAATTTCTAAATCGGTAATTTGTTTGATATCGGTGAAAATGTACAATTTGTTAGTGTCGCTGTTTCTTTTGGTTCCATTAACGCATGGTCAAGATGAACAAAGTTGCCCATTCGAAATCGTAACGGATTTAGGTCCACACGATTGTTTCCCAGATAAGGCGTACTATTCGGAACATTCCGAGCAGAATTATTGTCTTCCTTATTGCGTGAAATATTCTACGAGACGTAATCAATCCAACTATTTGTTTATATCTTTTTTCTATTTTTGGTTTCATTATTAGCACCGACTCCTGCCACTTGTGCGAACTATCCCGGTTATAAACTTTCTAACAAACAATGTGTGCCAGATCCAGGCGAGTTATAACTTCATACTAATTTGTAAACAATAATTTCGTTAAATTTCTCCCTGCAGAAGTGTGCGCTATTTATTATGCAAGTTTCTCCAGCAATAACTACTTCAGATCCCTTTTTAGGCCCACGTGTCAGAAAAACTTGGGATTTGCTCCCAAGCAATGCAAAGGAGACATCCCCACAGGAAGGTATGTCCCAAGAACTTGATAATAAAATCGTAAACGAAAGTTCCCTTGTAGATGCTATTGTTTTGATGATAAAGGGCACAGACTTTTCGGTCACCAGTGGGCCAGCAAAGCCGAAAACATGACCTGTGGTTAGTACCTCATATCCAAAAATCTAAACGTTATTTCATATTTGTCTTGTTACAGCGTGCAGTAGAAGAAGGGCCGATTTGGAAGTCTCAAACAGTGCAAGATTCGTAAGTTTGCATTGCGACTCTGTCGGAAATTACGAGCCGCTTCAATGCGACGTCGAAAGTGCCCAATGTTGGTGCGTGGAACCGATGACCGGTGAGCTGACCAGCACCGTGGTACCGGACAAAGCCATGAATCGATTACCTTGTTGTGAGTGTATACCAACGGAAACTGAAATGACCCTAAGAAAATCTCTAAATTGACGCAGATAATTTGGACAAAAACGGGGGGCAGTACTTGAGACAATGTGACAGCTGGATATACGGCCAATACAAAATTTTGCAAGAATTGTCCAGGCACGGTACCAATAACATCCAATTTACGCCCGTGTTTTGTGATGGCGATGGAGCTTACGGGAAATACAGCATAACGGAAGGAGCGTAAGTACCATAATTATGCATAGTACTTAATTATTCCAACGAGAAATTTATTTAGAGCTTACTGCACTTGGAGAGATGGTAAACGGATCAAATCTTGGCAAGATAGTATGTTGCTAATAAATACATTAGACTGCAGTAAGTGTCCAATTCCTTTTGTTATCGATGAATTTTTGCCAATACTTTTCCGTTGCAGATTGTGCGAGAGATTCGATCATTTACGAAAATGCCGGCAAAGAGAAAGTGCAGCAATGTGCGATTAACGGTAATTATAATCCGTATCAACAAATCGGTGTCTCGGCTTATTGCGTGGACAGTGACGGTTTCAAAAATACCAACAGCATTCCCCAAAATAAAGACGATTGTTTGCTATCTTAACCAAAAACGGTGTAATTATTAAAAGCCGATAAATTTATTGAATAAATACAAAATAAAGTCGAGGAATGATCTAACCCAGTAAGGGTGTAATACTTCAGTAGAAGATGATGTAAAGGGATATTATCGATAATACAGTTAAAGGTAATTTGACTTGTTTTCTAACACTCTTTCAGGCATACGTTCATGATATGCAAAATTTACTCTGATAAGTCATTTTAAGCAAATAATGTGTAGAAACCATAAATAAATTACTGAAAACAAGTATTGTAGGTAAAAATATAGCGATAACTTTTAGAAAATGAATATCACAGATGTTAATAAACAATTTAAGAGAGTGGAGAGATAATACTAATTACAAAAGGACTTTACTGTTGTCCTGTATTCTGGTAGACAAGAGGGCGCCGAATAAGGTCAACGTTATGGTGATCACAGCGGGGAAAAGTAAAATCGTGTGCACTAAAAGATTATAAATCGGAATGGCGCACAGCGACGCCAAATGGAACAGACTCCTCATCATCCCATGGGCCGTACATCTGCAATCACATAAAATCAGCGAAACTTTTTAAAAGTGTCTCTTGAAATTACCTCAAATGGCAAGGATAGGCTTCGACCACGACCATGGTCACGGCGTTCAGTGCGCACATCAGCGCAATCTTCATCATTACCTCTAAAGAGGTAACGGTGAACGGTTTCGACAACCAAAAGATCCCCAAACCCGTCAGACTGGCCAAACCCAACATGAATATGATGATGGGAGGACGTGACGCAGTTTCCAATATGAAACCCATAAAGAGCAATGCCGGAAACAGCGATCCGGCCCAAGTCAACGTATCATCGTACAAATCGTCCAAATAGACGTTGTAATCGAAATCGACGACGCAATCAGAAATCAGGGACATGAACGTGTTGTTGATCAGATGGCAATTGATAAAGTGGTGATTGCTCAAATCCGTATCGATGAATCGCGAATCTCTGATCGTAGAGTTTTCGAAATACGTTATCGACGATTTCACGTTGACGAATTCCGCTTCGCTGATCATGCAATTGAAGAATTCGACGTGGTTCAAGTTGATATGTGTAAAGGTGACGTTTTTGAACAGCGTATCTTTGTAGTGGACATTCTCGATAGTGCTATTGAAAACCGTTCCCGTATAGTTTCCGCTATTCACATAGGTCCGACGCGAATAATAATCTTGATCGTTTATCTCTTTGATCAACGAATGGCAAAACGTCGACACGCCCGTATACGTGAAACCTAACAGAAGATGTAACGTGGCCAAGAGCAGAGTTGTGCGGAAATGGGTCGGAGAAGAGATCCTCTGGAAAGTATCTCTAAACTGCAACAATATCAGAACACATTAATTCGAAAACCACTCAAACCAAATGACTTACTGAGTCCAGTCCATGCCCGAAAACGTTTCTAGTGGGACTCATAGGTCTATCTCTATACGCACTCCTACCGGGTAATTCCAATTCAGTTAAACCGTACTGAGTTCTGGCTTTGTTCAATCGATGCAACCTTTGGTAGACCGCCAATGCCTCAACTTCCCTGGAAGCTTCCAGAAGGTACCTGGGCGATTCCGAAGCCCAAATCAGACCGACGATACAGCAAATCGTGGGCAAAATACTGAGTATCAAAAACCGATGCCACGAGTTCCAGTGTTCGCGATTGTCTTCGACGATTTCGGAGCCGTGAGTCGGCATAGTAGCGTGCGCTAAAAGAGACGTGAAAATCGCCCCCAGAGGCCAGAAAGCGTGCAGCAGACCCGTGTAACGGGTACGAGTGGCTCTCGAACACGTTTCCGACAGATAACTGAAGGAGAGAGGAAAAGCCCCGGCCACACCGAGACCCGAACAAAACCTAAAACCCCAAGAAATCAAAATCCTCCTCATACAAATTAAAGTATAGTGCCAATACCTTGCGGTCATAAATGTGCCGTAAGTTGGCATGACTGAAGCGACTGCCGAAAACAGGACGGCAACCGATAGGGCGCTGATCAAGGCCCTTCGACGTCCCAAGTGGTCCCCCAGAATCCCCCAAGCGAAAGAACCACCGGCCAAAGCGAGCAGAGTGATGGAGACGAGCCAGCCTTTGCGATGTTCATCTATGCAGAGATGCAGCTCGGCTGCAGGGAGGATGTAGCCCAAAATGGTCAATTCCGAACAGTCTGCTGCCACTCCCAGGCCCAAAACCAAAGCGAGCAGGAGTTGCGCTTTACCGACAGCCGCTTGCGATAGAGCATCTTCGTGGAAGCCCACCAAGGCTTCACCATTGTGGGCCACTCCACCATTCAGGCTTATTCCCGGCGATACTGTAATCATTTCGGGCATCAGTCAAATTTTGTTTTGGTACAGAGGGACATGTAAAAATGGGTCGAAAAGGGGATTAAAGGGACACATACGTCGGGGCTCGGACGGTCCGTTCTGGTTTTGTTCCAACGGAGGTACCAAACATGCGGATTCTTCACACATCCTTACCCCCTACTGCGGTGCTGATAGTGACGTCTGGATTTTCTACCAAATTATCACCGTCATCGTTATTACTGCTGCACTGATCCAGGTCGGTGCTCAGCATCTGCAAAAATCTGTAGTTCAGTAGGACGTAAACAAACGGTTCATTTCTACGTGATTTCGGTGGTGTTTGATGTGATTTCAGTTGTTGAAGGTGCGAGCACAGAACAGATACTGGCTTGAGTTTACCTGTGATGGTTCCGCTTTGCTCGTTCGATGTAATTTTGTTGCAAAAGCTCGCAATATCACGCTACCGGTTACTTTATCGATTACGAAACAAGGACGACAATCAATAAAATGCAAAGGCTCGGTCTCCCTCGTTCGGGGTGGAAGTAAATGCAGCGTCGCGTCGACCCCTCTCTTGCTGCTTTCGATGACGAATAAGGGGAGGAATCACCCTTCGGTCTGATGGCCAGCCAGCTATACTGAAAGTGCTTCGGTCACGCACCCGCTTGGAAAATTCGCGATTATTTTAGAGACCTGCCAGGGATTCTCGCTTGAATTTATTACGGAAAGGGTTGATATTACGGCACCCTGACCTTTTCGGAAATGTTACGGAAACTCACTGACCTCAATCTGCTTGAAACGCGAACAAAGTTCATTTCTCATTAAAGAGAAAATCACGGGAAACGTAACTAATCAATGTATGTACAGTTTTCGAATAAAAAGCCTGCGAATTATAGTCTTCTTCATTCGATAGAACACGTCCAATGGAGTTCTCTCTTTGAAATATATTCCTGGTTGCCTATATTTTCAGGGTATCTAAGGGTTATTTTGTGACTGAAGTAGGGGTAAACAAATCTATATGGGAAACACTATAAGTGGTTTTTATTCAACTAATAAAATACATATGAATGATATGGTTCATAAATATTTCGTAATCTTACAACGTTTAGCTTTTCTAACTTTCTAAAAATTGTCTAAACTTTTTAGGTAACTACTCACCAAAATGCAAGTTGATTTAGGTACTTATTACATCTACTTATAATGAATTAGTTCATAAATAACGCCAATTATTTAGTAGATAAACATGGATATGTTTAGATTTAGATAACATAACAATATAATTCATATTCTCTATCACTTATTCATGCGAGTAAGTATTGCGATGTATACAAAAAAATGTGCGAAAATTCAGTCAAATTCGTTATTCCCTCTTCGGTATAAGTAAATGGTAACTTAATAAGATTGCTGATTTTCGGAATGGTCTGCAATGCAATTGGGAATAGCATTTGACCATTTCCCATTTTTTAAACACTTTAACATTGCAGCCCCCCGCAAATTCAAGCCCTCGTCGCAAGTAAACGTGATATTTTCACCAACTTTGTAATAGAACTTTACCGAAGACATGCGTCCACTTATCGTAGTTCCCGGATACGAACAAGCTTGCAGACCTGAAAAAAAAATAATAAGACCAGAAAAACCATAGGATCGCGGTCAATACATTTTGGTAATTTCCCAGACCACCTGGAATTCTCTTGGCAAGCGATTATCGGTTGACCTTCCATCATGAAATCCGGATTGCAATTGAACTGCACCACATCCCCTGCCTTGTACGGCCCAGAACCTTGGATGTAACCGTTTTCCGGGGATTTAGGTTGGTCGCACTGAACTTCTAAAGATAAAAACCAATGAGAAAACCGGTGAGACGCGATCGCACATCTAAGCGAAAGCTCTGTTTCAAGTGTGGTGCGACAGATGGCGGCAGAGGTGATGCCAACTTGCGCCATCTATCGGTCGATATGGGGGGGGGGCAATAATAAGAGAGACAGGGACGAACCTGCGCATTTGGGGAACGGCGAGGCCCAATCTCCGCTAGGTTGACACACGGTCTCTTGGGGTCCCCTTAGACCGAAACCGGATTCGCAGCTAAACACGGCTCTGCCCCCGACCTCCCGAGACACCACCAGCACTCGCAGGTGTGGGGATAAATTTACGCCGACTTCACCACATTCGATACCTACGTAATCGAAAGCGTTTGATCAAAAGATTCGAGTACGTAGGCACTCGTTTCATTAAAGCGATGGTTCGTGATTTTATATGTATAGCGAAAGCCCTAACGATTATGCAGGAAGATTTTTGGTTGAACGTGCAAAAATGGAATGAGAGGAAACTCGCTGAGGTCTGTGCGTTATACTCACTTTCACAAACCGGAAAGGGGGCGCTCCAATTTCCCGAAGGCAGACAGGCAACGTCGGAAGCACCGATCAAAGCGTTGCCGTTAATACAGGAGAACTTTAAACGGGTATTCATTTTAGTACTTTGGGTGTTGACGGTCAGACCGCGTCTTTGCGGCACCACCGGGCAATGGACAGCTGGAAAAGTCCAATTAAAACTCTCAAACTTATGGCGGATTGTTCGAGAAACGAACCTTTGACTTCGATTTCCACCGAATGGGTGTACCGGGCCGGAGTGACGCAAGTGAATAGCCCCGAATCGTCTCTCGCTGCGTGGAAAATCGAAAGTCTGTATTCTAGTTGGGAATCCCGTCCCGGATCTGTGGTCCAACCTTCCGGATATTTTCTACAAAACGAGTTTATTACACTGAATACAATTTTCTTGTTCCTAGTCACCTGTAATCGTGACTTATGGTCCATTTGGGGTTCCCAAATCGTCTAATCCATAGACATTCCATATGCAGAATGGTACCGGGGTAGACGATTAATCTGCCATCGTTCGATTGGGCGATGGGACCTAACTGGTGCCTAAAGAGAATCGTCGGCGGTTTCTCCATCGAATAATCGTTTTCCTGGTTCAAACCGAAACAGGCCGGTTTGGCACCGTCCCATTCGCCGCCCATGCAACGCCGCTTATTCGAACCGATCATCGCGTATTTGCCAATGTCCACGCAGCGACTTACCAAAAGGGCACCGGCAGGAAACTCCACAACTTCCTCGCGAATTTGTTGATCGTTGAAAAAAGAAATCACGTTCGGTTCCTGATTCCTGAAGATGCAGGTGCTGTTACTGTACATGATTTGAGAAGGAAGAAGATCTTCAGCGTCTGCAAAACAGTTTTCGGTACTCTCACGTGACCCAAATGATCGAATCGGTGATAGTTTACCACAACTGAGAGAACGTCCAATCCAGCTGCCATCTTCGCAAACAATTTTCCAAGTGGTTTTCTCGCCCATGATGTTCTCGATGCAGTTGAAAGTCACTTCAGTACCATCCGGGAAATTATTCTCATCGTCCACGATCGGCTCCCCGTTTTTGTAGACCAAAGAGCCTCGAACCCTGAAAAAAAAACAAAATGACTACCTAATCCTGAAAGTTTATGGTAATGGGTACTTGGCTGGAGGTCCGCACTCTTGGTCAGAAGATCCGTATTGCAACACCGTAATATCGCCACCTTTGATAATGTCCGCGCCGCCGATATAATGAGGTAACTCCATCAAAGGTTTCCTGAATTCCGTGCCAGGAATTTGTTTACAAGAAGGCGTTTTGGGGTACAGTTCTCCTAAAACGCACTGAATCGGTTGCGCCGTAGATTTGTTATAGTCGCTATCGCATTGGAACGTAACACTGGAACCGTTAGCGATGGTCAAACCTGCACGGTACCCTTGAAGGTACTGCCCGTTAGAGATCGACGGCAATTGGCAGGGTGCTAGAATAATCTCTGAAGTATTGAGAAAATTGATGGGTTATTTCGGTTAATCGGTTAGTAATGAGCAATAGGACTGACCTGGGACGCATTCCGGAAAAGTGGTAACGGTCCATTCACCATGCCAACACCGTAAATTGCTGGATCCTTGCACGTTGTACCCTTCGACGCAAGAAAACTCCACGACTTGACCATTTTCGATCTCCACGGTATCGTTGAGAGCCTCATCCGGGTCGATTGTAGTGTTCAAGGGAAACTCGGCTCTCGATAACTTGTAGAGCCCATTATCGGTGTAAGGAACAAGACAAGGTACTGAAATTTCACGAAATCAATCGAGTACCTCCGACTTTGATTGGGGACTTACGGATGAAGCAAGTCGGTTTAGTGGGTCTCCACCGTCCTCTAACGCATTTCGCCGTCTTATTCTCGGGCATGTTGAGTCCGTACCCTTTACCGCAAGCCATTTTCACGATGGTGCCGGAACTGAAAGAGACGTTAGGATCTCGCCCGTGCTTTACCACCTCGATGTTGACGTAAGGCTCGCTCGATAGAGGTTCGCACGGTCCTCTGCCCTTGTGTTTCGGTTTGCTCTTTTCGAAAACGTGCGGTTTGTTGTCTTCCACTTCGTATTCGTACGGATTTTTGCCACGGTTACGTCTTAAGCTCAATTGGGAACCGCCACGGCCGTGTGCAGAACCGAAAGCTCTACTGGAACTACCACCTTTCAAAGCTCTTCTAGCGCGGGCCATTCGGGTATTGTGAGCATCTAAAGCGCGCTTTATGCGATGGCTCAGTGACGATTTCTGGTTTTGTGGACTTTCGTTTTGATCATGGCCTCTTATCGTTAGAGCCTTTCTCATGATTGAGCGACGCCTTCTGTTCCACCTCAAACGTGGATGCTGGCCTAACAAACACCTAGAAAATTCATACCGTGGTTAATGTTATTGAGGGTCCAGTGGTAGACTCTGGTACTTTGGTAGTTCGTTGGGACTCCATCTGCCTCCTATGCAAGTAGCTCCGGGTGGTCCTTCCGCAAGAACGTAACCTTTATCGCAGTCGTACATGATCTGTTTGTTGTTTACGACTCTGCGCACGTACGGCCGATAATCGTACAGTCCCATGTTACCGACCAAGAGGATTTTGCCGTGCTCCACGTTACCAGGGTAAGGGCAGTACACTACAACCGAATTAAGTTCCTCTGAGATGAAACGATTGATGGGAACGTGTTATCGACGGAATTATACCTTCTTCGCATTTCGGCACTTCGCCGGTCCAATTCCCGAAAGAGCAATTGACCAACGGGTGGCCCTTCAGTTGGAAGCCGTCTTTGCATTTGAATTTCGCCTTCATTCCGTGTTCCATTTTCGGGGCGATCACCATTCCGTTTTTCGGCGGTTTCGGTAAATGCTTGCACCGGGCCGGTTCGCATTTCGGTATGTGGGTCCAAGTGCCGTTGTTGCACGTGACCGGCGACATGCTCGCGAGGAATTCGTATTGGTTATCGCAATCGACTTCCAGCGCTTCCCCGTGTTGGACCACCGTGGACGATGGGGCAATCGTATCGTTGCGCGAAACCAGGATCACCCTGCCCTGCGTCACGTGGGGTACCACACAAGGCGCTAGAATGACCATAACGTCCACTAAACTCGATAATTTAAGGGACACCGGGAGTATGTGCGCCGAATGTAGGCAACCAATAATACACAACACAAGAATTTCTCGTATGTTTGGTTGCCTACATTCGGCGCACATACTCGAGGTGTCCGTTAAATTATTGAGTTTTTTGTTCGGATTTCGACGAGGGATTGGTGCTCTTTTGAGGAAATAAATTATATGGATGGATATATCAAGCGGTACTAGCTGGTACTCACCGAGGCATTTCGGTAAGGGGTACCTCCACTTTCCGTCGATCTGGCAGACGGTCGAGGTGTTTCCCACCAATAGCATTCCCTCGTGGCACCTGAAGATGATCGAGGCGCCCAAACCGGTGCCCCCTTCGATGTTCTCCAGCCATCCGTTCCAGAGTCGGCCGGGGTGTCCACAGTTAATCTCTACTCATGCGCCAACAAAAAAAAATCAAAAGTGATTTGTGTGAATGAATTTTTCGGGGGGTACCTTTGCAAATCGGTTGCCCTCCGGACCATTTCCTGTCGGCCCCGCACCGTCTGGTGCTCTCGCCCAGCAGCGTGTAACCGTATTTGCATTCGTAACTCACGACCGAATTGTAACTGCACGAGGTGAAGATGGCGCGGCCGTTTCGGGGGCTTTCCGGGGGGGCGCACTGTACCGCTGTAACAACATCGGACGAAAACCACCAACAAAACAGGAAATCTAAAAGTTTCTCGCTTATCAAAGACTCGACACGGAACTTCACCTCTAAATCGATAAATCATGATACACGTAATAGGAATTACAATCTGATTCGAGTGAATGTCTCTCTCGGGTTGGTGATTTCAGGATTTAGTCTACCGAAATTTAAAACCGGAAAAGCTCAAATCTCGAGAACTTTTCTTAATAATTCCCAGCGAGAGCTTCTATCTCGCAGAAGTTCGAACCGTGCCCAAACATTTCTGAGGAACTTTAGATTCGAAAATCAGTATACGGAACTTGATTTCTAAAACTGTTATTTTCAAGAAAATGTTAAAATAACCCTTATTACGAGTTCGTGTGCCTAATAAGAAGCGAAAACTTACGAACGCAAGTGGGCAATTCTTTCGGGATCCAAGTGCCATCCGCTTGGCAGCTCTTTTCGTTCTTGCCGACGAGTTCGTATCCTTCGGCGCAATGGTAAGTGATTTTGCAGCCGTACGTGTAGCACTCGCCCGCGTGCCATCCGTGGGAAATGTCGGTCGGTGGGCCGCAAGATCTCGCTAGAAACAGAAAGGAAAGGCCCTTTTTAGTGGGAAAAGGGTTCGCCCGGTCCGGGGGGAGAAAGGCGGCGGCGTACGTTCGCATGCGATGTCAGGTCCGTACCACGACGCCTGCCCATCAATCGCCAGACACTTTGCCCTGGGGAAGCCGTTCGTTACGTAGCCGGGGTGACAGTAATATTGAAGGGTCGAATCTAAATCGAACGTGGTCTGCTCGGGGACGGCGTTGTGGCGGGCGTGATCGATCGTCGGCGGCGATAAACAATAAACTGCAACCAGGAAAAAATCCCATTTCCCCATAAAAACAACAAAACACTCCACAAACATCCCTTATACGATATTCATTTCGTGGTTGATGGTTCAGTTTGATATCATGAATATTCATAACGCATTTCCCCTTTCTCACTGTCGATTACTTATATTGGGAGAGATGATGATGGACACAAAAGAAAAAATCCTCTCTCTATTCCCGTTCTATCTCATCTCATCTCGTTTAGTGATGGCTTTGCAGGATTTCAGTTTAGAACGATAACATTCAAAGGATTGCATTTTCCTCGGCTTTTTCCGACGCTTTACGTAATTGCTCTTACAAATTCGCAATGCTCGAAATCTTCTTCCAGCATCATTACAATTTTTTTCATGGCCTCTATCAATTACCTAAACTTTATTGATTAGTTTTCCCATTAGCAAAGATTTCCTCATTTCCAATTATTTCAACCGAATTCCAAAAAGTCGCATACAAATCATTAACTTGAGAAAAAGTCCCGTATAACGTAGGTACAACGATTTTCCTTTGAAGAGAGCAAGCGGAGATAAAAAGCGGGCAGCGATATAAATAAAACCCCGGAATGTTGTGATGATCGCGAAAAATGCAGCCTTTTCATCCTCAAAGGACGCCCGGAATTCATCATTTTCTCCGAGCCTTTTCCCGAATACGTCCTTTTTTATCACAAGACTCGCCAAAAAGTATCGAGATTGAAATTGGTACATAAATCCCCCAAATTCCTTCGTTTTGCATTAATTGGCGTCATCAGGGGCGGACTTACTGTTTTGCTTGCAGGCGGGGGCGGCCCCGGCCCATTTTCCGTCCGCCTGACAGGTCCGGCTCTGCAGTCCGACCACGTGATAGCCGTGTTGACAGGAGTAGGTCGCCCTGGCCCCGAACAATTTCCCCGTCGCCGTGACCCCACCGAAAGGGATCTGGTCCGGCTCTGGACATTCCCTATCTGGAAAACGGGGCACAAATTATAATAGCCATAAAGCCATAAAGCGGGACTTTACCCGGCTTGATGCAGGACATGCCACAGGCTCCGTCGCAAAGGCACTTCTTCTTCTTGCTTTTGCAGTCTTCGTCCGAGGAGCATTTTCGCAGGCACTTTTGCCCCAGAGAGGTGGCCTGGTCCTCGTCGCGCGGGCACAGGGTCGACGGGGAATTCCGGGGGTTCTTGTAGATGCGGCCGTCGTCATCGATCTCGTCATCGGACGAATCCTCGTCGTCCCAGTCGTCGTCGTCGTCGTCGTTGGGGGTCGGGGTCGTGCTGGGAGCGGATCGCTCGAATCTCGCCGATAACACTGCGAAAAATCATCGCACAGTGAGGTCTTGCGAGTTTTAGGCGACTCCGGGGGATGATAACGTCTCGGCCCCGAAAAGAGATTCCCGAATGCGCAAAAACTTATCTCGCTGGAAATAATTTATCGCCATACCGTATCCGCCCTCTCCATTTCACAATTTAACGGTAATAAATTCGAGACGTACGTTCCGGAGAAAAACGGCGAAAAGCTTGGATGTCTCAACCCTTTTTAAATATTTATTCGGGGGAGGCGAAAAAGGGCGAGATGGTTGCTGTTTAGAATTCTGAGAGGCCGTGAATTATTAAAATGTCAGAGTGGGGGATGAATAAAAGTCCCGGAACGTGACGTTATAATATTTCGATCACAATTTGCTTTTGCTTTGCGATTTATGCGTGTTCGCAAATGATGCGATATGAATGCGGACCGCATAAATCGCCGCGCTTCCGGAAATTGTCAAAGTTATTTCAACACTCTCTGATGAAATTCGGCCCAAACGACCCGAACTAAACTGTGGATAGACTAAAGGGTCGTATCAATAGCGGGTAAAATCCATTACATGGTGTTGTATAATATCTGCATAGCGCACATGTCGTTGACTCGCCGTATTTAGTATCGAAAACGTGGTGTATGGAATGGCAATTTCCCGGGTAATTACTCCCCATCAGCAATTAGTGTGTACAAAGTGATATCAAATTCTCGTTAAATTAAATTAAACCTAGTGAAATATTTGCTATAATAACACAGAGTGAACTCGTCCGGTTCTTGTCGGCTTTAAATTTTAATGAGAAATGTGCGAAAGTGGCAGATAAATTTTACATTTATTCACAGTTCAGTTTCCCCTCATCATGTGCGTTTATTGGGAGGTAGATATTTCGCGAGAAGCTCTGCAGTGTAAACAGAGAATTACTTATTACATTATTAATCTCGTTTCAGTCGTTTCTGCTTGTTGTGTGGGGAGTCCTTATTCCTCTACTTTCCTCTAATCCGACTTTCCTCAGTTCCGTATACAATTCGAAAAAATTCATTATTCACGCTCCACAGAGCCGAAAGTTGGACAGCACACCCATCTACTGCGAACAAACGTAATAAATGATGACTTCGCAGGCAATTCTAAGCCCCTTTAGAATTATTTCAACCCAAAATGGCATTCTTTTCAATCATTTCTACGCCACTGACTGGAAATTGACATGTGCTTCCATCTAGTGATGAGAAGATGAATTAATTAAGATTGCAGCGCCATCCCGTATAAAATCATACCGATGCCTTTATGACGCTTTTAGACCGAGTCGGTTTTTGGTCGTTTTTCAGCTCGATAACGCTCTTCTAGTTATAAAGTTGGGAGGTAAATGTAAATCGGCTCTATTACACTTTCAAATTCCTTATACTCCTTGAGGTGGGTGGTAGAGGTAGCGAGACCGTCTCATTTGAATAAAAATCGAACTTTTCAACTGCATTTCTTACTCCATTTCGAATACAAAAGTGTTGAAATTAATTCCGTGTGTATTTGGTAGGAAGATCCTCTGCGGCGTGCAGAAATAGAAATGTCGGATTTAATCCGACGGAGCCTTTCAGATTTCAGCTACTCCGGGGTATACATAATGACAATAAATCCCGGTTTTCATCACCGAGGCAAAGTTGACTAAAGTTTATGGAAGCGTAGATGATGAACTTTGGGGTCGAAGGGTTAACCGAACGTCTTATGGGTAGGATGTATGATGAAGAGGAACGCGAGAGGGTGTGTGTATTGACGAGCATGTCAGAGGGTGGCTTAAGAAGCTGGAAAGGGGAAAGGCGACCTTGACCGATCATTGCCTATTACGTTTCGTGAACGATTTTCGAGAGAATATTCTAGTAGGGGCTCGGACTCGGTTTTTACTTATTTGAAAACTGAAGAAAAATGGGGAAAATATTCGAGATGCCGACTTATCTACATCAAAGTGTAGTTAGGTATCCCTACCCATACAAAAAGATAAAAAGGGGTATATTCTGATCGATAACCGACTTCCCTTACTTATATCTACCTCAGATTTCTACCTGAATATCCTACAGAGTTTACCCCACCTAACTCCCCACCAACCCTAGAAATCTCGAGAAAATGGAAAATTGGCAATACAGAAACGAAAGAAACAGCGTATCTACTAATGAGAAAGTAACGACACTTTGAAGTTTACGAAAATCGTTGAAATTTTCGTAAAAATTTGACCTCCGAAATTTAAAAAGCACGATTCTAGGTCATTTCGGAAACTTTTCGGGCATGTCTATACTGTTTTCGATAGATTTTTCGATTCTCTTGCGATTGCCGGGTCGCCCGAATCGATATCTCGATCGGTTCAAAAGTTAGACCGGTTTTAATTTTACGAGACCGATGATTTGGTGATTTTTCGGAGGCCATAATTCACATGAAAAATTACCTTTTTCCGATGCGCTCTAGAAGCATTTGGTAGATTTTTTGACGCTCTTTCGAATGCGCGGCCGCCCATCCCGATCGGAGCTTCGGTTCGAAAGTTATGGTCGATTTAAAATTTCGAGCAAAATTTGTACCCAAAGTGATGGATTTTCGAAAAAATCGAAAATCACAAAATGTCGTCCAAATCGAACTCCAGACACTTTTCCCGATAGATTTTGAGCTAACTAAGCGATTCCCGGGTCGTGCGACTCGATAGCTCTACTAATAACGAAGTTATGGCCGTTTGAAAATTTTACTCTATTTTCAACGGTACGGCAATATTAGACGCATTTTCTCACTTCAGATGACTCAATTAGAACCCAATTCAAATTTGCCGTCGATATCTCAACAAATAAAAAAGTTACAGCACTTTGAAATTTCCAAAAAGTTGAAAATTCGAAAAATCGAACATTTTTTTTTCAGATAAACCAATACCGGACGCAATCATCTACTCCAGATGACACAATTAGAAGCCAATTTTAATTTTTTATCGATATCTCGACTAATAAGAAAGTTTCGCCACTTTGAAGTTTGCGGAAATCGTTGAAATTTTCGTAAAAATTTCATGTCAAAAATTTAAAAATCACGATTCTCGGTCAATTCGAAAGCTCTTTGCACACGTCCATACTGTTTTCGATAGATTTTTCGATTCTCTTTCGATTGCCGGGTCGCCCGAATCAATATCCTGATCGGTTCAAAAGTTAGACCGGTTTCAATTTTACGAGACCGATGATTTGGTGATTTTTCGGAGGCCATAATTCATATGAAAAATTACCTTTCTCCGATGCGCTCTAGGAGCATTTCGTAGATTTTTTGACGCTCTTTCGAATGCGCGGCCGCCCATCCCGATCGGAGCTACGGTTCAAAAGTTATGATCGTTTGAAAATTTCGACCAAAATTTGTACCCAAAGTGATGGATTTTCGAAAAAATCGAAAATCACAAAATGTCGTCCGAATCGAAATCCAGACACTTTTCCTGATAGATTTTGAGCTAACTAAGCGATTCCCGGGTCGTGCGACTCGATAGCTCTACTGATAACGAAGTTATGGCCGTTTGAAAATTTTACTCTATTTTCAACGGTACGGCAATATTAGACGCATTTCCTCACTTCAGATGACTCAATTAGAACCCAATTTAAATTTGCCGTCGATATCTCAACAAATAAAGAAGTTACAGCACTTTGAAATTTTCAAAAAGTTGAAAATTCGAAAATTCGAACATTTTTTTTTTCAGATAAATCAATACCGGACGCAATCATCTACTCCAGATGACACAATAAGAAGCCAATTTGATTTTTCATCGATACCTCGGGTATTTCGAAATAAATAAGATTTGGCACAAAATTCGTTCAATTTATTGGAATAAGTAGGTACTTTATGTGCATGAAGAATTAGTGGCATTCTTTTGATTTCAAGCGAAAATAATCATCGTATGTGTGATATTTTAAAACATGGTTTGGGGTGCTTCTGAATGCTATTTATAAATTCACCGCATGTTTTCTTTTGTACTATTTATCTACCTACATGAAATATCAGTAGAAATAGACGACTCTCTCCGTTGTAGCAGAGAAATAGTCTAAAATTACAGTTCCATCAGTTTTATAATTTACATTTTATAAATAATATTCTGTGAATATCTTATTATCTTTATTGTTTCTACAATCTCTTCATATCAGGACAATATGTATTCTACTGGCTACATAATTTTGATAGCATCTATAAAGGCCAAAGGGCACGAAATTGATTGATGACGTCGTTAGCGCTTTTACACGGTATTTGTAAGCCGGGAATATAACGAAAAAATATACCATTTTACCTAATATGATGAAAAATGGATGCGGCATTATGATCATAAAATATACCAATTCATATACGTACTTACATATGTACTCTCCGATTATTTGGTTTTCCGACCTCGTAGTGAATAGTTATTTATAGAGCACACCGTATTACCGAACGAGAGGAAAGCGGAGACGCTCATTTGCATACAAAATGGAAATTTCTGGTGGGGACTTTTAGATTCTCGCGAGTTTTCTGATGTGATGATGATGCCCGCTATTAGCGTCGAGAGTTTTCAGGAGCCTTATAATGACACCCCGTTTCCTTTAGACATTATCACTATTATCACTATTATTATAATGATATTCTATACAGTAATAACGGCTATAATAGAGGAAAAGCTTCGAAGAGGTGTAAGTTAAACTTAACTCTTTTATGTATACCGTATAATACTATTCAACTCATAATGATCCTGTAGCTAGAATTTGATTTATGGATTATTATTCATACACTAGTTTTTCTTCTACTCTACGACCCCCAAAAACTAGATTCGTAACTGTAATTATACAAATGAATGCATGTAAAGGTACTACTTTTCCCTCGATTTTTCCTGATGAATGTATGGATAAAATAATGGCGCAAATTAAAAGCGAATTTTACGATTTCATCCACGTAAAAACTTCTCTATTTCGCCCTTATTCAGTATGATTTACGGTTCGTCTTTTTAACTGCGATCAATTTTCTCCGCCACCAGACACATCTGTTCAAATATTCGGTGTCAAGCATTAATTTTTTTTCTGCTATTGGAATTTTTGTATTATTGATGTGTAAATTCATGATGATGATAACAATATATGCATCCCACATTCTAGAAAATTTTGTTGTTCATACCGTTCAAGAAGTTTCCTGACATGTCGATTAATCATTTTAGTTTTAATTAAATAAAGATGACGTATTATGTAGAGTTATAAGGTTTCTTACCTTGCTGTATCAATACGCCAAGCACTAAAAAACACCAAAATTTATACATTTTTCCCATTTATAAAATCCCCACTTTATTGTTTTATAGCTTTTTACTACATTCTACAAATTATTTAAACGTTGAAAATTTAATTTGATATGTAATTACATTTTATTTCAAACTAAAAGAACAAATAGTAGGGTTAATTCGATATTTTCTCAAGTTCAACACAGAGCACGTCTTTTATTCACATCTATTCGATAGACGCGAATGAGGGTTTGTTTATGTTTGCAGTAGCAGAGCACTTCCGTATCCGACAACGGTTGAACAGCATCTGATTTCGCTTTGATCTCCGCTGTAGCCAGACGCTGCCGACGTCCTGTTTTGTGATGCAGTGTGGAAAGGGCGTCTCGACGACTAAAAAGCGATAAAAGTGCCGCCCTTTTACCCAGGCTGTAGGTATATTGACTGATAAAAATAAAACCATATTAAATCTTTCATAAAAACCGAATAATTAATTTACTCTTCAACACCGCGTAAGAAGTGATCATATTTCTAAATTAATATACATCTGAAAATACTACTGCCGTTCCATTTCAAATGAAGATATTTTGAGTAATTCAATTCTTATTAAAATTACATTATTTTACCCGTTGTGCTTCCCCTGCTGTTACGCCAATGGCGATTTATAAATTTTTAGATGATGTATAATTGGTTGCCTATCGTTTACACAGCCTTTTATGACATTTCTCCAATCGTGACGTTTTGAGGTTATAAAGCGTGGTTTTTGTGTTACAAATTTGTAAACTAGGAGTTTTCAAAATGACGAAACGCGAGAAAGACCTAGAAACCGACGAAGAATCAAACGCCAGTGACTATGGCGAAGATATGCTGGAAATGGTTGAAAAAGACGACTTGGAATTTATCAAAAATGCCATCACGTCAAAATCCTATAACATTTTCAATAAAGTTCGATATACTGCGTAAGTTTAAATCGATTTAGCTTAATATATCCTAATTTATAATTTTTCCCAAATAGAGCAACCGGTCCCAAGGCAAAGAAACGTAAACTGAACGAATCCGATGAAGATTTCGGTTTAGAAAATGAATATGAAGACCAAATTGTCGATAAGAAACCCATGAAAACGCTCTTGCCGATCAAAACTAAACGTGGAATTATTCGGAAAGAGATCGTAGATGAATCTGCTGATAAAGAATCAGAAGATGAAGAGGAATACATGGTGGAAGATCTGGAAGAGGGAACAATGAGAAGTGATGAAAATGATGAAGACCAAGAAGAGTTCACTTTTATCGAAGGTGGAATCGATCTGTCCAAACCGATTTCAGCCACGCAATTAATGACGGCTCGGAATGAGCTTTTGAAGAAAAGGAAACTGCATATCGGCACTTTGAGTTCGGGTTTATTGGAATGTCCCGAAGAAAAGGTCACCAATTTACGCACTCTACTTCAATTGATGGACGAGGAGTCGCCAGAAGTTTTCTATACAGTCAGGAAATTGGTCACTGTCTCTTTGATGGAAATTTTCAAAGATATTTTACCATCTTATGAGATTAAGAAGACTGTTAGTGAAGGAGTGAAATGTAATGCACTTATTGCAAAAGGTTATAAATTTTAAATGATTATATTTGCTTTCAGTGAAGAAAGATACCTTGAAATTGATGAGATACGAGGAGAGTTTATTGCAATATTATAAAAAATATTTACAAAAATTGGAGAAAAATTCAATGGTTCTGATGAGAAAGAGAGGAGACTCAAGAAAATTCAATGAAGAAGAAATCAAGTTAGGAGAGTTGTCAGTTCATGCAATGAATGAGTTATTAATGACTCATCCTTATTTTAATTTCGCCCAGAATTTGGGGCAAGCAGTTGTGCCTTTTCTGAATAATCCTCGAAAAAATCTAAGGGAAATGGTCAAAGATGGAATTAAAACTATCTTCAAAGAAGACAAAAAGGAAGAAATTACGCTGAAGGTAATACGTCATTTTAGAAGATTGGAAAATACTACAGTTATTCATGTTTGCAGATTTTGAGGATTATCAACAATTATTTGAAAACTCACGCCCACAACGTCAATCCAGACATGTTAGAAGTTCTTTTGGTTTTGAACTTGAAGGACATCAACTTGGATCAAGAAAAAGAACAAAATCTAAAAGAAAAGAAATTGAAAGCACACAAGTCTCGCGTATTGCAACTATCGAAAAAAGAACGAAAACGAAAAAAGAAACTCCAAGAGTTAGAAAAAGAGCTGTTAGAAACGAAAGCAGAAGAAAATAAGCAAACGAAATTGCAAAATATGACCGAAATTACTAAATTAGTTTTTGGTATTTATTTCCGAATTTTGAAAAGTTCTACCAACACTAAAATCATAGGCATCTGCTTAGAAGGTTTAGCCAAATACGCCCACTGCATCAACTTGGAGTTATACGTAGATTTAGTGAATTTACTTGATAAACTTTTGAAAGAAGATTGGATTGGCTATAAGGAACAGTTGCATTGCATTCAAACAGTTTTCGCGATTTTGAGTGGCCAAGGCGAGGCGTTAAATGTCGATCCTACACGTTTCTACACCGCTCTCTATAAGGATTTATTCACGACCAGTTGTGGTAAAAATCATGAAAACTTTCTGATAGTTTTGAAGACTCTAAACGATGCGCTGATTAAACGCCGTAAGAAAATTACCAATAGGAGAGCGATCGGTTTCGTCAAGAAAATGGCCACTTTGAGTCTTCAGTTGTTGCACAATGGTACTTTGGGGAGTCTGAGTCTCATTAAAAGTATGATGCAGTTGATTAAAAGTATAGATATTTTGCTGGATTTGGATAATTCAGTTGGTGAAGGGAAATTCCATCCAGAAGTTGATGATCCGGAATATGCTAACGCTTCGAGTACTGCGTTATATGAGGTAGTGTTATTGAATAGGCATTATCATCCACTTGTTGGTAAATTCGCCAGGAACATTGCTTCGGGAGTACCTGCTTCCGGCGAGGGAAGCCTTCCACCAGAATACGGAAAATGGTAATATATTTTAGTTTTGCAAACTCTATTATTCTATAAATTTTTTTGCAATTTTAGTACTGCTGATCAAATGTTCCGAGATTATGATATGAGTAAAATGGCTTTCAACCCTTCAGTTCCAATACCTAAAAAAGCCACCCCAAGTACGAAAAAGCAAAGACATAACTTTGCAGACAGCTCTTTTGAGGATTTTTGTAACGAGACCATGAAAACACACCTGAAACGCAATGGAAAATGTATCATTTAATTACGTTTTATATTATTTGATGGAAATAGAATAAATATCCAAATTTTTGAATGAAAATCTCCGAAACATTCATATTACAGTTTTCTGTAATTACTTACGGTCATGAGATGGCGCCATATGTGATTTTTGACATTTGTTAACAAATTAGTTTTTGACAGGGAAAAAACGTGAAACGTCAGTGTCATCTTATTAGAATTTTCCTGAAGAAATTGAAAGTATCATGTAGAAGAAATGACGAAAAATTCGTCATTTATTATTTTACCAATTTAAAAACCAGTATTTTTTGAGTAAAAGCATTGAGTGCAGTAGTTGTGTCTTGGTTTGTGATTTGTACAATCATCTAAAATACTCCAGGTAAAATACCTTTTAACTCTTCAAAATTCCAACGAACCGATCTTAATTAAACAAATTTGCGTGAATTCACTAATTGGAAGTACTCAAAATCACCCAAAATCCTCGCGGGAAATCGAGGCACCCTTTTAGAAAACCTAACCTAAATTTACCCTGAATCTCCTTTTCGATTAATAATTTAATCGTTCGGCTCCAATAATGTTTACATTCATAAATAAGGAATTATACTGGTCTGTTTTATGATAATATCTCCTGTTTATCGATTCAAATTCGTGAATAACCCTCTCGTTATACTTAAATTGAAATTAGTTTTAGGAGAAATTGTTGTAAGGTACTAGAGTTTAGTTGCACACGCATTCGACAAAAAGTTATCGCGAACCTAGCTGACGTAATTCCAACGTAAAAATGACAATAATTACATTTTTTCATTATACAGGATAATGCAGAGGAATAGTTGCAATCATTTAGTCACGGCCAAAAGTATTCCTCACAGACTTCTCAACCATCATGAGGTTCGTCCGTTCGGCATCACATTACGAGCATTTTCACGAAATCTAATCTAATTATTATCGCAGAGGCTGGCTTGTTCAGACTGTGGATGTCCGGGCCCGAACTTGTGGATATGCATGTATCGGAACTGTTGCCACATCGGATGCTCGGAAAATGACAGAGACCACAGCACGATACACAATGCCGTGAGTACTCACCCACACACGGTCATTGTCTTGTTTTTATCGATAATTAGTTTCCAGTCGAAAGTGATTGACGATTGACGTTTTCTCATGTTTTAGGATAATCCGGCGCACTGCATCCACATGAACTGGGCGACCAAACGAATCTGGTGCTACATTTGCAACACGGAAGTGTTCATGGACCACCTGATCAACAGCGTCAACTATGACAGCGATCAAGAGATGGAAACGGCGCCACAGAACGACGGCTACGACGCGGTCCGCACCGGTTCCCCGGAACGCCGAAACGTTTTCGCCTTCGATAAGACCGTCGGCCTGAACGTGGGCATGAGCGGGGACTCCTACGATGGCAGCGACGCCGAAGAGACCGTCTCGACCGCTTCACCGGAACGTCCCTTCGGACTGGTCGGACTGAAAAACATGGGCAACACTTGCTACATGAACGCGGCCCTGCAGGCGCTGAGCAACGCCACACCTCTGACCAGGTTCTTCCTCGATTGTCCGGCGATCGTGCAAATTCTCTCGGAAAACAAGAAACCGTGCTTGAGTAGGTCCTACCAGAACTTGATGACGGACATGTGGAAGAAAAACGCCGGCTCCGTGTCACCTTCAGGTAATTTGAGAATTGAGATAAGTGACAGTTGCACTGTCAAATCCGCCATCTTGGTTCCAGGCATCCTGTACGGCATACGGTTGGTGCACGCGATGTTTCGCGGTTTCTACCAGCACGACACTCAGGAATTCCTGCGCAATTTCATGGATCAGTTGCACGAAGAATTGAAACAGATCACGCCGGTCGAATCGGCGGCGAGCAGTTGCAGCGCCGATTCGGACACTTTCAGTTTGGCCATGAGTTCGAGTTACGATTCCAGCGAAGGCGAGTACGAGACTTGCGATTCCGGGGTCAGCGAGCGGTCCAGTCTGAGCGACGACACGGAGCGGCCCTCCGGAGGCTCCACCAAAAGGAGGCTCTCGCGCTCTTCGAGTCCGGGAACCGGCAGACACAGGGCTCGATTGCAAAGTGCCAGTAATAATAATATGCAAGTCATAAGTGAGTTCGTCCTTCGATAAATTTCATAGTACCTTTCAATTCCTGAGATTAATTAATAAAAACGTATGTTTGACAGATTCCCAGCCCGGATCGAGTTCGTCGGGCCTTCCGACGTCGTTATCGTCGTCATCTTCGACGACGGTCCGCAAACAGTTCAAATTCCGTTCGATCATCTCGGACGTGTTCGACGGCAAGCTGCTGTCATCCGTGCAGTGTCTGACGTGCGACCGGATCTCCAGCAAAGTCGAGACGTTCCAAGATCTGTCACTGCCGATACCGTCACGTGACCACCTGGTCGTCCTCCACGGCCGCCCGTCCGGCGGCGGCCCCATAACGGCCACTTGCTCGGAAGCCGTCATGCCGATCAACGACGGCTGGGTGTCCTGGATCTGGACCTGGTTACGGTCCTGGTTCTACGGGCCGCTGGTCACCCTGCACGACTGCCTCGCCGCCTTCTTCAGCACCGACGAACTCAAAGGCGACAACATGTACAGCTGCGAACGCTGTAACAAGTTACGGAACGGCGTCAAGTTCTCGAAAGTCCTGCAGGCGCCGGAAATCCTCTGCATCCACCTCAAGCGCTTCCGGCACGAGCTGATGTTCAGCAGCAAGATCTCGGCGGCCGTCAGTTTCCCCCTGAAAGGCCTGGACATGAGGCCGTATCTCCATGGAGACTGCGTGTCGAAAGTCACGACGTACGAGCTGTTTTCCGTCATCTGTCATTACGGGACGGCCGGAGGCGGCCATTACATCTGCTACGCCCTCAACGATAACCAATGGTACGAATTCGACGATCAGTACGTGACGAAAGTGACGGCCGAGAGGGTGCAGTCGTGCGAGGCTTACGTCCTTTTCTACCGGAAATCCACGAGCGTTGCCGAAGAAGTCCGGAACAAGGCGAAGACGATCTACGAGAGGAGTCTGAGCGGGGACACCGGGGACGCCTTCATCTCGCGCCAATGGATAAGCCGGTAATGCAGTGAACTATTCGCGATTACGTTTTTGTTGCTATTGCTCAGCAACCAGTATCAATTACCTAACAACAAATCAGTTGCTAGGCAATATCAACAAAAATCGCCGCATTGGGCGGCCATTTTGCTTAGCGATAATCGCGAATACGAAAATGACAGTAATACGTTTCCGATTTTGGCAGGTTCAATACGTGCGCCGAGCCCGGTCCCATCGACAATTCGGACTTCTTGTGTCAACACGGTTCGGTCAACCCGGATCGCGAATTGATGTTCACCCAGTTGGCGCAGATCATTCCGGATACGGTTTACGATTATCTCCACAAGAAGTTCGGCGGTTGCCCGCCCGTGACCGCTCTGAATATCTGTCAAACTTGTCTCGATTTCAACAAGCGGTTGCTCAACGAAATGGAGCTTTTCATCGGGCTGAACAAGGAGGCGCAGAATCAGAATGCCGCCATGACGCATTTAATTTCCAACAGTTGGTACGCGCAGTGGCACAAGTTCGTGCATAAGCGTAATCAGGAACCGCCGGGGCCCGTAGATAATTCCAAAATTAATTTGTCCCAAGTCGATCCGAACGAGTGCATCGAGATTCCGGAGAGTATCTGGAATTTCTTTGTGAGGATTTACGGGGGCGGCCCGGAAATCCGCATAAGGCAGAGGATCAATAATTTGCAAAGGAGCGAGAGTGAGTCCAGTTTGCACAACAGTGATAACGATAACGAGGCGGCTCCGCCATTCGTGATTCCGAATTTGACTCGAGATCGATACGAAAATAATCGTTTAGACCGGAATTCGTATTGTTCGGGTGAACCGATGGAGGTCGATCAAATAGAGCCGGAATTGTTGGATTGTGGTAGCAACGGTGATTTGGATGGGGAAAAAGTGACCAATGGGGATGCGGCAGAACATCGTTTAACCAATGGGTACGGTCCTGTTGCACATTCCAAGATGGCGGACGATACTAATGGGAGTGAGGATGACGTAAGTAATGACATTAAAATTAGTAAACGACGAAGACGAAGGAAAGCTTTATTGCCTAGTATTAATTAAATTAATTTTGATTTTGTTATAATGATAATAATATCGAAGCAATATATTAATGAAAATTTCATGGGGGGAAACGTCATATTAGTCGCCATTTTGGTTCCAAATTTATCTAGTTTGGTGGATGGGTTCTTTAATTAATAGATTTCAATGGTGGGCCAGTATTCTCGTACATACATACCTAAATGGGGTTTGGATTTTTTCTTAGACGTTTCATTTTGATCAATAACTTGGAAATAAATTCATTTTTATTGTTTCTATTTGCGTTTTTGTTGCATTTATCGTGTTTATTATTGTTTGTGTGTAAGGCCTAACTGATGATTTTGTCACCTCTGTCATCGGAACTGGCAAAGCCGCCATATTGGCACACTGACAATTCTTATTTATCAATATGTCACAGCGGCTTTTATAAGTTCAGTCACTGATCGAAGTGGCCCAAACTGGAAAAAACTTGTAACCTGAAGCCAAATTAATTTTTAAGATTGGATTTTTGTACATAAAAGTTGTCCGATTATATTGCAACTATTTTTCCACGCCGCAATCAATTGATTTATAAAAATGGAAAGATTTAAAACTACTGTATATGGTCATTTTTACATAATACAGCGTCATCGGATAAATTTTTCCACATGTCTGTCAAAATAATCCAAGATGGATGCTTCGCAGGTCTTTGTCCTCGGCTCTTGTTACAAATTTATTCGATTGCTCTGTATAAAGGCAGTTTGAGGCCTCATTAACTAAGTGAACCTTTGACTGTGGCCCTCTTACTTGCTACAGTTTTAAAGAGTAAAGAAAAACAACGGTGACATTTTCAGTCACTAGATTATTAAACTTGTATAAATAACAGTCTGATTATTATTATTGTATTTTCCATTATTTCCGACGATTTTTGTCTTCTATATGTTATAATTAATCTTTGATTATTATATTATTGTATCTAGGTGTCTTTAATGTTACAACAGTTGCGTATCATTATTTTTGAGCAATATTTTGTAATTATGATTATTTCTATTGTAAAAAAGTGTAATTGTATTGTTTCTGGATGAAGTTTTTTCCATTCTCTCTTTATTCCAATTGAGTTAATTATTGTTATAGAGAAATAGAATTGTTTTTTAACGAAATGCGAAATCTCATTACAATGTCATTTTTTCAACCTCATATATTATCCTCGGTTCATATTTTATGGGGCGTAATCGGCAGGTAGTTTCTTCACCTTTTTCGTTCTCTATAAAATTGTGATTACTTTATAATTTGAGAAAGTTCTTGATTTAATTACTCACCTTATGGATAATTGAATGATATATGATATTAATTACCTACAGTATCGCGCACTATTTCTCCTAGATTAAATTTATTTGGATTTCAATTGAATTTAGTTAATACAGAATGCAATAAATTTTGATCTATCATTACAAATATCATGAAATATTTTGTGTTTACTTAAATTTTTATTCATAATGTCATAGAGATTCCTCAAAAGAAAACGCGGTTTTTATGCAACTATACGAAAGAAAGACTTTCTATTTATAAATGTAACCAGAACATGTTAATGATAATAGTCATCAAATTGAAAATGTAAATATTAATGAAGCGCGCACGGTTTTTTTGTTTTGAACTTTGGAATAATTTCATACTCTTGAAATTAAGTCACTAATAATAATCTGTTGATTATAAATTTTTGCAAAATCTCATAAATTTCTTCGAAGCGACTCTTTATTTGGTTTAGTCAGTTAGCAGAGAGTCGTTAACAAAAGTAGGTTAGGAGAAAGTTAACTTTTTACAACAATCATCGCAAAGGATTCAGTCTAACATTCGCAGCTGTGGTGTGTGCAGTGCTCGGCTTTCATCAGCAACAAACAGCCAAAGGTAAAATACTGAAAATTACATATTTTTCTAAATACAATTTTATCTGAAAATGTATTCAAAATCTGAATTAGTATTAAGATAAATCTGTAAATAATTACAGTAGAGTGTTGTTTTTAATCGGTAATGTTCAAAGTTAATGGTAGGTATCCGCAATGAGCCCATAAATCCTTGAATATTAAAATTAATGTAACATTTGGTATTCCGGTGTGTTGTTATTTTGTTATCACAGTGCAAATATTGTTGCTTAACTCACTTGTCTGAAAGTAATAATAACTACCGATTACGAACACGAGTATGAGTAAAACCAGACTTTACAAGAAAGGTAGGAATACCTATTAATCATCAATTTAAAAACTCCCCCATTAAATTTTAATTCAAATTTTTACTACGCCTAATCGAGAGAATACTATTTTCTTCATATTTCGTATCCTGGAAAGAGTCTTTTAGAAATTCTTCGTAAATTAGGTCAACTCGAACCTCTATAAAGTGCAATAATTTTACCATAGGTGATGGTGTGATGGTCGATGCGAAGAAAGCGTTTTACTTTCTTTAAGTCATACTTTCACAAAGTGCACAACCTTAACATTGCGGAAAATACCAATCGAACGACGAAAAAAACCTATAATATTCGTAAAAATTCCCTCATTCTTGTTTGTGGTTGAAAAAGCGTAGAAATTTGTGCTAAATTTCACGATTTGATGCATTCGGATGAACTTTTAGACACGAAATAATAACGAAAGAAACTGTAATCAAGTTCACCGATTGAGGTCTCTCCTTTCAATCGTTGCGAGTAGGTAGAACAATCATATTAAGTGCAGAAAATTTCAAGTTTCGTCGCTTGATCTACCTTAGAGTCTCCCAGATATTAAATTATGCGATTTCGATTATCATAGTAGAATTTTATCAACTCTTCTTTGTGTAAGGAGATAATAGTAGCAATATGACCATGCAGAATAAATCGCGATTTTCTTTTAATTAATTCAAAACGCGCCTATTAATAATATCAGATCGAATCACAAAGCACGTACAATTTATAACAATATAATAATGACAAAGCAATGAATCAAAAGTGGCACATATCACCTTTATAAGCACAGTTCCATGACTTAATTATTGAACCTGCACTTTCAAAAGAGTGAACTAGGCGTCATGGGTATTGAAAAATTTTAGGCCATCAGTCGAAAATGGGTTTAGGAGGACGAGATGATTCCGTACTAGACTACGTCTGCACATTGCCGCAATCCGAACGCACCAAAGCCTTGGAAGAATTACGGGAAGATGATAACATCAGGGAACAGTCCATGGATCAGATGAGGGACTGGATCAACAAGCACCCGAATATCAAGAAGTGCAGGACCGATGCGCCCTTCTTGTTGCGATTTTTGCGCACCCGGAAATTCAGCGTTCCTCTAGCTTGCGAAATGCTCGAGCGATATTTGACGATCCGCCAATTGTACCCACAATGGTTCAAAAATCTCGATTGCGAAGATCCGGATTTGAACGAAATTCTCAATTCGGGCTATCTGATGCCCTTGCTCCAGAGGGACCGGGATGGGCAGATGGTGCTTTTCAGTTGCGCCGGAAAATTCGATCCGCATAAATTCACGTCGGGGCACATGGTCAAGGTGCACAGTTTGGTCACCGAGGTGTTGATGGACGACGAAATCAACCAAATCAACGGTTACACTTACATCAATGACGAAGCCGGTTTTACGATGGCGCATATTTCGCTTTGGTCCTTGACCGATGTCAGAAACATCCTCAGATGTATTCAGGTAATTAGTACAATTAGTGTGGCTTATGATGATTTAATTTTTAAATATGAATTATAGAAATCTACACCGATGAGGCACAAGTCCAACCATTTCTTGAACATTTCGTCGAGCGCGGTCAAGTTGATAGAATTCGCGACTTCTCTACTAAACGAGAAACTCAGAAGTCGCATTTTGGTAATAATTTGAAAAATAAAAAGTTACCTGTAATTTATTATTATTTTAATAGATTCATAAATCTTTGGATGAACTCCATGATAAAATCGATAAGAAGATCCTGCCGAAGGAGTATGGAGGTGATGTTCCTATGTCCGAAATGCTGGAAAAGTTCAAGTCGCTCCTCAAAGAAAAACGCGAAAAAATCCTTAGCTTAGACGAAATGCATATCGAAATTGACGAAAAATCATGTCCATTGCTATCGGAAATGAACGAAGAACTGGGAGTCGGGATCGAAGGCAGCTTTAAGAAACTAACTGTTGATTAATTTTGAATAAACGACTAGTCTTCCCCATTCAAAACTATATCACTATTATTATTATTACTACACAAGTATGGATAAAAATAAAATAAAATGCAGAAATGTGATAAAAATATTATTTACACACATCGTTTATTACTATTTTTGTTTTTGTTAATTAATGTAGGATTAAAGTCACCACCCAGTAATTATGTTGCACTTTTTTTGTAATTTATAAGGTGTTAATGTTAGATATTTGTTTTTGTATTTGTTAAGGTTTGATTTAGTCCTAGTTTATAAAGGAAACCATGGTGGATTTCAGTTACCTTTTCACTATAATCACCCAAATTTCATTTCATAATGTCGTTATTTTTAAGATAGTTTAAAAATGGTTTGATTTTGTTGCTAAAAATAATTAAAACCAGTATTTTAAGATGTTGATTTGTTGTATGCTACTAATAATTGTTGAGATTGCAAAAAATAATAAAACTTCATTGATTCATGTAAGTTCCAGAGAGTGAGTTCTTTATAAAATAAATCGATTTATGGGAATCCCCTAGATGAAAAGATTTGAATTTGGCGGGTCAAGTTCTGGTGATTTTAGTTTGGTGATGGTTGGTATTGACGTTGTGACCAGATCTGGTTCGAAATCTGTCAGTTCACGCTTGTACGCGGGCCGACACCATTTTCTGTTGAATGTCGCTCAAAATTCGTGAATGGTGTTAAAAAAATGAGTGATTTTTCAGCGGTACCTCCGCCACCTCAACAGAATTTCAATCAGTCCTCCGCATTCGCGGCGGCCCTCCTACGTGCGAAACAGGTAAGCGACCAAAACGAAAAACCCCCCTCATCATCGACAGTAAACAATGGCCCGGGGCCGCTTCGCCCTCTTCCATCGTTCGTTTAGACTGAAATTCCCAACTTTTCGGCCCAGATCGCTGCGAAAATCCAACCCAACACTACTAGTCCGGCCGATAGTAGACAGAAAAGGCCACTAGAAGACGGCTCGGGTGAGTTCCGACGACGCCGATAAACGCGTGACTTTTTTTCACGGTTATGCCGCCGATTTCAATGTTGCAGAACCGGATGCGAAAAAGGGACCGAACAGCGGACCACCACCACAAGTACCACCGCCAGGGGGACGACCCCCACAGCCGCCCGCGCAACAACCCGGAATGGGAGGCCCCGCTCTAGGGGGCGGACCGCAGCTCAACGAGGACATCAAGGTGCCCGACAAAATGGTGGGACTCAGTAAGTATCCCGAACGCGGCTCACTTTTCGATCAAAACCGATTCACGATTGATAAGAAGACGCATTCGCTTCGGAAATGGCACCATCTTATCATTGGCATCATTGTGTTTGCAGTAATCGGCCGTGGAGGTGAACAAATCACCCGATTACAGTCAGAATCCGGGTGTAAAATCCAAATGGCGCCCGATTCACAAGGGATGCCCGACAGGGTTTGCTCACTGTCGGGCACGAAAGAGGCCATCACTAGAGCCAAGGAGCTCATTATGAATATTGTCCACCAAAGGGGGCGCACTGAGGGTCTTGGGGGGCTCGACATGGGCCCAGGAATGGGGGGCCACAATAACTACCCAGGTTCACTTGAAATAATAATTATTATCATCACTAGATCAAATTCAAAACGAAAGAAAGTTATCTGTCAATATTATCAAAATGGCCGCCATATTTGGGGACTTGCAATGATGCCGCCATATTGACAGACGCGAAAACGACGATTTTTCTGCTCAAGCTTTGGTTCTTTCGTGTCAAAATCAGTCAATATGGCGGCTTTGCAAGTCCCCAGTCACTTGGCAAGTGAAGACATAATGTCAAATGAATTTTTTATATCGGATTACGGATTATGATGCGCATCAGTCATAAACAACATGGCGACCGCCGTGGTCATCTTATGTATTGTTCTCCATTTTGTTACATAATATAAAAGTGATAATTTATGACAGATGATTATTTGGGAGATTCTTTCAATATTATTTTTGCATGAGCTTTCATTCCTGACTCATTTTAACCTCCCCACAGTCCATTATTAATATGTATATTGATTTCTCGTAGACTTTATATATTTTGGTCCCCGGTGCTGTTTTTGTTTAGTAATATGACAATAATTCTCATTGTGTAAGATTGGTAGTACCGTTTTTGTTTTCTACAATTTCTCTGATAATGTCATTAGGGATGAATAATATGCCGCAAAACATGGGAAGCGGCGGCGGAGGTGGAGGCGGCGGCAGTGGCGGCGGAGGAGGGGGAGGTGGAGGAGGAGGAGGCGGCGGCGGCCGTAACTTCGTCGAAATCATGATCCCCGGTCCGAAAGTCGGCCTGATAATCGGCAAAGGAGGCGAAACCATCAAACAGTTGCAGGAAAAAAGCGGAGCCAAAATGGTCGTCATCCAAGACGGACCCAACCAGGAACAGGAGAAGCCGCTCCGGATCAGCGGAGACGCCTCCAAAGTCGAATACGCCAAACAGTTGGTCTACGATCTGATCGCCGAAAAAGAAATGCAGAATTACAATCGCCGAGGGGGTGGCAGCGGCGGCGGCGCCGGGGGCGGCGGCCGGGAAGACAGGCAACAGTACAACGATTACGGGAACGGAGGCGGCGGCGGTGGTGGCGGCAGCGGCGGCGCCAACGAAGCCGAGGTACCCACATTTTGACACCTGTCAAATTCATAACATAACCTAATTTGACGTTCATGACAGGTATTGGTACCCCGTCAAGCCGTTGGCGTGGTCATCGGCAAAGGAGGCGACATGATCAAGAAAATCCAAGCCGAGACTGGCGCTCGGGTCCAGTTCCAGCAGGCTCGAGAGGAAGGGCCGGGAGAACGGCGGTGCTACCTCTCCGGGACGCCCAAACAAGTCGAGCAGGCAAGTGGTGACATCTGTCAAATTTGACAGTCCAAGTGACAGATGAGTTCTGTCTACTATAGGCAAGGCAACGAATCGAGGAGCTGATCGACAGCGTCCACAGGAGGGACGGCGGTGACGGCCCCGGTCAGCGCGGGGGCGGCGGCGGGGGTAGGGGTCGCGGCGGCGATCGCTATGACAACCGCGGCGGCGGCAACCGAAACGGGGGCGGCGAGTACGGCGGTTGGGATGACAACCGACAGAAGCAGCCATCGCAGGAAGTGACGTTCGTGGTGCCCAGCTCGAAATGCGGCGTCATCATCGGCAGAGGTACGACGGTTATTTCGATTTGACACCTGTCAAAAACTGTGACGTTTCTCTCGGTGCAGGTGGCGAAACCATCAAACAGATCAATCAGCAATCGGGAGCGCACTGCGAATTGGACAGGAGGTCTCAGAATTATCCGGCGAATTCCAACGAAAAGACGTTCATCATTCGCGGTGATAACGAGCAGATCGAGGCGGCCAAGAGGATCATCAGCGACAAAGTCCAGATGCCTCTCAATTTCGTACCTGCAGGGGGCGGCAACGGCGGCGGCCCCTCCATGTCCAACAACATGCCAACGGTAAATGATCGGCCATTCCCCTCCACTTTCAATGACAGATCACGTACTACGCAATATTTTGACTTTGACGGCGGAAGTGCATTTTTCCGAGCTCTCTGAGTAGTAGTACGTGATCTGTCATTTGAAAAAAGTGGATGAGAATGGAAATAATCTTTTTGAAATGACATTTGGACTGTCAATTTTGTTTGTGACAGGCGTATCCGGGGATGGCGCCGCAGGGGTACAACCCCCAGAACTGGGGCATGCCGCAGTACCAGCAGCAGTGGAACGCGCCGAACACGGGAACCGAGGCGCCGGGCCAGTCGGGTCCGATGCAAGTGAATCCGTCCACCGGGCAGCCGGACTACTCGCTGCAGTGGGCCGAGTACTACCGATCGCTCGGGATGCACCGGGAGGCGGAGATGATCGAGCAGCAGGTGACGCATTTTCGCCGGCATTTGCTGGACGGTTGATTGATTTGACGTTTAGGCCAAATCAAAGGGTGTGACGTCGTCCGGTCCGGGACAGCAGCCGCAGACGGGGCCGAACGCCGGCGGTCCGGGGGCGGCGCCCGCCGCCGCGCCGACCGCTGCCGCCTCCAACGGCGGCCAGCCGGACTATAGCGCCCAGTGGGCCGAATATTACCGGAGCGTCGGGAAGCATAAAGAAGCCGAAGCGATAGAAGCACAAATGAAGAATAAAGTGCGTACTCCGACCGAGGTTCCGGTTTTTGTTTTTCAACCGAATCGGTGTTTCCAGACTCAACCTAACGTCCAGTCCGTCCCTGGAGGTCCCGGGCAACAGCCCGGTCCCGGACAGGCCCCCGGTGGGTACCAGCAGCAAGCCTACGGGGCTTATCAGCAACCGAGTGGTTCGTACTACTTCAACGTTGTCGATTTCGATTATGTGTCGTTCTTTTTGTAGGGTACTATGGAGGTCAACCGCAGAATAACGTGGCGAGTGGGGTCCCCCAAAGCGGTTACGGCTTTCCGGCTTACGGTTACGGAGCTCCCGCACCGGCAGCGCCACCTACCGGCCAAGAGAATTAATACGGCGTAAGTGGCCCTCTCTTCTGATTTTTTTACTTTTGTTTCCTCTCTTTTATTATGATTATTGTGGTATCGTCTGTTGTTTTGTGTGTTATTGCAGGACGAAATTTGCAAAATTTTCATTATCTCGTGTTTTGTCCATTGACGTTATTTCGACACTTGGACAACACACCTGTCACTCCCCCAACCCTCTCTCTTTAATTTCTGTTTTTTTTTCTTTCATTTAAAATATTTCAGGTGGTGTGATGTTGACGCAGCGACTGTGAGTTTTTCTTATTGTCATTTACAGATTTTATTGAAAGTGGCCCCCACACACACACTCTCTCTCCCCCTCAAAATATATAAAGCAGATGATGGCGGAGAGTCTCCCCCTTCCGAGGCTTATACCTATAAAAATTTAAGTTATAAGGACCCAATTTTTTCATCTGATTTAGTTGATAAGCGTTATAAATACAGTAGAACCTAAGCCGTTTTTTTTACTTGTTTTCTCAATATTTTTCTCATTTTGTTTGTCGCCGTGGTAACGCAAAGAAATGACGTCACGCTCAGTATTCTCCTTTTTTTTTTAAATTATAATTACCAATATAATTTGATTGATTGGGATTGTTTCTTCTTGTAATTCTTATTATTATTATTGAGAAAATTTTTGAGATGTCTCGTTTATAGTGACTTTTGTGTCTAGCTTCCATGAAAAAATGATAAAATCGAAAAAAAAATATATTAATAAATTTTGTAGTGAAATAATATCTAGGTTTAGACTGTCATAATATTTATAGGGAATGTCAGGATTTAATCGAGCGGATTTTGCCGCCACCACCACACGAGGTGTCGCCGCAGTTTCTGGTAAGGCCGTAGTGTTTACGTCACTTATTTTTGACAGCTGTCAAATGATGCGATGACATTTCGGTTGATGTCATTGCCGCAAACTCACTTTCGATATGCTTGATTCAAGGGATCGATCATGCTTGAAAATGATGCGCTTTTTCAGTGCAATAATCTAATCATTATGAAACTCATTCATTTTTTCAAGCATATTATTATGAATCAAATTCCCTGATATGTTTTTCTCATTGGAAAAGTTTAAAGACAGATTTGTGTATAAAATATCGCTTCGATTTTTTCTTTCCTTTTTTTTAGTTTTGATAATATTGTAAACGTAATTCCACTATGTACCGGCAGTTAGCACTGCGATTGTATTAATTTACATGATTAAACATAACCTAATACCACTCTCGTGTCTTGTTTTGTTTTTTGTTGATTTTTCAGATTGTCACCGTGGTAATCAAAGGTAAAGTACGATGAACAAACTGTCATGATATGTCATTTTTATGTCATTGTCATTATTGTGACGTGTTCCTCTAGGTGCTACCTATTTTATTTAGGGCTTCTCCGGAGATTTTACAGTTCAATTTTGATATTATAAAATGAGATAACTTTTTTAACTTCGCGCCATAATTTTATTTCAGGAGGATTTCCTCATGTTTTCGACTTTTTTTTCTGACTGATGATATTATTTATGATGATAATAATTATCCATATAAAGTGTATGCTACATAAATGCTATTTGACAGTTTTTTCTTGTATAGGTAAGGCAGTATTTTTCGTATTTCCTATGTATGTTTTTTCTCTTTTTTAGTCGTTGTTTATTATTATTATGAAAGCGAGCTAGTTTCTCTTTGTTTGTTTTTTATTTATTATCAAAAATTAATCTCTTAACAATAACAAACGTCGATTCGTATTCTGTTTTTATAAATTATTGATTTGAACGAGTAATCTCACATTTTGATTACTTGTTTCAGGTCCAGATACCAGACAAATTCATCTCTTTGTTATTTTTATTTGTATTGTTGTATATAGCACTTGGGTTCTGATGCTTGCTTCTATCTATTATCATTATTGTTGCAATTATAATTCTAGCGAATTACTACTTTTTGCATGTTTTGTTTTATTTTTCAGAGATAAACCATATCGGCTAGAGATTTATTATTATTCGCCATTAATTATCATAACAAGATAATAATTCAAATTAGAGATTTTGACTAATTTATACTAATTCAGTATGTTTGAATTATTGTGTGATTCAGGAACGCCCTGAGACAATCGAAATATGGTAAGATATTTTGCTTTGGGAGTCAACTTTCTGCAGTAGTTTGTAGATAGTTTGCACTAACTTTTATCATCATCAATCAATCTCTTCAATTATGGCCTTTTACACTTTATTTTTATTCTCCCAGTGAAAAAGGCCATAAGAATCAACATGGAGAAATAATCATGAATCGAGAAACAAACTAGTTAAATTCCTTCATTTGTATAATTGTATTTAAGAATATTAAATTTTTCCAAAAAACGGTCAAAAAAGTTTTTTTCTTCAATCGATTCACCTTCCTTTAAATCTCCTTGATCTTCGATAAAATAATCATCACTAAGGCGAGGATAAGAAATAATAATGGCTGCAATTAGTCGCTAAGATACGAGAAAACTTGTCTAAACTGTCAAACGAAATGTCGAACAAGGCAGGGACGAAATTTTCCAAAACTGCTGAGAAAATGTAAGAAATACCTATGCAAAATCACACACGCTTGTCATAAATTAACGATAGGAATTTTCAGTAATCAAAATGATCGTGGCAGAGAATTGTGTAGTAAATCTTTGCACCCTCCAAAACCCAAACAATACGTTAAAATTCACGATGGAGACGGCACAAGGCAACTCATCGTTCCCGATCGAAACCCCATCGACGTGCCGGGAATTTTCCCGAAAAGTGAATTCAAAAGGCTCAAAAATCAAGCGCACGTTGTCACTCTGAAAGACCGAATGGCCATGATCGAAGAGGCCGAACGGAAAAAGAACGAATTGGTTGCGGCAAGCGAAAAACGTAAAGAGGATTTGAAAAGGGCCCAAGTCAATCAGACGGCAAAAATCGGAACCAAATTGAGCGACGTAAACGATACACAGAAGCACCGATTATCGATAATAAAGAAATCTGTAATTTTAGGCCGAGAGGGAGGCGAAGAGCAGGAATCTTTATTTACTGCAAAGGTCTTTCGAATTGATGCAGGAACAGGAAGATAAGGTGAAAGAAGCCAACGGTCTCATATTAGCCACCAAATGTCGAGCGATTCGGAACGCACAAATTGCCGAAAAAGAAGTGAGTAATTCGAAATCAAACAATAATTTCATAACTAAACTAAAATAGTTGATAGCGAAACAACTGGCAGAAGAGGACCAAAGATTAGACGCCATGATGGAGCAACAAAGGCAGAAAGCCCTGCTAGATGAAGAGCAGCGTCGCGAGAAAGAAGGCCTAAAAAAAGATCGTTACATTTCCGAACTGATGCATCAAATGAAAATGAACGAGACGGATCGCATGATCGAAGCGGAAAAGATCGAAGAGGAGAGCCGCATGATCCACAAGGCGTTCCTCGAGATGCAAAAAGAGGAAGAGCGGAAACTGCTGGAGAAAAAGGAGCAGCAGGAAAAAGTCCGAGCCGAACTGAACCAAGCCAATGACGAATTGGAGCGGTTCAAGCAGATCAAAGCCGAAGAGGAACGAATCGCCGATTTGCGGGTGAAAAAGTTCATGCAGCAGAAACTGGAGAGGGAGCAGGCGAGGGAAGAGGAATTGGCGCTCGCCAAAGACGCGAAAGCCAGAGAGATTCAGAGGTTGAGGGAGCAACAGCAGAAATCCCAAGACTTGCAAGCAGCGGCCGACGAAATGAACGCGATGCGAATACAGGAGGAGGTCGAAAGAGAGTGGCGCACGAAGGAATTGGAAGCCGCGAGAAAGAAGAAGGAAAATGACGCAATGCTGAAAATCGAACGAGAAAAGCAGATCGATACTTTACGAAGAGCCGCGGCTATCAGATTGGCACGAGACGAGGAGGATTTCCATAAAGTCTGGATAACTCAAGTGAAATGGTTGACATCTCAAGTTTTCTTTTTGAATTATAGGTGGCTAAAATCCAACGTGCCGAATACGAGAAAGAATTGGAGAAAAAAGAGAGAGAAAAATTCGAAAGGGAACGTCACAGGAAGGACCTTTTGAAGCAGATCAATGAAAAAGAGCGCGAAAGGATAATGCAACAGCAGGAACGTTTCGAGGAAGGGCAAGTGCAAAGGATGGAGCAAGCCATGAAGGATCGACATATCGAGGAGTATTTGAAAGTCAAGATTGGGAAATTGAGGTAATTGAGGCGAAAACTTGCAAAGCCGCTATACTGCTGAGAGATATATTATTTATTCAACTTTGCTATCTATGGGAGTAAACTAACGGCTCATCTTGTGAAAATCTTGAATTTTACAAGAATTGAAAATTCAACTACGTATATTCAATTTTGACAGAATAAGCGACCGACTTTACAAAGCAAACGACACTAAAATTTAGTTCGTTATTATTACAAAGTTGAATACGTAATACATGATATTCGTAATGATAAGTCGAAACCTTTTCAGAGATAACAAAGTACCGGAGTCCTACATCCAAGAGATAGAGAACCAATTGAAATTGAAATAAATAATAATACTCATGGAATTCATCAAAAAAGAATTATCAAAATAAAAGTAAAAATATGTAATTAGCCTTAATGTTTACTGCCGGCAGCGACAACTTTGTTCAGATTATCCCTCAAAGTCTCCAATTGGCGCTGCGTGTCCGGATCCAGTTCAGGTATCTGAGACATCCTCAGTCCTCTTCTCGGTTGAATCGACAGCATCCTGCCATCTTCCAAAGGAATATTGATGTTGGCCATTTGTTCACTCACAACAGAGCCGGTCATCAAAGGGCTGCCCTGCAAAGACAGCACCACTTCACCCTGTTTGGGGCGTCTCAAAAGCACTTGAGGCATTCCAGGGGCCACCTTGCGAAAAAAATCGGAAATTATTCAATCGAGAGAATGATTATTGATTACTTTTGGTGTGATTAGTCCATAAGTAGTCGGAGGCGCTCTGCCCGCCGGTGTCTTGAACCTTTCCATCGTTTTCTTGGTGGCCTGCGAGGCCGACTTTGAGATCCTCTTTGTTGTGGAATGTTCGATTCGCACCCTGGCTCGGGAACTGCGCCCACCTGAATTACCGTTAGTACTCTCAGCGGTGAGATAACCTAAGCGAAGAGCCCCACAACCGGAGATTAGGTGAAATGAAATGAGCGGTTACGTTAGTTCACATGAAGCCAAATGATTAAATTACCTTCGTCGACAAACGAATTGCTCCTCGGAAGGTTACTTTTATGGTTGTGGTGGTCTTTCAAAATCGATTTCGTGATGTCGCCGGTTCGTGAGAGAGTGCTGTTCGATGTGGTGTAGTTGAATCCGTTCTGGATCTACAGAAACCCACAATGTTGAATTGTTTTTTCAATAATTTCATGAATTCTTTACCAATTCTCCAATCGTTTTGTTGCTATTTTTCGGTGGGAGTTGTATGAGTCTAGTCCGAAAATGCAATATACAATGGTTGGAGAAATCCTCACTCAATGCATCAAACTGTTTCAAGGCAGATGCACCTGAAAATTTACATTTTGGAAAATTCCAATTTTTTTAATTGTAACTTACGATCTTTTTCTATTTCTTTGATAAACATTTGGACGTCTTCTGATATTTTAGGGGTGGGTTTCTTCCGAGCAGCCTTAGTTCTCGGCATTTTGTTAGTTTTGCGACAGTTGAAAAACAAAACTTTGGTTAGGACTCGAAAAACTTGGCTCGATTTGGTCCGAAAGTAGAATTTCTTGTGATTAATCACTTGATAAATTATCACAGAAATTAGTTTTCTCCAAAAATTATTCACCAAAAGCGGCTGTTCAGAACTTTCAAATAGTCTTCTTCCAAAATTAAAAGAAAAAGTCAGGGAAAAGTGACGGGTACACAAAAACAATTGAAATTAGTACCAATTGCTATTAACTGTCAAACCTCACAAACGAAAAGTCACTAGATATCTCTAAAATAAACCATAGGCGGGTAAATGACATGGTAACAGGGAGCCAAAACCCAAGAAATATTTCATTTTATTCTAAACATCTGAAATTTAAGCAAATTAGTGCAAACACTGTCTAAAGAAACCTAAAGTTTATGCTATATCTTCTATTTTAGGTAGATACTTGCTATTTTAGTAAATAAAGGGTGGTTATTAAATGTATTTCTTCAGCAGGTTTGTTGACTGGATTGAAATTGGTAGATTATCGTGATGTAACTACTTGCAGCCGCAATAATCTAGAAATACGCCTTATTACCGTTTTCCAGTCCAATTTCAACAAATAATGAAACCTTACAGTAAACGCGAAAGTACCATCGATAGTGAACAGGTCCAAAGCCGTGAATTTCAATTTCCTATGCAATAACTGCAAGTGGAATATTTTCAGCTGCAATTAAATTTACAAAATTTTATTATTAAATGCATTCAATTGGAGTGTTTTAGGTACGTTCCGAGATAAAGGTTGATAAGAAAGCCACAAGCCAGACTTATATCGTATACACTTTTCACTGTGTGTGCCAAGTCAATAGTGTATACCTAGCAGTCTCGTAAAAGTGACAACGCCTTATATTCGAATCCGACAATTTACTTAATTCTTACAACAAAAGAAATAGAAATGGCAAGTAACCGAGCGACGAAAAGCGGATTTGCGGCCGATGCCCAGGCGCGAATCAATTCAAAATACGACCCGCAATTGGCCCAAGACGCCCTGAAATGGGTCTCGTCGAAAATCGATGGCAACATAGACAACACTTCAGGAGATATGAGCAATTTCCATGAAGTTTTAAAGGACGGGACGGTGCTTTGCAATTTGGCCAACGCTCTAAAACCTGGCAGCGTTAAGAAGATAAACACTTCAAAGATGGCGTTCAAGTGCATGGAGAATATCAATGCCTTTTTGGCCGCCGTCGGATCTCTGGGAGTGCCGTCACATGAAAGTTTTCAAACCGTGGACCTCTGGGAAGAACAAAATTTAACATCTGTGGTCATTTGTCTCCAATCATTGAAAAGGCACACCTCTTGTGATTATTATTACATTTGATCCTTATCATCTAGACCGTAGGTACCTCTATAGTAATGTACTTTTTTCCCGTTGTCTTTGAATAAATAAGTATTTCCATTAATTCACTGATACCAATCACATTACCCACTCGTTGCGTAAATGTTATAAAGGGTAAGTATGATCAATAATCGACATGAATGGTTATCTTTCGCAATTTCATGGAAAACATTGATTTATAGAATATCTAATTAATTTTGTTATTTGCGTTCAATGTAATCTTTATTAGTACCTACCGTAAGTCTATGATAATACTTAAGTGGGAAAACCCAAAATGAGCTCACCTTTTCTTCAAAATCCACAGGTAATGGGTGCATGTATAATTTATTCACGAAGTTCACTGTAGATCCAGCCTAAAATAAAAAAAAATTAATCATTTCGCTTGAAACATTAATAATTAATTAATAACCTGTTTTGAAAGAATATGAGCAATGAAAGACTTCCTTAAAACTTCATAAATTCGCAAAACTGCCCACATGAACCAGCCAAGGGTAGAAACTGGACGAACATGTATCTGAAACCAGAATTTTATCTAAAAATCTAGATATTTTTCTGGTTTGCAATCAGCGTAATATTACATTATAATAAATGTAGCAAAATGTGAAACAAATCATGTTGAATTGTATCAAACTCGAAGCCAGAATAATAAAACCGTAAATGTTATTAAGATCTCCACCAAGGTCGCATAATTTATCATGACATCTCATGCAAATATCCAAAAATTTCATAATTCTGTAATTGTCCACAACGATCAAGTCTCCATAATTCTTATGGTCCAGATTTTTCCTCGACTTTACGTGAGTTTTTTCAAGATTTCTTTCGAATTTCTCCAACAACAAATTAATTGCTTTAAATCTCGTGTACAGTAAAGAAGCGAATAGTGAAAATTGCGTTTCTCCTTGATGCAAAATCAGAAAAGTCGGTAAATAAGTCAAAGCGGTTGCCACCGGAAAAGGATCAAGATTTTCCCTAGGAATGTTCCACAACTCTACCGATAACGTCATCATTATAAAAATAGGCCCGCAAAAAGATAGGATCAAATTGATGTAGAAGTTGTGGTCGTAATTGAATTTAGAACCAAGATTTATCAAGGTTTTATCGATCGATACCATGGAATTCAAGATATTTCTGACTGTAGATTTGTGACGATAACTGATGAAAAATGTTACGAATAAACCGAAAACTCCCATCGCAGTTGCTAAAAGTATCATCAACTTCGCCAAAGTATTTATGTTGTAGTTTTTGCCAGAAATTATCGGATTTTTCACATCCATCGCAAACTTAACAACGACTGCGAATAATGAAGCGTAAATTAAAATGACAAGACTGCAGAGTTTGTTAGTTTTGAACATCGTCTTTCCGTGACTTTTTCCGACATAAATTGGGAAAAGTCCCAGACATAGTGAAGAGTAAACGGTGAATTGTATACAATCGAGAAGACTTTTTCTAGGCATTTTACTTGCAACAAGAGTAAAAACCGGAAAACGACTAAATAATCGTACGGGCTACTCGATTATTATAGAAATACCAAACGACCCCCAAAGGATTTTATCAAATTCAAATAATTTGATATCTCTATTACAGTGTTATTATCAATACACCTAACTTACATTATAATAGCAGTAGCAAAATGCAAAGCAAATGGTGATGAACTGAATCATACATCCCGCTAATAAAATGAATCCATAGATCATTTTGACGGTATTAGCGCATTCGCTCAATGTGAAGTGAAGTCTCATGCAAATATCCAAAAGCTCACTGTTGATTTTGCCTTTATCTACAACAGAAACGTCATCACTGATTTATACGATTTCCGAAACGTTCTCACCGATGAAATTGGCTTTCTTCAAAGCTCTTTTCAGTTTTCCCAACAAAAAATTAACCGCTTTGAATTTCGTAAGCATATGCACGTTGAGCAAAACGAATTGGCTCTCACCCTGATGCACCAAAGCCGTGGACATGGAAAAGCACACGATTACCGAAACAGGAATCGGTTTCAGATGCTCCCTAGGGACGTTCCACAATTCCAGGAGTAGAATGCAACCCAAAAACAGCAAACCGAAAGAGCTCAACGAAATATTCAACATTAAACCCAATCTGTGGCGGAATTTGCATCCCAGTTCTTCCAAAATGTGTTCGACTTTAGCCAAATTATTCAACAGCTCTACCATTCGGACTTTGTAAAATAAACTGTAAAAGTACACGATAAAAGGTGTGATTAGGGCCGTAGTCATCACTAAATAAATCAGTAGATTTGTGACCGTGTTGAAAGTGTAATTCGATGTTTCAACCAGAGAATGTTGTATTTTCGACGCATTGTAGAAAAAGAACGAGTAAATAGAGAGTAAAAGTACCGTCCAGAGATTGCAAAGTTTGTTAGTTTTGACCGATCTTTCGCCGTTAATTTTATCGAATGATATGTATGAAGGGAATAGACCGACTAGAAAAGACGAATATACGGTGACGATTACCGAACCGTACATTATTCCCTTTTTGCGGTGTCTATACTTATTCAAAACCATTCTTGAGTACAGCTAGGTCAGCTGGAAATTCACTAAATGAATCAGTTTTTGTGGGGATGAATAAAATCCACAAAAAACGCATATCAGATTTATTCGTAATCCAAGTCTCTAGAGATTTCCATAATGATCACTCAAATCATTACTTGAGTAATAACAGAGAGGTAATAATAAATATTTTGAATCGTGAGTAATGTTTATTTCTAATAGTCCTTTATTTTGAACGACTTTCCTCAAGGTAGTGAATCTAATTGTGTTTAATTTGTTCGCATGCATCAGAAGTGGAACATTGACCGGTGAACGAACCATAAAACCTCTCTGACTCATTTCGTGCGACTTTTTAATTCAAGTATTGATTCACTTTTTCCAGATTTTTCTATAAGTATGAATTGTACATCATATATTATAGCTCCAATTAATATGTATATAGGGGCCTCAATTTGAGAAAGCAAGCTGCCAGCTAGTTATTTATATTAGGGTGGCTCAGGGCTCAGAAATAGTACCTAAACCAGAGGTCCTAGTTTTAAAAACAGAAATAAGCTATGTGGAAGTTCCCATGACCCATACAAAGTCTGCCATTAATAGTCACCCCTTGGGTATTTTATTTCGAACACATCTGCAGCATCTGCTCATCTCTATATTTTCAATATAAATGATTTTTGTTGGGTGGTTTATGCGCAATGAATATTCTTTTGAATTCAAGTATTTTATCTAAGAATGTTTTATCACAAAAACATTTTTGATAGATGTTAGCTATATTTCTTACATATTCTTATCCACATTTTGTCATAATAAATCGTCATCTCTACTCATCAAAAAAACAGAAGGCATGCAGAACAATAGAAACGCGTAATGACAACAAACAATAAGGAATATTATCGCCATGATCATTTGATCATTATAAACGAGATGATTTCATGAAATGCGGTGAGGAATTTTCCACTTTGAACTCGAATCGTCTATCCTTTTCCTCAATCGATATTAGGAATGTCTGGAATAGTCTGGAATATGGTCGAGATATAGGTATTATCCTCAAACATAGACAATGAGCAAATATCATGAGGAAATATGAACATCCTTTACTTTTTTACGGTGGTATTAGTAATGAAATTAGTTACACATGACTCATTTTTCTGTCATTCACCTTGGTTATGATTTTGGATGTGAGTGGGTCGAGGAATTTCACAATTTCATGCAAAATCCTGGATTAGATAAAGATAAACCAACAGAGATTAGCAGAATAGTAAAGCATGATTTATCCAAAAGACATTGGATTCTTAATATAGGTGTTGAAAATGATATAAAAAAAAACGTTTAATAATATTCCACGTGGAACAGATAACAGAAAGCTTGCAATTCAACTACCAAAGCATGAAATTAACCATTTGTAATGAAAATAGACTCGAATATGGAAAATTCCAGAAACTGCGCGTTACTTTTAGAGGTGGTATACAAAGTTGACCTAAAATAACAACCGAAAACGTCACGAAACGAGACAGGAAATGCGAATTGTTGGCGTCAGAAAGAAACGGCCATGTTGTGACGCAAAGGACATCCGGTGGGAGAAAGGTGAAGTAAAATCAATATCGTGGAAGGAGTCGGCAAGCTTCGGCTTCGAAATTTCTAGAACCGCTGGTGGTGGGAGCGAGGGTATAAAAGCACGAACCGACGAAAATCCGGCGCAGTTCAAGTCAAAAGTGAAGTCGTACGTACGATCGAAGAAGAAGTGAGTGAAGATACCCAACTGCGTGGGCGGCCATCGTCAGGTCACATTACAGGATTGGTATAAATAGTACTAAAATTATCCCCGAAAAACGTTAATAATACGTAATTTATCCCTGAAAAATTCGATTCTAGTAATAATCTCCATAGTTAGAAAAAAGAACTTGCCTAAATTTTGTTTCCGCCATATTGAAAATACAGAAATCTGTTTAATTTTTGGCCAATTTTAGACGGATTTCTGTGATTACTCGAATGATCGCGTTTTCCTTGTAGTGACAGCAAAATTAGCAAGTTTTTGTAAATTGTTCCCCGTTTTTTTCGTATGACTTGTTCGTTAATTTCAGAGCAGAGCAAAAGACGCCGTACATGACAATCACGAAATGACGTAGAGTATCTGTCACGTGTCTACAAAATGGCGCCTAGGGCGCGGTCATGACGTCGCTAAATAATTAGTCACGTATCCTAAAAAAAAAACGCAGAGTAGAGCGCAGCTTTACCGACAATGAGAGAGGGCAGTACTAGTCACGATTTTAAAAATGTTCGCTTCTGAAGCTTTTGGTTTCATTGGTCCAAATGAGAAAACTACGACACGGACGGATAAACTAGAGACCGGAAATCGTCTGCGACGGGAATTTTCATCGGTTTTTTGCTTTTGTAATAGCTTTTTCTAGATCTAGTCGGATGAGAAAGAGTGCATCGGTCGAAAATGATAGGAGAAATGCGTTACGTCCTCTCCCCCCTCGTGAGAATTTTGATCGATTTTGCCCCTGTCTGCGAACAACATCGGGCCGCTACGGAATTTATGAACGGACTTTATTTCAAAACCTCCTATTTATAGGTACAAAACTGCAATATTTTTACATATTACCAATGAAAATATAAAATATTTACAAAAAAAAAAAACAAAACAAATAATCCTAATGGCGTTTGTATAAAACAACTGAATTAGTTTTTAATAAAGTACTAAGCAAAAATTCTTCACAATCTCGCATTATATTATATTTTTCTACATAATTGTCATAATTATTCTTATAACCCAATAACATTATTATTTATTGAAAAAAAAAGAAAAAAATACTTGAAAGAAAATATTACCTTGAGAAAATTATCGGAGACTTTTCCATCATAAAATGATTGCCCAGGAAAAACCATCCATGAAACCAATGCACGGGGGCCCGTTATCTCTCTATCTAAAGTAAGTACTGTTCTTAGATTAATTTTTATTAAGAGCTTTTCTTTTTATTTGTTTTAATTAGGATTTAGAAATTAACCGTACGTTTAGATTTAAGGAGCGGAATTTTGAGGTATAATTATTGCGCTATTGGAAATTATTATTAAATATGCGGAAAAATTACGAAAGCATGCATGCGAAAAATACACAAAATTGCGTATGTACTTGACGTTCGATGGTCATTATGAGATGATAAGGGTAAAAATCGTAAAAGCAGGACCACCTCTATTATTATTAGGTATTAGGCATAATCATTAGTTCTAAGCACAAAGTTTTCTAAATATTTAGAAAATACTTGATTATCGAGTTACAGAAAACTCTAGTATTAGGTAGACATCTATTAAGTTTAAGAATAGTTTTTAAGTCTAACGATATTCTGAAAAGTCTGATTAAAAGTGTAGAGGAATGTGCGACAATTGAAAAGTATAGAAAAATGTGTGAAAAATATGAAAAATGCAAATATTTTGAAATGCTCTGCATGAATTTGGAAATGTGTGATGCGTATAATATTAGAAAACCAAAAGGTGCGCTGAAATTAGATTTTTTACTGTCTTTAGTGGCTTATTTTTATTAATTATACAATACCGGCTTAATTTTCTCCACCATTATCGCTATTTCTATATTACTCAAAAGTAATTAACCTTTTATAAGAATATTCTTAGTGTCTTTTATTTTTACGAGTGTGCATCATCATTGTCTATTATGACTTTTATAAATATTTGGTGTCCCACTTTACTCATAACAATTATTTCGTTCTAATTAAATATTTACCTTATTACTATACTACTTATACAGTTTTAATTAAAGTAGATAATGAGTTTATTACTGCATGATTTACAAATTTTACATAATCACAGTATAAATAATATTTGGTGTTTCCATATAATAATAGGTAATTATATTCCATATTCGTGTTTCTATTCTAATTTGATCTACTTATATATTTTATTGTTTACTTGAGTAGAATGAAAATATTCCTGAATAAGGAATAGAGTATTTTTGAACTAAAAAGCGCTCATTTTTGTATTGGCTTTAGCACCCAAAAGTAGGCACCACATTTTTACTTACTGTTATTAACTACGTTATATTTTTATTACCAAAAGTGCACTAAATTCTAATCGTTCTAGTTTTTTATGTTGTTTATGAGGGTGGCGGATTATATTGAAACTTTTGACGCAAAAAATAATTTAAGTCATGTCTGAGCTTACATCGGCTGAATTGCAAGCAAGCAAGCGTTAATACCTCACTTTATATACAGGGTAATGCAAATAATTAACCAGCAACAAACATTTTAAGCGACAAACTTTCAAATTATGCACGTGATTAAGTGTACACAAAAGCTTTACTGTTTAAAGAATTCTATATTGACATTGATATCATTCTGTGGGTATGTCTTTGATTTTTTTTCTACTTTCGTTGTATGTGATGGTGCCTTAGTCCTATTAAGCTATATCAAATTTTTGCTCTCTAATTTGTCGTTCGTGCCATCGCTGATGATTAAAATAATGTTGGCGCTAATTTTGAATAATATCTGAGTAGTGGGTTGATTTGTGTTTTTGTAAATACATACGTATGCGATTTTGTAATATTTTTGTGGCTTCAGTTGGTTACTGTATCATTTCAGCGTTTTGATATTTTTTTTGGTTCTATTGTATTGTGTCAAACGGTCGTTCCACGGGTTTTCCGAAAGTTGGGTATTCCGATCGACTGTGGTAAAACCGGCAAACAATATAAATCTACTCTACGCATCAACATCTTCTAGATTTAAGCATCAAGTTAGTACGAAATACGATCGCGATTAGTTTTTCACAACGACGAAAAATTACCAACGCTTCGACAAGAATCTCTTCGAATTGCCACTGAGATTGGTCTATTTTCAATTGGAGGCAAATCCCTGGACGAATGAAAATTTCGAATCGGATTTAAACCATAATCAAAGAAAATTAATCAACTGGTGTCACAAAAATCGCAAAAATTCTGCATGATCATCACGGGTGAATTAAAATCGGTTATTCATTAGATTCTTGGGCTTATAACAATTATTATTATTCACTCCGCTAATTTGTAATAATCGTTTTCCCACTACCTACAATTGTTGAGTATTTTGTGAAAGATTTGAAAATCGAGCGCTGATTATGGGTTGATTTAGAAAAGTTTGCATGAATGAGTGTTGTTGGTCGTTGCGTTTTTCGGAAGCTCCCCGAATTGTGAGTGTCACCATTTTAGAATGTGGAGAATGCGGCTTTAACACTGAGTACGTACTTAAACGAATATGCAGCTTCTTGTCTTATTACCTTATTTGCCTATTTTTCGAAATCTCTTAAAACAAAACATCAACTACTTACTAATAACTTTTAGAACAAAATTTTCACTGACGATTCCAAGAAAAAAAAATAGAAGGTAGGCTATTATTACTCATTCGGTAGTTTTAAATACATAAATAACGCACAATTATGATAACTTTTTCAAGAGTATCAGACCCCATAAATATAAATCGTAGGATAACAATGATCAAAAAGCGACATTATGAGTAATTTTTGATTTTGCGTATAATTCTAAATGTTTTAAGTCACAGTCGGTATAATAGTCGATGTTCTTTATTTATCTATCCTACGTATTACTTACTTAATAACGCATTCTCTGAAGCGGATATAGAAATTTATGAAACCAAATTAATACAAAAGTTAAATTTATGGGAATTAAATGATTTAAAAGAAGCGCACAAATTAGTAGGTTTAATCTAATCAATGATTTAATAACGATTTATGAATGTAAAATAAGAGAAACCCAATTGATTATTATATGAAATTCCCACCACATTATGAAGAAAACTTTCCAACAACTCACGGTAATTTTAAAACATTGTAGATCATAATATAAATATGAAATATTCAGATACCCGAAAAATATGTTCTGAAAACTACTTACTTGTGTAATAGGTACGCCTGGTAGATTTGCGTCGTTATGATTTATACGTACTACTTATGTTGAAAATATTTCCAAAGAGGTATTAAAATAATACGTTAGTTATCTTATCTTGAGCAGGGCCGGTTAATATGGTTTAAAAGTGAGTAATATTATTGCAAACACGTAAAATGATAATTTTAATTTCCAATATAGAAGAAATTCTGGTTAACTTTGAGTTACCGAAACGATAATTCTATTTTCGTTCTACGTAATATTTATGATAAATAATCTTGCGGTAAAATTATATAATCAAAATTGATATACTCAACGATAAGTACAAATGACTATAAGTTCCAGGTCTGTGATTTCTAATTATTATTATTAACCAGTCGGCATAGCGAAAGTCGGAAAAATTATACTCTGCGGATGAAATGAGAAAGTTTAGTATGTAAAATACACAAAGTACAAAATTTCTATACCTATGAAGCAAAAATCGAAGGGTTAAAAAAATGTGCTACACATATTAGGAGAACAACATCAACTCAATTGAGTAGAAAAGTTACGGTTAAAATACACAAATTTGTTGGGTATATGAAACTATAATTACTAAGAGCTCTTAGTTTTAAGTTTTAATTATAATGCATTATTATAAGTACAGGAAAACCATACGTACCTTTTTATTTAATGGCGTAGTTCTATAAATATCTAATAATTACTATCTGACTACAGAAATATAAATAATCTACTTGCATTCTAATGCTATCCTTCCAGTAACGCACTGTTGATTACCTAATTACCTTACGAGATCTCTAATTCGCGCTATAGAAATGTAAGAATGATGATGAGTTGAAAATCTTAGGAATTAGACAGTCAATCACAGTGATATGGATAATGAAAAATCCAGTCAAATTGAGATGACTATCTACGAAATTATTGAAATAATTTGCACTGAATATAACTCCAAATCGTTTGGAAATGATTCACAGTGACAAAATACAAATATAGACAAAAATAGTCGAGTTCCTAATAAGTTTAAACATAGGTATTGCGCACCGAATATGTAAATATCTTAACTGAGATACGCTGGGAAAAATATATCATACCGAATGTCTTATGTAACAAAAATTTTGCTGGATGTAAATTAACGATACTAGAAATAATGAAATTTTGGTTGTGACAAATCCAAACTTATCTCCTAATATAAATAATCGGATTACTAAACGTTTACGATATTTAATCAAATAATCTAATAGTTTGCGATCTCTATGATGTGGAATCCACACAAAATTGGCCAAATCATCATCATGTGTCCTCGGTATAAAAAACGGAACTTTAAAACATTTAAATACTGAGTTAACGATAAGACGAGTAAATCCAGTACTCATTAGAATAGACTCTCTTCTTAACATAGAAATGTAAATTGTACTTTAATTGCACATTTACGGTAAATAATATCTAGTGTGATGTAATTATTAATGACCTCATTATGTAAATACATAATTAGAGCTATATTGAAGCCTAAACTAAAACAACATGTTCTCGAAATGTAACAATAATAATGATAATTTTAGGGGTATGTATACATACTTACGTTCTGTGATCGGTGTTTAAAAACATTATGACTTATACCTGTCTTGATAGGGGTATTACACATGTCTTGCGTTAATTTCTTAAGTTCAATCGTGAAACTTCCAATACTCAGATTGCGGATAATAAAGTGAAAAAACAGTATCAGTATGAAGGAAGTGGAGGTGGGAGGGCCAAAACAAAAAATCGCCAATATGCGAATTAATTATTGTGAAATTAATGATAAAAAATTTTCAAATGTATTATGTATTCTATGATGAAATTGCGTTGGAATAATGAACTCACTATTACTAACCCCATATGCTTCTATATCTTTATGTAAACGTAATATTATATGATAATGGCTTTAATGTAAAATTATAATAATGTTCTTACATGATAACCATTTACTACAGGGTGAATGATTTGAATGCTATTGTTTACACCCTTATTAAAAATTGATTTATTGACTAAGAGAGGCGAAAAGTTTGAGTGTTATGAAACATCTCATGAAATTGTATTTCTTCAATAATACTAACCATTCAATGACGTTTTTCCAATTTTCATTAATGGTCGTTATAAAAATCCTGCATAACCACCTAAGGAAAACTTCGCACGGCTATGAAAATAAAAGGTGAGAGGGACCAAAATCCGAAAAATAAGCAAACGACATCGAAAAGTCCTCAAATGATAAAAGAACGAGGCAAAATACCAATATTACGAACAAACTACTAGACATATTCTGAAATAAACACCTTGATTAGGCCGTATCGAAACACCAAAGATTTAATTTTAAGCGCACTTTCCATTTTCTATAAATTGGAAAATAGGAGAAGAAAGAAATTTTACCCAAAAAAGAACGGGATTTTTCAGCGACGACCATTTTTACCAATCAACATGGACATTGAGATTTATTTTAAACTTTTTGCCCAATATATCTTTGAAAGAAAATAAGGCATAAAAACATTCACCCTATTTTTGGGAGAAAGTTATATCGCGTGTTCTATGTTTGTTAATCCGCCCCAAAAATCTTAAATGTGAATTCGGCAATATTGATAATTCGTAGTTCTAGCTCATTACCGAAAGCTGTTTATGCATATCAGGCAAAAATCTATGAACACATTCTTAAAATAATAATTGTATTATTCGTACCTATCGTGTAAGTGAGTTCTACAGAGATTTCAAAGTTTAACTACCCTTGAAAGACATTCTCTTTGATTCTATTTGAATTATTGAATATAAAATATAACTTGAAAAAAAGACAGTGAAATATTGGTACAGAACAGAGATTATTATTAACGTTTTCACTTTCGGATTTTTCTAATAAATTATCTAAATTATGATAATGGTAAAAAGACTGACTAACTCTCGAGGCCATCGTATCGATTCTTATAAAAATAACGTGCAACAAACAACAAAACGGTTATCAAAAAGGCTAAAACCAACTGAAAGCCTAAATAAAAAGCGTCCAATTTATATAACATGAAGAAAAATTACGAAAAGTGCCAGTTAAAAACTGAACTACTAAAAAAGCACTTAATATTTTAGGTAGGGTACGAAATGTGGCGGTTCTAGATAGGTACGGCCGCGATTTACATTTTCGCCTCAAAGAGAGTCTAGAAAGTCCCCAAAATTTTTGCAAAATACCTCAATGGAACCCATGAAAGTCACTTTTCTGTATTCAGTTTCAACTATCTTAAGATTAGAATAGAAATAAAACATCGAATTAATTAGTTATAGACGCGTCTACACTCACTCAAAGTGGGTTAAAAATTGATCAATTATTATCGATGATGACTAAAAATTTAAGGTGTAAAATATAAAAGAAAAGTAAGACTAGTAGAAATAAGATTAATAAGCGGTTAAAAAATAATGATGGAAGTGGAGGAGGGAGGGCACAAAAAAAATCACAAAATTGCGTACAATTAGGTATGAGAATTAATTTTAAGCATAATTACGATATTCTTTAAGAAACTTGGTGTATTTGAAGTAATAGGTAGATCTACCTTTCAGAAATAATTGAGAGGAATGAATTTAAAGAAAACCAGAACTTTCTAAAATATATGGTTACGTTAAGAGTTTATGACCAAAAGAGAAAAACGATAATGAAAAATAAGAAATTTAGTACATAAGAAAAAATTGAGGAAGTGGAGGTGGGAGGGCAAAAACTTCTCAATTATTTTATAAATTACAGTAATTTTTAGACATAGGCGGTAATTATTAAATTTCAATTTCACGTTTCTACAAGAACCTATACTTCTACATTTTTACATGTTTTATGAATTTACAAACCGAAATTTGCATATTTGGAAATTTAATGAGAATAAAAATCATTCAAGCCATAAACTATTGTGTTTAATTACCCATCCTGTTCCTTATTATACCAAGACTTTGATAAATATTTAAGACGAGATTATCGTTGGATATGGAGATTGGCACACTGGCGCCATCATGAATCGGGCCTGTTCCATAGAAATCGTTATTATGTCAAATGCCAGTAATGCCACGAGATGGCGCCAGTATACCAGTCTGAGTAAAATATTCTAGATTTTTCTTTGAAAGTATACAAAAAAGTCGAGGGAAATTATCATAAGACCTCTAGTATACTATAGCTGTCAAAATTGAATAGATTTCAGCGCCCTCTATGTAGGTTGCTGTAAAAAAAATGTTCACTAACGAAAAGAGCGAAAATTTTGACAAATACTCGCAGAAAGTTCATTACAGAGCCATCTGTGCGTGTATTAAAAAAACAGATCCCTGTTTATAATGGGCAGGTAATCTTATTTATGAACTTCTGCTGAATCATAAAAGAAAATGTGGATTAATTATATCTCATAGAGAATGAGAGCTACAGGCCATATGAACGAACTTATTTTTACCTCAATTCAGAGAGAAATGAGATAGAAAAAAATACAAAGTAATTTGTCATTGACTCTCACGAAGACTGTGTTTTCCATTCCAGAGTCAACTCAGGTGGTCGTTTCTTTATACTCTCTTCAGGGGATCAACGAAATTAACTTCAGTTTTGTTTTCCTAGGGATTCCCTTTTATTCATTCGATTCCGTAGATAGGAGAGAGAAGCGGCTCAAAGATAATGAAAACTAAATGTACAGTCGACTGTGGAGAAGCCAATAAAATTCACTTTACCTCCCTAATCCCCAAATCCCAATCTATTATTATTACTCCAGCCAGCACAATAATGTGTAATACCCACTTACTCTTACACAAAAATATCCAACTTGCATAATAATCTCTTATTCCTACGTGGAATAAAAATAGATTGCGTTATTGGGTAATCTATTTGAAAAGGCTCAAATTTCAGTTTAGATTGGCTCTCTCTGCTTTCGAATGGAGGTGAAAGGGTATCCTCTTATATACTCGATATACGAATCCAATTAAACCGTTCCCTTTAATTTCGCACACGCCGGATTTCGATTCGAGCCGGAAATTGAAATTACACGAACACAGACCGAAAAATTACTATATTTTTATTGGGTAGGTGGAAATATTAAAAGCTTCACGATTTTATGACATAATAATCGAGCTTGTGGGTTATTTAGACAGGTAGAGTAAAAGCATCACCAATCACCATATGTGTTTACTGAAGATTTAGGCAGGTAACTACCTACATGATAAAAGCAATTAATAATTGGATGTCAATTACGATCATGGATAATGTTTGCTCAATTTAATGAGCGAATCATTGGAAATTTTACTAAAACACCTGAAGCATCTAAATAAATAGGTAATGCTCTATTTCTTAGTATTTCCAATTAATTACTTTTTATCTATTCGGAATAATCTTATCCCTTCGATTGGAGAAGTTGAACATTTTGGAAAAAACAAAGCGATAGATTCAGGTTTAAACGCTAGGCGCATGTGCGTTTTCCACGTGTATAAGGGGGAAAATTGGAAAATCTCTTTTAGTTAGCGACTGAATAATACACACAGGTGGTTGCTAAATTACCTCCGAAGATTATGGTCCTAATAACTGAGTTCTCTAGAAAACTACTCTGAATAACCGAAAATGTGGAAAATTGTCTGTCTAGTTTTGAAGTTTTTATTGGTGAATGGAGTTTTGGGGACGGTTTTCCAGCAAAAAGAGGACATTGAAAGAGGTAATCTCGAAATCACCAGAAATATAAAAATATAAAACGAAAATTTACTAATTAATTACTGTTTTTTTCACATATTTCTATTATTGAATAAGCTTTGCTTCATATGCAACCTAGGTATTTAGTATTCAGTAGCGAAAATCAATAGAATTTAGTGGAAATTAAAAATACGCAAAACAAATAACAACTTCAATAATTAGTATCCATGTGAATTATTAATCAAAGAGAAAGTTTTCATATATGCATTACGGTGATTGGATTCACCGGTTCACGTATAAGGTAGAAATCAGATCAGAATTCACCTCCATCAACCCTTGAAATATTTATACATCACTGAAAGAGCAATTAACAACATTGAAGACAACTAATTTAAAACTTATTACGAGCCCTTTGTGGCCATCAGAATTTAATCAGAAAACGATTTTATAAAAATACAAAGGAACATGTTTATAAAGTGTAAATTAAACTGAAAACCGCCTTTATTAATTCACCTAAACTCTCTAATACAGGAAGATCAAAAATAAATTGCTAAAAATAAAAGCTCTGCTCATATTAAATTATTATTACTTTCGTCGGTGGAGAATTTGGGCAGGAAGGATAAAAAAGTAATTTTCATAAGACCGTGTACCCCCAGGCGCGTTCTCCTCAAAGTAAAGCTCAAAAAGACCAGTGGAAAAGCTCCCACAGAAAAAATAATAAGTATAAAAGCGCAATTTTTTCCCATTTAATTACAGTCGAGTATCAATACGAAGTCGAGAAATGGCTCAATTCGGTCGATTACGATTTATCTCAGTTCAATTCGTTGGCCGCTCACATAACGTGGAAGCTTTCGACCGAACCGGACGAAAAGTCGGCGGCCCAGGCCAAAGACTTGGGAAAAGCTCGGAACCAATGGAGAAACGACGTATGTCAATCGCAAATCAGAAATGATTGGATCACTCAAGAACAGAAAAGGAAATTTTATTTACTCTGCAGAGGGCCGAAGTTTACAGACGAATCCGTATTGTAATTAAAAAGCGCTTGAATTAAAAACACGAAAGCTCAATAAATTGGAATTTCAGAGATCATTTCAAAGTTATGGGTGAAATGGCACAGGAATACAACTCGCGAATCTGTTTGAGAATTGGACCGAATTTGTTTCTACCAAATAATTCGAGAGATTTCCCAAACGTTGGCGATTGCTTATATGGCGAACCGGATTTAGAACGCTTAATGAAGAGGAACGATTTATCTGAAGAGCAATTGAATTGGATTTGGTCTAATTGGCATAATTCCGTTGGGCCCAGAATTCGAGATTTGTTCAGAATTTCCGTAGATTTACAAAACGAAGCCGCGAAAAATAACGGTAAATTATAACTTTATCAATCGAAATGATCTAAAAAAAAACGTGAATGCATAGGATATAATGACATTGGAGAAACTTGGAGAGAGGAGCTAGAGATCCCGAATTTGGAACAATTCATTTTCCAAATTTACGACGAAATCAAACCGCTCTACATCCTATTACACGCAGTGGTTCGTTACAAATTACACGAAAAATATGGCTCAAAAATCGTAGATTTGAACGGCCCCATTCCGGTGCATTTATTGGGAAACATGTGGGGGCAAGATTGGAGCCCCCTGATCGAATTATTCGATCTAAATGAGCAAAAAATCGATCTAGACGCAAAACTATCCAAGAAAAACATGAAAATGAAAGACCTAGTACGACCTGTAATAAACAAATTAGCAAAATTAAAAACGAACAACTTATAGGCGTTAGAAGCAGAAGATTTCTACACTTCCATGAGCTTACCGAAAATGACTCAAAAATTCTGGAAGTGGTCGATTTTCGAGGATTCCGGAAATGCCACATTATGCCACGGAACCGCCGCAAATCTGTACAGTAAAGACGATTACCGCATGCTGATGTGCGGCAAAAGCACGTTGGAAGATTTCTACATTATCCACCACGAGATGGGGCACGTCGAATATTACATGGCTTACTCGGAACAACCCATGATTTTTCAGGTGGGTGAGAACGCCGCAATTACCATACCGGTGCGGTAAAGCGATCATTACCGCACCCGAATGCGTGCGGTAAGTGGGCATTTACAGTACGCGGGGTCGTTTTTCAGGACGGGGCGAACACGGCGATCCACGAGAGCATCGGGGACGCGATGATGCACGGAGTCATGACTCCGCAGCATTTACATCGGTTGGGTTTGCTCACCGACGAGCAACTCTTGGACAAAACCACCGAATTCTATTTGCTGTTTCGTCAAGCGCTCTCGCAAATTCCAGAGTTGCCGTTCGCCCTCCTGGTTGATAAGTACCGCTGGGAAATTTTCAGGGGTGACGTTTCGCAAAACGAATGGAATCGAAGATATTGGGAGTTGCAGTTGAAATTGAGGGGGGTGGCGCCTCCTCACCCGAGAAATGAGGAATTCTTCGATGCCGGCGCGAAATTTCACGTCCCCGATAACACGCCTTACGTTCGATATTACCTGGGAAGCGTAATACAGATGCAGATTTTCAAAAGTATGTGCGAATTATCGCTGTACGGGAAACTTGACGAGGGTGTTGAAAATCGGCACAGATATTTACCGTTGAACAGGTGCGACATTTACGGATCGAAAAAAGCCGGAAAGAATCTGATGTAAAACTTCTTTATCCAATTTCATGAAAACTTTGTATTCAAAATTGTTTCAATTTTAGATCAATGATGGAAAAAGGGGCAAGCATTCGTTGGAGTGATGCATTGAAGATGGCGACCGGATTTGAGTTTATATCGACCGAACCATTTTTACAATATTATAAACCTGTGTACGAATGGTTGGAGAATTATGTGGAAAAATTCCAAATTCCTGTTGGCTGGTGAAAGAAGTTCAAATAAAAATCATGCAACCACTAGTGATTTTGCTTCATTTTACCCAACCTACGATTAAATAAAAAGTTAATCAATAATTTTGTTTTTTTGGCATAAAGGGAAAAATAAGGAAAAATCCCTGAAATTAGTTTAATTATATTTTTAATAAACACAATTACAAGACAAGAAAAGGGTGTAAAATGTATTAAAGTAACAATCCATTTAAAATCGAAAATATTATATTACAAATACATGAAATAATGAACGAGAAAAAATTTGTAAAGGCGAGATGATTCAATTTTTATAATATATCTTATTTACAATTTACAAAGGCAGTGTGGCAATTTCAGATTCAAGTGTATAAATTTAATAACAATCATCTGCCTCTAGTATGTTTCCAATAGAAATTCGAGTGATTAGAAGTAAAAATGCGTCAGATAAGTATGAGGCACTAATTAAGTTTCAAAAATTTTAAAGCTTAATTTAACGAATTAACCGATACAAATATATTTCAATTATATGGAAGGCATCATTCTTATACAGGCACTACATTTTGATTATTATTAGATTAGGCGAAGAAATAAAATAGAGAAACGTAATAATACCTACAATAATAATAAAATAAAAATCTGTACTTTATATAAGCTTAAAATATATTATTGGCACAATAATTATTATTAAAGACTAAAAGATATTTTGGTTAAGAATCAGTGAATAATCAATCAAGCGAAATCATGTTAGCACCATCAATAATCATAATAATAAATATAGACACTTGGACAATCCGAACTTGTAATCGAAATCAATCAATCGAATTTAAAACTTTTAGTCGACGATTCCTGTTTACTCGATTTAGTCACCGAAACCGTTTTCTTCTCGATAATCTGTTGCGTCACACTCTTCTTCAACATTTTCTGCTCCAAAGTATCGGAATCCTTTAAAACGGGAGGCTCGTTAACATACTCTACGTTGGAAGTGGAAAAAGACGATTGGTACTCGTCGGAACCGTTTTTAAACCCGAAATCTTTACTTTTATCAAAGAGCGGACTCGACTGCAACTGCACCAACTGAGACGAAGAAGAAGACGCCGGCCCGGTCACGTAATATTTCTCAGAGCTCGAGGAATAAGTCGGCTGTGAACGGTACGTCTCGTACCTGTACGAATCCGTCTTATAACCACCCGGAATCTTACTGGTATTCGTAGAGTACTCGGAAGACGAGTAACCGTCACTGGAGGGCACCTGCTTCATGACCTCCGACTTCGCAAAAGAACTCAAAGGGGGCGGCGGAGGCGGCGGCGCCACCCCCCCGAAACTCCTGTCAGACGAGTACTGCACTTTCGGTGGCGCCACCTTCTGGTGCACACCGGAACCAAAGTACTCCGGTTTCGGTTTGATGGGTGGCGGCGGTGGAGGCGGCGCGCTCTGCATCTTGGCGTGCACCCCCCTGAAACCGCCCCCACCCCCGTAAACGGCCGAAGAGGGCGGCGCGGGCGGTACCGGTGGCGGCGCTCCGAATTTCGGCGCGTTCCTGGTGAACGAATCGTACGTGGAACCGCCCCCGGTGACGGGGGGCGGCGGCGGGGGTGGAACCGTTCGAGTCGAGTAGTCGTTTTGACCGTAAGAGTTGCCGCTCCCGTAAACGGCGTCGTCGAGGGCGTTTATTTGCGACTGGAGCAGCTTCCTCTTGTTGCGTTCTAGCGAATTGACTTTTTCGGGACTCTCCAAGTGGCCGTAATACGTGTCGGCGTACTGATTTTGAGGCAATTTCGACGTGGCTGGCTGGGTGTAGAACTGAGTGGGCGACGAATCGTACTGCCGGTAATGTCCGAAACTGCAAAACCGACCGATCGATACGTCAACGAGGGGCAAATCGAACGAGACTCCACACCATAACTGGACAGTGTACTCGGCCGCCATCTTAGGTTTCTGTTTTAAGTCACTTCCAGTTATAGTTTAGAGTGGGTGGACCACACTCACCCGAAACGACTTCTACCGGAAAAGTCTCTCGCCCGAAACGACACTCCCCCGAACGACATTCACCCGAAGCGACGTTCACCCGAAACGACATTCGCCCGAACGCTTGAACGTCAAATATGATTTTCTGTGGTTCTTTAATTTGAGAACCTACGGTATAATATTCATGTATTCTTGGTTGCATAAATTCAATTAAATTTGACATAATCTTAACCCACCGAATACATGGTGTCCCGGAAAGAGCACTCGAGTACTATTGAAAAAAAAAAAATCCCCATCGTGCTACAAATTAGGCGTGCCCAAACAAGGCGTGAAATGAGCAAAAAGTTGAAAATTCAAAAATTTGAACATTTTTTTTTTCTCAGATAAACCAATACCGGACGCATGTATCTACTCCCGATGACTCAATTAGAAGCCAATTTGAATGTTTTATCGATATCTCGACTAATAAGAAAGTTTTGCCACTTTGAAGTTTGCGAAAATCGTTAAAATTTTCGTGAAAATTTCATGTCGAAAATTTAAATAGCACGATTCTCGGTCAATTCGAGAGCTTTTTGCACATTTCTATACTGTTTTCGATGGATTTTGCGATTCTCTTTCGATTGCCGGGTCGCCCGAATCGATATCTCGATCGGTTCAAAAATTAGACCGGTTTTAATTTCACGAGACCGATGATTTGGTGATTTTTCGGAGACCATAATTCACATGAAAAATTATTTTTTTCCGATGCGCTCTAGGAGCATTTGGTAGATTTTTTGACGCTCTTTCGAATGCGCGGCCGCCCATCCCGATCAGAGCTTCGGTTCGAAAGTTATGGTCGATTGAAAATTTCGAGCAAAATTTGTACCCAAAGTGATGGATTTTCGAAAAAATCGAAAATCACTAAATGTCGTCCAAATCGAAATCCAGACACTTTTCCCGATAGATTTCGAGCTAACTAAGCGATTCCCGGGTCGTGCGACTCGATAGCTCTACTAATAACGAAGCTATGGCCGTTTGAAAATTTTACTCTATTTTCAACGGTACGGCAATATTAGACGCATTTTCTCACTTCAGATGACTCAATTAGAACCCAATTTAAATTTGCCGTCGATATCTCAACAAATAAAGAAGTTACAGCAATTTGAAATTTTCAAAAAGTTGAAAATTCGAAAATTCGAACATTTTTTTTTCTCAGATAAACCAATACCGGACGCATGTATCTACTCCAGATGACACAATGAGAAGCCAATTTGAATTTTTTATCGATATCTCGACTAATAAGAAAGTTTCGCCACTTTGAAGTTTGCGAAAATCGTTAAAATTTTCGTAAAAATTTCATGTCAAAAATTTAAAAAGCACGATTCTCGTGAATATGCCCATTTCACCCCTTGTTTGGGGATGTTCCCTTATTTGTAGCACGATGGGGATTTTTTTTTTTTCAATAGTACTCGAGTGTTAAGTGCTCTTTCCGGGACACCATGTATTCGGTGGGTTGAGATTATGTCAAATTTCATTGAAAATATGCAACCAAGAATACATGAATATTATACCGTAGGTTCTCAAATTAAAGAACCACAGAAAATCATATTTGACGTTCAAGCGTTCGGGCGGATGTCGTTTCGAGTGAACGTCGCTTCGGGTGAATGTCGTTCGGGGGAGTGTCGTTTCGGGCGAGAGACTTTTCGGGTAGAAGTCGTTTCGGCTGAATGTCGCTTCGGGTGAAAGTCGTTTCGGGTGAGTGTGGTCCACCCTTTAGAGTCCTTTAGAGCAAATTCAAATTAAATGAAATGACAGCCGACAGGTGCCGCTGTTGATTGACGTTAATTTTGTTAGGTGTATTAAGAGAGAGGTTGTCTACACTTACCTGCTGCTACTAAAGTCATCTCGATTGGATGTCACAACATATGTCACACTAAGTATACATGCAAAATAAATGAAAATTAGTACCAAAGACCAAGATTTCAAGCGGAATCGTTTTTAAATCAATAACAGGCGGAAAAAGGGAAAAAAGCGCAAACACGCACACACAACGAGTAGAAAATGGTACAAAAAGCGAAACTAATATTTTCGGTTACTTTTGCGTTCGATCGGTTAGATTATTAGACACAAACCTTCGGACTCACCGCGACGTTTCTTCTGGTTCGCCTGAATCACTTATGCAACCGTCAGTGTCGTCACCGGAAGTCTCGTAACCTCGCAACTTGTACTTGGCCTGCCTGATGGCCGTCAGTTTACTGCGGGCCTCTTCCAGTTGACGTTCGATACGGAAAACTTCCGATCTACAAATCGAGAAAACGTCAAAAAACCGAAAAAATCGGATAAAATCAAGAGTACCTGGCATCGATCTCTTGAGCGATACCGCCGACCATCCTCTTGTTGAGAACGAGACACCGCTCCTCCTCCACACTTTTCGCCTGTTGGGCGGCCCTGACCAAATTATCGGTCGAACGGATAACTGCAGTACCGGCTTGGTGCAAACGACGGGTCGCCTCAGTGTCGCCCTCTGCCTTCACCTTGCAGGCGACCAGCAATTGCGCCGTCGAACTGGCCACCTGTTTTGCCGCAGAAATCAACTTATCCTCACTGCCCAGACCTACCAGAAGAAAAGTCAGAAAACGGATTGAGGATTTTGACAGATGTCACCTTGGACTAGGGCGTTGGCGCTTTCCACCAGGCTGTGAGTGGCGGCCGCCACGAGTCTCGCGGCAGAAATCAGACCTTCCGACCATTGGCCGTCATCCGAGGACGAAATCGGCGATCTGGACACTTTGCCGCTGTCTATCAGTTCCCTTTGGGCGGCGCTGGCCGCTTTCACGAGCGCCGAAGTGGCCGAAGTTATCGACTTGGCCGCCTCCAGGATCATCTCGTCGAAATTCAGAGATTCGTCCAAGTCCTGAGTCTGAATAACAGACGAATCAATTCCCATTCATCACATTTACCGAACAGTCTTAATGCAGCGTACTGAATTACCGACGGCGACACGATGCTTATCGGAGCCTCTATAATAATATGTTTGACTCCTGGGTGAATCTAAAGTTACAACCAAGAATATCAAACATATCTTATAGCGACTCCCGATTTCGGTAACCATACGAAATGAAAATCCCTAGGACGGTACCAACCTGAATGGTTTTCCTGGGTCTGAGACTGGCCAACTTTTTAGCGGCAGCATCGATCGAAGCAGCGGCTCCCAAAAGTTCGTTCTCGGCAATGACAGTAGGATCGTCCGGATCGACCCAATCGGAGCCCTTGAGCAACTCGGCAACGCTGACCAATTCCGTGCAGGCTTGCGCGATCTTCCTCGAGAAAATCGGCAACGTCTGTTTGGCGTCGGCGGCGTTGCCTTGCTGCAAAATGATCATGAGAAGTTCGCGGAACGCCTGCCCGCATCCGTGGCCCGCATTCAACGTCCTCTCCCGCAGTTCGCGCGTCTCCGCCAAATTATAAGCGGCGCTCTTGCAGATGATCAGCATGTCGGAGATGGATTTGCGCGCCAAGTTGGCGGCGGCGATTATGTCCTCTTGTTTGTTGCTGATACCGGCCGAGACCGATTTCGCGGTCGCCTTGGTGATGGCTTTTGTCGAGCGGACCAGATCTTCGGCTGTCACGCCGCCTCGGACGCCATCGCTGGTCCACAGGGTCTTCATCTCTTGTCCTATTGCTTCTACCGTGGACTCCAAGGCGCGAGTGCCTCGGGTGTGCTCGTCTTCGACCGCTTTGACGGTTTTCAGCAGTGACGTCACGTTCGTCACCATCACCTTAAAATAATAAAATTGAAAGTTACAATGATCTCTTTTCAATTATTCGAGTCATGCTTTTATTTGTTGGTTAAGTAAATACACGTAATAATAAGCTGAAAATAGGTTAGTTTCTCTGTACAAATCTTCATATAGGCATAGATGATTTAACAATATTGATAAAAGAAAGAAAAACGAAAAAGAGGCCACCACCCATTAAAACGAAAAACGACTAAGAAGACATGCAAGGCCGCCATATCGACACTTCAAAATGACAGCTTCGTATATTCAATATGGCGACATGGCACATCCGCATCATTAACTGAGGTACTAACCTTTTAAACAATTTAGGGGATTTTTCCAATTATTTATAAAATAATTAAATACTTGCCACACCTTTATTTGATAACATAATAGTAATATGTAGTGATAATAATAATATAGGTAAAGTAATTTTGGGCGACATATTAAAATACTTGAAAAAATAAAAAAAGCACAGCGATTTGAAAACAAACACACGCGACGTACCTACTACACACACAGAAAACTAGACAAAAGACTAGATAAAGATAATGATTTCGTTTTGTTTAAGACATGAGAAGACACGGTATAATGTCGGATTGTAAAGTCTCACTGGAGACATTCTCTTTGCTGTCGCTTAACAAACGAATTAGTTCCTCTTCTTGATCGGAAATCCACCAATCAGTATCAGAATCGGGCACGACCTGTTCGGGAGGGATCAAAACATGTGTTAAAAATTAAAACCCACCACCTTTTGTTTAGAAATAAAACAAAAAAGTATAGAAATCAAAAAGTTAATAAAAAAAATACAAGCTAAAAGTGATTACAACATCGATTTATTATTAAGGTAGGTATTCGGTGGACTTTAAAATCACATGTTTTGACTTATTTTTCTTTCTTTTATAATATTCAAATTGAGTTATAAATTTTATAAAATTCCCATTTTTCATTTCATCATCATCACAAAAACAACAGTTAATAACATTTATTATTTAACAATTTCCAATTGAATTAAGTCAAGTTTAGCATGTGTGTTATGTACTTTTATACTTACTCATCAATTTAGAAAACTTTAACCATTTATTAAAATTAATAATATTATTGATTTAAAATTAAAGTCCACCCCGATTAATTAATGAAAATGATATGATGGATTATTTTTAGTAGATCGTGAGTAGGAGTACATCACACTGACCATGCCAAACTTGGGTTAGTAAAAATAATAAAAAAAACCACGCTAAACAAAAAATTCACTAAACTAATGAAACGTCTTCAACAATAATCGTACCTTGGCGCTCTCCTTGAGATGTGCCATTGCCGGATCGTTGATCGGTTTGCCGCTTGCGGCTTTGGTCGCATGTATCAAATCGCCCAAGGCGCTGGCCACATCTTTGACGGCATTGATCAGCATCACTTGCGAGTCCGGATTGTCCGAACCCAAACTGGCCGCACCGAATTTCACCACTTCGGCCAATTGAACTGCAAATACCGCACAAAATCAACCACATAAATCCACCCCGAAATCAACAAATCTAAATAAACGTTTTCGACAGAATTACCAAGCTGCTGAGGGGCCATCGCTCTATTCGATATGTGCAACACCCACAAATAAATAAAATCCCAGACCGAACCATCGATTTACGTCAGTGTTTAGAAGAGGTCTGTGTAATTATAGATTTCTCGTAAAAGCCGACGAAATTTCACAGCGGGAGACGCATCACAGAACCATTCAAGTTATTCAGTGATTTTACATTTTTACAATCAAAATTGACAGTTGGGTTAGGTTGGTACACTTACTCACAAGAAAAACGGGACACCTATCGAGCGGCCGAAAGTTGAACTACACGAATCGTACATCCCTGGACGAGGCTAGATCTATGAATAATATTTATGAAGTTTATCTTATCAGTCGATTTATACTTGTCTAGGCACACTTATATCGTACCGGTGGATATCTAGCCTCGTCCCGGGGTGTACTTTTCGTGTAGCTCGAGTGGTGAGCGCCCCCAGAGGTGTCCCGTTTTTCTTGTGAGTAAGGTACCACTAACAGTCCAATCTGACATTGACAGTTCAAAAGCCACATTCACACTAGGACAAGAAAAGGTACTCACCGATAGTGGCGACAGAGTTTTGCGCAGCCACCGCCAACTGTTCCTGCGACGAAGCAGCACCTGCCACAAGAGTCTTCGTATCTTCCACGAGCGCTTTGGCGGTTTTCAAAATGTTCTCCCTGTGATCGGCGAAGGCGTCGTGCTCGCTTTCCGGATTGAGGTTACCGGCAGTGGCGAACATTATAGTCGTCTCCAGATCGCCGATAATGCCGGAAACTGTAGAAGCGGCATTGATGCAGGCCTGCGTCCCTCGCGACCCCGACTGAAGAGTCGCCAGCACCCTAGACACCTTCTCGATGACGCTGCGAGAGCACTCGCCCACCTCCCTCAGAATTATGTCGTCTTTACGAATCAGACATTGCCCTCCGGATTGCACCAACTCGACGCAAGCGCCACCTAGTTGCTGAACCACTTCGCGTAGGCGCATGGCGACTTCGCCGTTGGTTGCAGCCGCTGCGGCTCCTACGCTGTCATTGGCCAATTGGTTGTACCTGTGTGACAGATCGGCCGACAGTGGCGCCAGTTGCTGGGTGTCGGTGGCGGCTTTCGACGCCATTTCGCTCGCGATTTTCGCGATATCCTTAGCGCATTCGACCATCCGAGTCTGGTAGTCGACATAGCTGTCATCGCTGTCGGAAATTATCAGGGACGCTCGGTGATCGGACAATTTCGTCATGGCTCGGGTCAAGTTATCGACGACGCCCGAAACTATACCGCTTTGAGTCGAAATCGTCTCCAGACTCGTTACCAGATCTTGCAAGGCGTCGCGAGTCGAATTGGCGCATTCGTCGATATCCGGATGGATGTTGACAGCTTTCGGGTTACCACCGCAATCTTTCGATGAGTAAACCAGTTGTAAAGCGGACTCGGTCACCGATTTGGCTTGATTTAGCAGCTGTTCTTGTTGTTTCGAGTTTTTCATGTGCGAGGCTGCACCTATAGTGCTCTGAATGAGCGGCTCAAAGTACTGGATCTGTCAAAACGTCCAAATATAATCTACAAAAACACACCAAACAATCCTAGAAGACTCACCATTTGATTCACAGAATGCCCGATATTCTCGGCCTCGTATTTCGCCGCATGCCTCAAAGGCTCGATGGTATCGAACAAACCGGCGGCGGACCTTTCGACCTGTTGACTGTAAGCCGGTAAAGTGGCTCCCTTTTTCGGGGCCAGACTTTGCGAAAGCGCATCCATGGAAGCCGAATCCAAAGTCCTCAAATGGTTACTAAGTATCTGCGAGGCGATTTCGCATTCGTTTTTACCGGGCGAACCGTCTTTGATGTCGTCGACCAGTTGCTTGATCGATTCGGACACGTTTTTGGACGCACTTGCGAAACTCTGCCAGGTGGAAGGGTCTTTGTTCATCACCACCAGAGTTTTGGCGGCACGAACCACCGTGCAAGACGAATCGATCAGACGTTTGCCCGAATCGACGATCGGTTTTTGGCTTTGGCGGGCCTGCGGCGGGATTTTCGCAGGGATCGTCACGAATTCGCTCGAATTGGCGTAGACGCAAAGATTTTGAACCGCATCTGAACCAAACACCAATATCATCATAACTTAGAACTATCAAAAAGAAGAGTACTCACCTAAAAGTGGTTCGGTGGATCTGGCGCATCTGCGTCGATTTTCATCCGAATAGTCGGCATCTAGTGTCTTGATCTCCTTGACCAAAGCCGCGGTCGAATTGGCCACGGCTTTGGCACTTTGAACGAATTGCCTTTTCGCCACGGGATTGGTAGTTTTCGAACTGGCAGTCCTACAAGAATTGCACAAAGCGCTCGTATGCTTCGCAATCAAAGTAGCGGCTTCTAGGACTTGTTTCTGAGGGCTGGAAGGCGAAGTCAAAGCGGCGCAGCCCTGTTGAATTGCTTGCGAAGCCCTGGCGAATTGGGCTTGATCTACGAGACCGGGACGTCCGGCTGTACTGGTCGGGTCAGAGACACCAACCTTAACAACGCAAATTAGTCAAGTCGCAAACAATTACCAGGAACAAGACTTACCAAATAGGCCGCCTGTGAAGCAGCTTCGACGAAATGACAGATACAAGAGCTGAAAGTTTTCACGCAATCAGCAAACTCCTCGTGTTGGCTCTGTTTAGCAGACATGGTGATCCCGGTGAGAGATTCGCCCAAAACTTTACTCTTCTCGATAACCGAATCCAGCGCTTCATAGTAGGAGCAATCGTTGACAGGTTCTGTGGGATTCTCCAGTAGATGACGAGTGGCCTGTATCTTCCTTATGGCGTTATCGCATTCGTTTTGTCCTGGCGAAGCAGAAGTGCACACGTTCACCAAATGATTGATGGAATCGGTCACAGCTCGAGCGGCCGCAGCCAATTGGTTCTTGCCGTTAGGCAGATACGGATCGGCCGATAACGATTTCGCAGTAGTCAACAGAGTACTGGAGGTGGTCGAAACGTTTTTCAACGAATGAACCATTTCGCCTTTGACTTGAACATCTGGTGCCTGCCCTGCCATTTCCATCGAAACCGTCAACAAATCGTAGTACGCAGAAGAAAAGTCTTTGGAGGACGAAGCCAACTGAGTGGGACTTCTGACCGATTCGACGACCACGCTGCTAGCCTCGTTCAAATTCGCGGCAGCAGTGTTCAATTCTTGTTGCAGCTCACCGTAAGTTTTGGTCGTGTGAGGGAATTGACCCGAAGTGATAGTGGCGGACCATTCGATTATGTTGGTGATGGCGTTATCGACGTCTTTTTGACCGGGCAAGCAATTGACAGTTTGATTCAAAGCCGCCGTTATGTCTTTAGCGGCGGTCTGAAGGCCTGGAGTGATCCCTACAGTCTGCAAACTCTTTTGCGCCTCTTGGACCAATTTAGACGAATGCAACAGAACCACCTGGACTGCACGGATCAATTTCAGTTTACCGTCTTGATTATCCGAAGTAGCAGCGACGGTCCTCACAGCTCCAGTCAGGGATTTCAACGATTGGGCTGTATCTCGAGCGGCTCTGTCCGCGTAAATCTCGTTACCTTGAGCAGTAGCACTGATCAATTGCGAAACTGATTGATTGACGGATTTACTAGAGGCCATCAAGTCTTTCGCGCCTAATTCGGCCGTATCGCCCGGTAGAGGGCGCAAAGAATGCGCGTTAACCGCCTGCTCGAACTCATTCAATTCGTCTTGTAAATCGGCGATGAGTTGCGCTGCGGCATCCAAGTCCAAACCTTGACAAACAGGTTTGGCGCGCGATAAAGCACCGCGTAATTCGCTCAAATCCGAATTCAATTTCTGACTGGTGATCGACAATTGCTCGGTGATTTGCTGATGATCCAGAGTCGGCAACACCGATTGAGACGTCTGCACGAAATGAGTGGCAGGGTGAAGAAAGACTTCCGCCACGTAGATCAAGTCGACTTGGGTTTTGGTGTCTTCCGGGAAAGCGGTGCTCGCTTTTATCGACCCGACCAAAGGCGGAATCTGTTTTGCCAACTCTTGACTCTCAATCATCAAGTTTTCTTTCGTCACGAGATTGGCGTTATGCGGATGACTCGCCTGAGCCGCCGTGATGCATTGATGGGCTGACGAAACGGCTTTCCTGGCGCAAAGTTGCACTCTGTCGACCAATTTGGCTCTCAAAGCTGGTGTGGTTGCAGCAACCGTTGTAGCATCTCGTAAATCTTCGGCAGTCTTCCTCAGAATACTCTGATATTCGATCTCTTGCGGATGAGAGGCGCATTTACGTGCCGCTTCCACCATGCGGGCAGTGGCATCAGCCAAAGTCTTAGCCGCTGCCAGGAGACGTCTCTGGATATCCGAATCGGGTAATTTCTCTGCTTCACCTTTGATACTCTGAATCAACTGAGCGGTGGCTTGGCCCAATCGACGAGCCTGCTTGACCATCTCGTTCGGATCACCGGAAGCAGCCGACAATTTATCAGTAGCAGAGTAAATTTGCTCCACGCTGTGTTCTTGAGTCGTAACTTGAGCTCTTTCCCTAGGACCGTATTTGATATGATTCAAAAGATCATTCAAAGATCTGGTAACCTCTGCAGCTGCTGCTTTCAATTGATTCATTAATTCGTCATTGGGAGAAGCTTCGTTACAAGTGGCGACCAAATTTTCGACAGCTTTTGCCACCTCCCTAACCGCTGCAGTCAACTGTTCTTGACAAGCAGGAGAAGACAAAGTCGGCGCAATGACTTTAGCGCAAGCCACTAATTGTGATGTGGCTAAAGCACACTGGGTGGCAGCACCGATTACGCGATTTTGGGTTTGCTGGTCTTCGCAAGTGGAAGCCACGTTTTTGGCTTTCAGCACCAAAGCGGCAGTGGTATTGGCCACGGCTTTAGCCAATGACAGCAGCATATCCTGCAGTTCTTTATTTTCGGCAGTGTCTTCACCGATGGAAGCCAAAACCGTAGTAGACGCCTCTCCTACACGCGAAGCCGCATTCAACAAGTTCTGTCTCGGTTCTTTCGATTCCGGTTCGGCAGCTCGCAATAAATCGCTGAAAGCGCTACACAATTTCCTGGTGGCATCGAGCAATTTCTCGCCCATGTTGGTATCGTCCATCAAAGCGGCAATCATTTTAACGTCTTTCGTCATTTCCGGCAAATTGCTACCGATCGTTGTTATGGCAGCACCCACTGCGTTATGATCGACTTCGTCTTGAGGTCCGGATGTTAAGGTGACGACTTGAGCCGTTGCCGCGTTCATGGCGGCTATTTGCGAGCCGACATTTTGTTTGTGCGTGTCCAAGGTGACCTCTTTCCATTTTTTAGCCGCCGGATCGCTTCCCAGAGGCGGAATATCGATCCTGCCTTCGAGAGCGATCTCTGATTGCTTGATTCGACTTTGAGTCGCCGAAATTGTCGACAAAAGCGCCCTCTGTGGCTCCGTCATTACCGAAGTGATCTTGGTCTGCTGAATCTACATTTCAAAAAATACTCCCCTTAATCTTCCATTCAACATCGAAGAATCGATACGATGAAAATTGAAAATGGCAAATGACAGAAAGCGTCTACGGTCTAATTCGGTGAAAAATATTCACTAACCCAAAGAATAAAATTGGGAGAGCTCTAAAGTGCAGCTAATTTCAAGATGATATTTACATTTATGTACAAAATCGATTGTACCTACTCTGCCTTCTATCCCAATAAAAGAAGAGACAGACATGTAACAAAGTTACCATTTAGCTACGGTTAGAAAGTGACCGACATCACGTTGGCATCAAAATGGCAGGGACAAAAGTTAGTAGACAAATGAAATTGGTTTGACAGATTAGGTTATCAGTCGGTTATTTAGGAAACTGTCTTACCGTTGTTGGTGCATGACCCAAATTCACCTGTCCACTTACAGTAGTGTACTGAGCACTAACCATCATACCGGTACTAAATGTTTTCTCGCCTAAATTTAGAAAACAAAAATAAAACGAAATAAAAAAACGAAGCAAATGAAGGAGAATAATAATACGACCAAAGGAAGTGCTAAACTCACCATCGGATCCGGCTCTCATGATTGCAGGTTTGGCCAAAGATTCCGTATTGATTTTACCGATTTTGCTCGACTCGTGTTGGATTATGCTAGCCCTGAAAACAATTCAATCATAGAAACAGGAATCTCAAGAATCGCGAACGCATTACTTGTGAGGAGCTACACTTTCTTCGAACATTGTCGATCCTTCATCTCCTTCGATACCGAAATGGTCTTTAGCTTGTTTCTGAAATATCCAAAACCGTTAAACCATGTCCAAACGTTACGTAAAAACGAAACAACCTTTTTCAGAATGATATCAATGTATCCGGCGATGATTTGCTGTATTTGCTCCGCTTCAGTAGTCTGAACCGAGTAGTACTGATCGGAATAATCGCCAAAGTCCAAAGTGAAGGTATTGGGACTGGCACCCCATCTCCTAACAGTTGTCAAAGGCCACGTCTGTACAATTTCTTTAGTTTTTTCATCGAGACGCAAAACCGAATCTTTAGTAACGCCCAGTAAACGAGGCACCAGTTTGTTTTTGCCCTTCATTTTTTCTTTGACCAGAAAGAAAGTCACCCCGTATGTGGGAAGAGCCCTTGCGTTTTTAGTGTAGCGAACTTTTGAAACGATTTCGGTAGTACCCAAATTATTACGATGTTCCGTAAAAACCCTCTTTTCGATGCCCTTAACTTTGACGTAAGACTGAGGAAGGAACTCCTTCAAGCTACAAAAAGACACAAGAATAAATTGATTTCCCCCGAGTACCGTAATAAACTCACTCTAAAAATCCTGGTTTATGTTTGGTATCGTTATGATCGCCGAATTGAATTTGACATTGGATGCCTGCAAATTCGCAAGCCTTTTCCTGCGTAATCGGATGAGTACCGTTCAAAATAGCGTCTCTTGCTTGAACGTACAACAGATTCAATTGGACCGGATCGTGCCCATCGATATTTTGATCGGAAAAGAAAAACTTTCGTCTGAGCAGTACCGTTTCGTTCTCTCCGATTCCCTGCTCCCGCAAAGTTTTAGACGGGTCCAACCAATTGACCTCGTCGTCAGTGTGAAGTTTCTTCTTCAAAAGATCCATTTTGGCATCGCGTTCGCGTTCCTCTTTTTTACGCTTGAGGGTCAAAGTCCCGTAGTTTCTGTTCTCGAGATTCTCCTGATTCTCGACCTCTTCGAGTACCAGCGAGTACTCGTCGTGGTTCGTTATACCCAATTTTGTGCAAATCACCACCATCATGTTGGCGACGACTTGGGAATCGTCCACCATCATCGTTTTGACAGAACCTGCAATAACCCCCACCCCTTAGCTATAGATTTTCCCCATAGAGTTCATTGATAAATTCATCTGTCAAATATCTTTTTTATGAGCCATGCTGTGAAACGAATGGGGCTTGCTTTCAGGTGGCAAAAGTAATTTGCGTATGCACTTCCGACCAATAAATCTCGCGATATTGCCAAGAGCAGACCCCTCTCTTTCCACTTTTTCGCGATACGAACGTGTGAAGTTACCTCTATAGCACATTTCACGATGTGTATGCGGGTGTTGGAGGGAGAGCTTTGTGAATGGAAAATAAGCTTTAGGAAAAAATTATTAATCCCCTCTGCATGCCTCTACTCGTAGAAATAATGAAAAAAGGGACGCCTTTGATGGCGAATTAAAAACCCTATTCAAAATTACGACATCACCGCAACTGCGCCAACTAAACCGAAACCTAATGGAAATTCGCGCTTTCAGTTGGGTGTCACTTTTATTTCGAGATAATCCTAGAGTCGTTAAATACAAACTCAAAGTGTCGTAAAATAAAGACGAGTAACTATCGTATTAAAGTCGACACCGACCGAGAGAGGCTCTCTACAGGGCGAATATCAAAGTCAACAATAAATTTTTTGACAGATTTCTCTTTGCCAACATAGGGAAAAAAGACTCACCGTCGAGCATTTTCACGCGAAGAGTGCGCAACTTCTTCCTGTACTCGATCACGTCTCCATTCCTCAAGATGTAGTATTCGAGCGATCTGTTCGGTTCCAACCAAACGCCGGTTTTGTTATCTTCGTCGGTGAGGAAGAGACCGTAATCTTTGGCTATTTTTAAATAAAAAACCAAAAGTTTCAAGACAGAGTATTAGAAAAATCACCGAGAATGAACTTACGTTGTCCGAGGGTCTCTTCGGTGCATTTATCCCTGATGAGTCTGCAGGCATCGTAGGCGGTCGTCGCCGGATTGAAGACGATGGTCTTGGTGACATTGCTGTCGACGATATTGATACGCAACGAGAGAGACATCTTTCACGACCGATCCTGCACAAAAGAACCGACTTTAACGTCATCGCCGAGAGATTGGCACCGCATAAACTTCGCCCCAATGATAATAAAACGACAGCGACGTGATGGCGGTGGAAGGACCGCCATCAGAAGACCCCCAATCAATCCGCGTACACACAAGTCAAGAAAATAAGTCAATAAACCGGGTTGTCGGAGGTTGGAGAGAAGTAGAACGTGTCACATAATTGAATCATGCACGACACGGAGAGGGTGGTGTGAGGTTGCGCCCCGCAAAAGTGGGGATGCTGCGTTGCTAGGCGACGGTAGCGTCCGACTAGCCGGCGTCGCGGTGCCTTCGACGTCAATCGATAGCCCGCGAACACGTGCTAGAGGGTAACCACCAGCAAACCCCCCAAAAAAAAAAGTTGGTACTCAAATTGTCACTTACTCATAGAGGGCGCCAGTACTATTCATTTTGGACTTTTGTAACTTCCAAGGGTAACTTGGATTGAGGAGTTTGGATGATTTTGGGGCCCGACTGAACTACGCGACTTTCGCGACGAGAATGATGCAACTTGGATGTAACACAAGGAATATCTGGTGGATTCGCAACCCCTGCGATGTCGTAACGGGTGGTTCGGACGGCGATTGGTCGACCGGGGTGGTGGGGGTCGCGTCGGGGGGTTGGATTAGTGCCGTCCGACCAATGGGAACGGCGGGAAATCGGCGCCAAACTGTCGCGTCAGTTAAATGTTCCTCAAACTATCCATTACAAACTAGGATGGGTTTAATTTGATTTACAAGGGAAAGACTCTCTCCGCGTGAGAGAGATGTGGGGGTGCGGTCGAAAAGATCTCTCCCATTACCAGGAGCAACAAAATATGGGAGAAATTCGCGTACGAACCTTTTGGCCAGTGAAAGGGTTGGGTCTTCACTTTGGTTGGCTCGTTTCTTGTGCTATTGCTTCACTGGACTTGGACTATTCCTGAAACACACGAAATAAAAACATTGAAAAATGGATGGATGCTGAAAACAACTTTTTCAATGCCACCGACCACTTATAGCAAAGGGGAACATTTGTCGAAAGAACACTTTCAGTTTTCCTCATAGACTCATATCACTCATCTCTTATTACAGAAAATCTTAATTCAAAGACCACTTAATCGAATCTTAATTAGATATGTCCCAATTCCGAATTAAGTTGTACTATACTTGGACATTTACAAGATCATTGATCTGAACAAGGAAAAATTGTTGAATATCTCGCAAAATCTTAAATGATAGATGTTCAGTTGGAGAATAGAGCTGACCAATTGAATTTAGCACGATTACTACTAAAAATAGAATCGATGAACGTTAGAAGCGGCAGTTTCTATTTTTTCCTCACGTAAACATCATAATAATACGGAAAGCATTTCAGTTCCAAGGGATCGGTTTTCGGACAAGCATTGTACGCAACTATTAGACGTCTTGCCAGACTAATCTCACCGAAAGCTTACAAAATTATCCCATGCTATCGTTTGGGAACAGAAAGCGAACGACCTTCCCGCAAGTCCGAGAAAGGTCAATGATTACTCAAATTTATTACCCTTTAAATCCCTCTACTCTACTGTTTCGGTTGACAGTGTGGTGTCACGTATTTGCGAACCAAACGAAAACTGATAAAAATGGTCAAGGAAAAGGTGCGGTCAAAGTTGTGACCACTTCCCCTCATTCTTTCAGTCTGAATGCGTAATTTTACACTAGGTGCATTTAGCAAGAGCTGGGCATTCGTGATCTAAAGTAGTGTTCATTTCTGTGGGAGCTTTTTCTGCAGCATAATGGAAAAATAAGCGTTATAGGTGGTCTCTGGGAGTAAAAACGGGATGAATAGAGAGGAGAGCCTGGAAGCTGCACGACGGACCCGGTTAGGAAGCCGCCAGGCGGGCGCCGGACGCTTCCACCCCCTTCCGACGACGCTTTCGCGAACATAACAACCCCACCACCGTCGAGCCGAACCACCCGCATCGACAAAACCGACCCCCAAACGACACCCCAATTTCTATCGAACACAATCGCCGACTCGAATTATCACAGAGTGAATTTATTGATAGCACATTTTCGAAACACCTAACTAATATTCTTTTCGATCGATTTTCGAGATATTAAATCCCCGGATACCGGATTCGTCCTTTCAAAATTCACTTTGTAGTGGTGACAGCAAATTTATTTATAATTTCCAATTTATGATGCCTCATGTGTGTGCATGGATGCTCAGTTTCATCGGTGAAAATATTTGGTTTTGTTTCGTGTTGTTTGATATGTATAATAATCATTCTGGATTGGGGGTTCAATTAGTGAAATTGGAGTAACGAAGAGGAAAAAAGCTAATTGGACTATTTCTGAAATATGAATCATGGCTACAACACTAACAAACTATAGAAAACACGGGAATGATGCCAAATCGGAACCGTTAAGTGAAGAATGAAATTGCCCATGAGTTTTTTCGCTCGATTTGAATTACACAAATTCGCCCTCATTATTACCATTGATCCGCCAAAAGACCAAAAAAAAAACAAGTGGAGAAAACAAATTTTCTCCTGGATAATCGGAGTCTCGATGACCTCCAACCCGAAAATAAACACCAAAACCTCTTAGCTTCCGGTTTGACAGATCTCAAGATGCAAGTGTTACAACTGTTTCGTATCTGGCAACAAGCCTCACGTTCCGTAAACACACCAAGCAGTAAGGAAAAAACAGTACCACCGAAAAAGTCTCTAGTAACCCAGAAGAATAATAACAATATTTTCAAACGTCTCTGGGATATCCTCTCTAAGCTTAGCCCAAGTCTGTGGGTCTCTGTTTATACGAGTTTCTTGACTCCCTGCCAAAGCTGGATTCGTAATGGGTTCACCAGCAGGAAACGAGCACCTGCAGTATTTACAGCTAACCGGCCTTAACAGGTACCACAATAAACCTCGTTTTCAAAAGTCTTATTAATATCTTGATCGTGTTTTCTAATCGATCACGCTTTACGCTCTCATAGAGATGTAACAACATGAAAAACGAGGGGTGCATGTTAAATTACTACAATAGATCGGAATAACCGATGATGCGACGACGACTCCCCCAAGTGTTCTCATCTACAAGATGTCAAACATTATGCCGGGCGTTGGGTGTGTGCCCAAGTAAAATTGTGGGGCGTAAAATTCCCTACGAGACTATACGCCGAAATGATAATGAGTTATTCCCTTATCCATCCTCTCTCATTAATTTCACAATGTTTTATGGTGACGGACAATGGAGAGAGTTGAGGTCTTGATCTGTGTTATTGTGCGGAGGATGAAAAATTATCTTCGAAGGGATGCACATTTAAATATCTCCGGGCTTTTGCATAATGTTATGTAGAATATTCTTTTCTAAATGCGGACGTGATTATTTTTGGCAACTTTTACAATTTTCCCCAGACAATGTTCTTCATCCTCAAATCTTTCCACATGAGACCAAATCGTGAGATTGTTGACAACAAAATTAGTCACCTTAAAAGGTTAACTCTAAAGTTGGTAATAAGTAGCCCATTGCCGAAAATTGATTGTGAAAGCACTTTAACGCTTTAGCTAAGGAAGAGTACAAAAAACTGTTCGGTATAAGAAAATCCCATAATCGTTTTTATTTGGGAGGAGATTGAATTGAGGTCGACTTGAATTAATAAATGGGTGAGGTCGAGTCGCCACTGAAAGCCTATAAGACAATTATTAAAACTTCCGATTGCATAATCGTATTTTTAGGAGATTTTGTCACCGTAATACCGTTGAATAATTTCGTACCATTTAAAAATCTACATATTCCAGTTACGTAAGCCAGTAGAATTATGCCCAAATCATCTACAATGCTTTCGATCTTTTTTTAACCCTTTCAAGGATCGATTTAACTCGAAGAGTGTACAGAAAGTCTGATTATTTTTATACAAATTTAGATATACCTACAGGGTACACGACTAATAATAACTATTTACAACTGTTACCTCGTACATGTGTTATAGACATACCATAAATCTTCTGCACCTTCGCCGATATAAACCTACACGAAACTTTGTTATCGCATCTGGTAACAGAGAGGGGATTGTATTCGAAACTAAAAGTCTACTGAATGTTTATTTAAAATAAACATGCATAATAAGAATGCATAATATTGTATGCATTTACCACAGGTGATTATTTGTGTCATATTGCTCCTACTCCTACATGAGTATTAGGTGAATTAATAATTTAGGGCATTCTTTGAATAACAACCTTGACGTAATAACATACCCAGACTTTATAATAAACAAACTATGAGTTTGCCCATATCTAATATCCATAATCAGCAAATATTTATTTGAATATACAGTGTTCGTTATCGTTTTCACCGGTTATCCTCGTTTGGCGCGGTTTTGCGGAAATGAAGATAACCAAAACCGACCACGCATCATCCATTATGCATGAGGATAGTCGAAATTTTCCTCATTCGAAATTCCTATTTTCTACCCCTTCGGAGTGACCCTCTACGCCACTGTCCCTGGCACTTTAAATCACTACCGAACGCGGCCCCCGGTGTAACACGGAATATAAATAAAGCGAACGTCAGAACTATTGATTAGCGAAAGAAATTGCAAACGAGCCGAAATAATAATACGAGACGAGCTACGTCGCCTATTACGAATTCCTCGTCCACCCGCGACGATTTCCCTAATCGTCCACCCTGTATAATATTGCGATGAGCCGTGGAAAAAAGGGGGCGAAAAATCAATGCGCCCTGTATACACTTGCGAGTTGCAGTGGTGGATGCAGCTGTCAAAGCCAAGTTCGGACCGTTCGGGGTTTTTATTTACATTTCGCATCCGACTCGCCTCCATTTATAACCAAACATGGTGAGGCTCGAAAGACGGCCGAAATTTCGACGAGACGCCGTGTCGGGCCGATATCGTGACGATCCTCATCGATAAGAGCTATCGTTTTCACCCAGGCCGAGAGCCACAGCCGAGATTAGGGAGAGTGTAGGAACAGATGAAACTTCGAGCGGCTCTAACTTTAGGTTAGTGTAGGTTAGACTCGCGAAATACGCGAAATCAGTAGATAAGAGCAATCAAAATCGTTGTACTAACCTTGCGTAATTATCCGATCGTTACATTTTCCATAAAACGCACATTTATTTGGCCGTTTTTGCTAAACACGCCCAACTCACTGTGATAGATTCTGTGTCGCTCACTGCTTGCAGAGGTGGCGCCCTCTTCGGTGACGTTCCGGAATCGGGCCATGGGCGTGCGGTCCGCACGAACCGAGGGGGCATAATCGAAACGGCCCTTTTGATATCGCATTTTCACGATTTGTAGAAGGGATTTATTGTTTCTTGAAGACTTTATTATCTCGTTTGATTACCTACACTAAAAGGGAAATAAACATGTCATGAGGAAGTGCGAATACTAGTTTCGTAATTCGTAGTAATTATCGAGTCATGAATGAGCTCATTATTTCCTCTACATTACTACTATACTAACTGGTAAGAATTTCGTGTTTTTTTTTAGCAGATACCATCACCAAATAAGGTGCGGTCAACTTTCGTAGGCAGCTTATTTCTACAATCTATATGAACTCGATATTATTATAGAGTTGCACATTTTCATCATTTTCACTTTTCTGCATACTAAAAGATACCTAATTAAATTTTAATTCAAGTTTTTTCTTGTATCTAATTGCGGAAAACTTGGATGGAAATTGTGTTTTGTTTATCTATGGATAGTTAAAAAGAGGATGCATTATTATAGCACTGATTAAGGACAACACTAGTCTTTTATTGCCATGCCCTATTTTGTATCGCCAACGCAAACTTGTACAAGATTATCGCAACTTTCGATTGTTGTGGGTCGATAGCATGGTAGGTAAGTTTAGTATTGGCGGTATTTCACACCCACGATATAGTTATTCACGATGTGCACTTGCGTCGGTCCTATCTAAATAGGAGAAAACGTCTTTCCTGAAAATAATAAATATATCTGATGAACCAACAAAATTCGCGAAAAAAATCCAGCCCTCCTGGAGGTTCGTTGATTGAGTATCCGACATGACTTGGTGATTTTCCAAAGTACTGTGAGCATTTTTCGTCTTGTCTATCCCCTGGATGCCAGAATGGGAGGGCCGAATCAGCTTTGGATGTATATTACGTTATTTATGGATTCTGCGATGATAACAAATGATAAAACTTTCCCCTGACTAATATCCACCCGAAAAGAAATGGGGGAAATCTGCAAAACACTAAAAATTCCGGAAGCAATCTGATTCGTCCTAGACTCCTTCTAGTCGCAGGACCTACTCTAGCTCCTCATCCCATGAATCTAAACTAAAAACGAACAAAACCTTAGTCTAGAGAGGACTTTCCGAATTCATCCTCTCCACTCCCACTACGATACCCAACAGGACGATAATAATAAGTACACAGTCGAAGCCAGATAGATGACGATAAATTCAATTGCTAGGGAAGATAAAGGAACCGCTAGAAAAAAGAATTTTCGGGGGGGGGGGGTGTTGTTAAATGCAGCGTCGTCTTCGGAACGAGCAATAAAGTAGCGTGTAGTGAGTCCTCCCATTCTATAGTGGCGAGTGAATGGGGGGGCGAACCATAAATAACCCATTAGGGATGTGCCTCGACCCCTTCGCCTCTGGACTTTCTGATGCTCCCGCTATATGACAAACCGGGAGAGGGCCCTTCCTTCGGGACCGCTCATGCGGAAATACCCTCAGCGATGTCTTCTTGTCAGCGAGGATCGTAAAATAGATTCGCATTACTGATAAATTACCATCGCCCCCATAATCAAGCGAAACCGTAAAAATTACAGTCTTTTCGACCAATCAGGACCCAGACGACTCAGTGAGGTAACGCGCACCTGTCAAAGAGAACCGCGGATTTTGAAATTTAGTTCTTCGGGGGGAGATTGGAGTTGGCTCATACTCGCGATATAGTATGAGTTATGGATAAAGTGCTTTTGCAGATTGATAGATTCTCCCTCTTGCAGATAAAAACACTGATTCGCAATTCTGGAGATTGCAATGCGGAATGTTCCAACTACCGAGACGACAAATTTGACCGATGATAAGGATTATTTATGGGGCATCGGCCCGCAGATAAATCCGAACGCACTTTAATAAATTGTTGTAGGGGGCTCAACTAACCGAAAGTTTTCTATATGATACGAAAGTGTCGTAAACATCTCCCCTTTTTCCCTCTCATATAGAGCCTTACAGATATTGATACCCGGGTCTGATTAATCCAGTTCAAGTCTCTGGATTAGTGGTTCTTCAGATTCGAGGTTCATTAAGTCATTATATGCACGCGTAGCCCCAGCACGAGATGCATTCAGGAAGGTTATTACATCGAGAGGGCTAATTGAAATCGAATTAGCCTCTTCTGCTCCCCGATTAGAGGTTAGGAGAATTCCAGCAGATACCTGTCGAATTTTCCGTCTGCTCCCGGGACATGGCGGTCTCAACTAGGGCGCCGCGGCGCCTTACATCGGCGCCAACAAACTTCCGTCCGTTTTCCCATCAGGGATGATATCGTGGATTCGCGGATCCTCCGGGATAGGATAGGATGGACTTGTCTTCTGTGTCGTAATAATCCAGAGTTTGCTACTGCTGCATTATTCCCAATTCGATCCGAGAGCCCCCCTCACTCACTTATACTCCTCAAAAGAAAGAACGGAACGGCTCCATCGCTGCGATAATAGTTTTATTTACTTTATTTATGGTTGTTTTCCGACTCTTTCTCTGTATACGCAACGTAGCGTAGGGGAGATACGTCCATCTACGTGAATGTCAATGCTAATAGGAGCATGGAGCCGAGATGAAAAAGCACATTTGTCAAAACAATATCTAACAGAGAACAATGCGAGCAAATTTCAATTGATGGAAACGTCGTGGGAAAAACTTAAATAAAGGCTATTGTCTGTGCAAGCAGCCTATCTCTATAGGCAAAACTTATGAAAACCGCCCTTACCACTTTTCGATAATGGTATAATAAAATAATAAAGTCTGATATTGTGCCGTCTGAAATTTTCTGAGATGTCTTAACGCTCGACTAGTCGCTCCCGGATGTGCGTCAGCATCGACATCAACATCGGCGGAAATGCTGCAGAAGAGGAAGAAAAATGATGGCCATGTGTCGCTGCGGACCCTATACAGTCGTCGGATTTCCCTTTTTATACTCGCATAATCCACAATAGTTTTGTTATACTTATAAAGGAATCGGGGAGAAAAAGAGAAAACTCTTTTATGGGCTTGTTTACCATCTCGTGACTATAAGGCTTTCCAGTGGAACTATTCGGAAACCAACTTGGCCTAAGCTATAAAAAATATTTCATTTGGAATTCGGAGACGCTTGAATTATTATTCGTAAAAAGTTGGATTTATCGCTCGATGCAACCCCATAATCATCGCAATCGTGAATAAAGTCTCGGGGTTTAATTTACCGGAACGGAGAGAATAATAATAGGGGATGAAATATTTTACTACGTCCATATCCATCCAGTAACCCTAGACTTTTTTCGAAATCCCTCAAGGCTCGACTTTCATCCATTTAATTCCGAAGGGCGATAATTAAGAAGTACAGTTAAATAATATCCACCCCTCTCTCAACGGGAGTGCCGAAATGGGGAGACAAACAGATCCGCAGCATTATAAATAGTGGGTTCCTCTAATTTCGAACGATGCATCGCCTCGCGTCCTTAACGACTCTATAATCATAATGAGTTGAGTTGCTAATGTAATAAACCGACCCCTGCAATATCGTTAAGTATAGTGAGCATCATCGACCCTTATATATGTAAAACCTCCCCGAAAACACACCCCTAGCATAAAACGAGGCACGGCTCGATGAAACGAATTCGTCCCTTGATGTCTCCAGTTATCGTTGCTCATAATTTCGATTGTGTGTGAAGATTTTGTTAAAAATTTATGAAGTGTCCTGTATTATATTTTATGGTACAGAGAGGACATTAGTTTTGTTACTGCCCGGTTTAAGGGCCGTCTGGCTACAGGGAAATCGTCAATTATTTCGATTCGGTAATTTGGTAATTGCCGGGTAAAAAGAGGTGGTTTTTGTGTTGTTTGTGAAATGCCAAAATGACGCGTGCCGATGCGGACGAATTGCTGTCGGCCTTTCTGTGCCCCATTTGTCTCGATTACCTGTTATCGCCCCCGATCCGGGTCTGCACCAAGGGCCACACCTCGTGCCCTTCCTGTTGTACCAAAATCCGGGATTCGCTGTGTCCCAGTCCGAAATGTTTCGGCAAATTCTCGAAACGTCGCAGCTTTATCCTGGAACGCATCTACGAGAAACTGGTGGTGCCTTGCAAGTTCAAGCGAAAGGGGTGCAGCTTTAAAGCGCGAGGATCCCGAATCATCAGAGCCCACGAGAGGACGTGTCTGAAAAAATCCGCCGGAAATAAACCGAATAATTGAACTGGCTTAGGTGTACCGAGTTATTTGGGAATGCGGGGTTTTATCGGGGGGTGGAATCACTGGAATCGATGATAAATTCACCCTCTTGTGGTTGGTCGGTTGGTTATCCGCCTCGCTCGCATTGTGAGCCGGCCAAAAAACTTTTCGTTTGGTGTTTTTGCGAGGTTATAACAATTTGTTATTTTACTGTCGGCGGAGATAGTCGAAGGGGGTGGTGTGCAGTCGCCGCCGCCGCCGCCACCGCCGTCGTCGACGTCGCCGCCGCCGACTATGCTGACAAAGTTGGGGGTTGGGGGCGGTGGCGCCAGGACCGTTTGGCCTGGGCGAAACGCGGCGCCGAAATGTATCTTTCCGAATGCGGAAACTAAAAATGGGAAAAAACACCCTCCCTATCCGGATCCGGCCATCCATTCACTTCAATGTGTAATTTCTCATATCTCTCGCGATTTTATTATTTGCGACGCAGGACGCTAACGAAAGTGGTTTCTCCCAACTCGATCTCAACGTGCATGCATTTTACTCGAATTTTACTCCACCGAAGCGGAAATTATTTGGCAAACATTATCAGACAACGAAAACTCTTATAAAACATGACTCATTACCGAATACTTAGACCGCAAACTTCCCAACTTTGGAAAAGAACCATTTTTCATCTTGATAACCAACATAGAAATTTCTCCGCAATATCCGGTTCTTTGGTCTACTCATTTAAAGTATTTAGGCCAAATTTATAGGCAAAACTCAGCAAAAAAAATTGTTTTCATGAATCAACTACGAAATTTAGTGATTTCTGTATTTTACCGGGTTCGGTTTTGGTAAGCGACATCTCTTAAGGAATGCTTGAACTAAAAGCTTCAAGCGAAACCACACAGGTGGCGCGAGATGTCTCAATCTAGAAAAGTACCGGATCTAAATAAATTCCTCAATGAAAATCAAAGTTTCAGCGTTTTTCACACTCAAAACCTTCAAATAGTTTCCCAATCCAAGCTCTGAATCATTTTTTGTTGTTAAAGGTGAGCCGACTTTATTTTTAATGTATTTCTCATTGAAATTCCCCCGAGCGGATATTCTGAAGGTGAGTTTTGATACCGCGTGAAAGTTACCTTATGAGGATTTTACATTCGACTCATTTCCCGTTGTCTAAACTTTACTCCGATTACCTATGCGGCTGCTGCTGCTTACCTTGGAAGGTAAAAGTTTAGTTAGTAAGTAACTCAAGACTAAGAAGTAGTAAGCGCAAAATGTTAGTGAACTGAAAGTTATTATCAACTAAACCAAACAAAAGTGCAATATCGATCTAGTTTTAGTAGTTAAATAATGGTATCTTAACACTTGTTGAATATTTCTTGAGAAAGTGGAGCGATAATAATAAATAGGTGAGATTTCTCCTCTATTATTTCTCGATCTGTCTGCTTCTGGACGTATAGAATTGTTTATTTTTATCGTTTTAGATTGAGGAACATGACTGGGATAATGCGGTCGTTTGCGCTGGTGGCATTATGCAGTCTGGTGGTAACCGAATACATCCCACCGGGACCTCTCTACAGGTGCCCCAAGGAACATTTACTCCTCCATCCGTGCACGTGCGACATAGAATCCGACCGAGGCGTCTACGTGAGTTGCAACAACACGAATTTGGCCAGCATGAGCGTGGCCCTAAACAATTTGGCCACGTTCCGTCTGCCGATCGAGCAATTGACCATCAACAAGTGCCATATCGGTAAAATAAAACAAGATGAATCATGAATTTATACATGAGTCGTTTTATTTGAAAATGTTTAGCTCGACTTTTCGGCAGCCTTTTGTACAAATTGAAGTTGCGAACTCTCCTGATCCGGGAAACTCCGATCGAGTCAATAGCGGAACACACTTTTTTAGGAGTGAACAACACTTTAAACGAACTCCATGTAATCAATTCGAGTTTGAGCGACTTCCCAACTCTGGCTTTCAAAGTGATTGCTTCTGGATCTTATATTTCGTATTATCAAACTTTGTAATTTTGTAGATCCTGGGTAATTTGACAGTGTTGAATATCGATGGGCACAGGATGCCGAATTTACCGAAAGACGCTTTCGTTTTGAGCGACATGACCGGTAAACTCTTGCGATTATATCTGGCAAATGGCAATTTAACGACACCTCCTGTTGAAAGTTTGCAACCGCTAAGGAGACTGAAAACTTTGGACCTTCATGGAAATCGCATCGGTATGCTGTTGAGGAACCAGTTTAAGGGATTAAGGGACGTGGAAATGGTCGATTTGAGTCACAATTTCATACCGAAAGTTGATGGAAGTCATTTGGGAGACCTCACCAGACTTTCCTTCCTGAATGTGTCCCACAACAACATCACGGACCTTCCTAGGTATTACATGCCTGAAAATCGGAGCAAAATTCATCTCGTAATTGTTGAAAAATTTCAGAGGAGCTTTCGCTAGAAACACCGTTTTGAAACTACTCAACATGTCTCATAACAAAATCAAGAAATTAGACTCGAACACTTTTAAAGGAATGAGATTCTTGCGGAGATTATATCTGTCGGATAATATTATTACCGATATTGGACGAGGGACTTTTAGTGCTCTATCGAAAGTCGGCACTATTGATTTAGCGAGGAACAGGATTAAAAAAATTGATTACCAGATGTTTTTCGAGCTGAAATTTATCGAGGTTCGTATTCAAATAGGGTTTTTTTCAGTGGTAATTAGTTAATTTTTTTTTAGATTATCGACGTTTCCGAAAATAATGTAACAGAAGTGCAGAAATTGGCTTTCAAGGATATTTACTTAACGTCTATCAACTTGTCGAAAAACAATATTAGCAAAGTGGAGAGTGGAGCTTTCGTGAATTGCGCCAACATAACCAAATTGGATTTATCCAATAACTTGATCACATCATTTCCGAAAAAAAGCTTCGACGAAAACACCTACGCGACCGAATTTCAGTTATCTTATAACTTTCTAACGGAAATGAACCAGGTACACCTATAGAGCCGCGGAGAGAAATCGAAAGATTTACTTTGTCCTCGTTATTTCCAGGTCCCTTTGCAGAATATGTCTGGTTTAAAGATCCTGAACGTGTCCCACAACCAAATAACGAAAATCCCCAAAGGCACCTTTCCGAAACTGTACGAACTCCACACGATCGATTCATCGCACAACAATCTAACGGAAATATTCAATTCCGCCTTTCAATTCCTATTCTCCCTGCGAACTTTAGATCTGAGCTACAACAGTATGGAGACCATCAAACCGGGCACATTCGGACCTCTACCGACTCTGCTCCAATTGGATTTGAGTCATAATCGACTCAGCGATGTGGCCAAGAGCTCCTTAACGAGATTGGCCAGCACGAGGACTTTAATCCTGAAAGGGAACAGATTGAAAAAGATGTTCCAACTACCGATTTCAGTTTCGCATCTAGATCTCTCCCACAATGAGTTCGAAGAAATTCCGGAGAAATTGTGGCCGTCGATGAATTCATTACTGAGTCTGGATCTGAGCCACAATTTATTACAAGACGAGGGTCTGGTCCACGGAAGCTTCTTGAATCTTTTGACTCTGCAACGGCTGAATCTGAATTACAACGAGCTCCAGAATCCCCCGTGGACTGCAATTAGCGACCTCTCCTCTTTGCAGTACCTCTACATGGAAGTGGGTATCATTACATTACGACGAATTGTTTCGATCATTGTTTGTCATCGTGGTCATTATTCCAGGGGAACAAGCTGACAAAGTTGGAGCGTGCCGCGTTCGGTAAGCTACCTGTTGTGTTCGAATTGAATCTGGGCCACAATCGCATCGACACCGTCAGCGCCAGGGCGTTCGAAGGGCTCCTGCAGCTGCTCGTCCTCAATTTGACGCACAACGCCATCGGGCACATACCGAACGGCGGCTTACAGGGTAACTTTCGGACCGTAACTTACCGATCCGCGGGTCATAAATTACGGTTTCAGGGCTGGTGGCGCTGCAGTCGCTGGATCTGTCGCACAATAAAATCGAAAAGGTCGACAACAAGACCCACGGATTGTTCGACGATTGCCTGTCGCTGGAAACGCTGGACCTGTCCCACAACCAAATCAGCTTCATCACCAGGAAAACGTTCCCCAGCGACCCGTACGTGCCCTACAAACTGAAACGGATCGACCTGTCGTACAATTCCATGCCGGTCGTCACCTACGATCTGGTCTTCGGCACTGCCAAAGTGGAGCAGCTCAATTTGTCGCACAATTTCGTGACGGATTTGCGCAAATTCGTCGTGGGGAACTTGACCAGTCTGGTGTCCCTCGATCTGTCCCACAACAAATTGGAGGATATTACAGGCGAGGCCGAGTCGTTCAGACTGCCGAAAAGCGTGCGGGAAATCTATTTATCGGGAAACGCTCTCACCGATTTGCCCTGGGGCAGGTTGAGAAACGTCACGTCTCTGGACATTCTGGACATCCGAGACAACAAGCTGGAGACTGTAGGGCGCGACCTTACCGACATTATACAAGGCGGCACCGATGTCTATTACGAAGGTGCGCTATCTTTCGAGATAACTGATGATGATAACCCCCGGATGATTTTTCAGGGAACCCGCTGAATTGCGACTGCTTCCTGCGGCCTCTGCGTCGATATTTCAGCAGCCTGTTGGAGGTGAAGGATTTGTACAAGTCGATAAAGTGCTCCGGGCCCCACTACCTGTCGAATTTGACGCTTTTCGACCTACCGGAAGACCGGTTGAACTGTCCGTCCAATGTTAAAAACGCCAAGCTAATGGAGACGCACCCCGGGGATTACGACGTCACTCCCGATTTTCGCTTCAGAGAGGTCGACTTGTAAGCACCCGAATAATTCTCGAGACGTTTCGTTCTTATTCGTTTTTCAGGAAGAAAAACGTGTTGAGGGTGAAATGGAGAGTGCTGAGGAACGACGACATAGCCGACCCTTATATCGTCATAAGGGACGCGAAGGCTCTGGCGAACGATGCCCTGTATGAAGTGACTTTGCCGTATTTTAAAAGAAGTTTGGAGATCGATATCGCCGGTGGTAACTTGACGCGCCGCTTCCGTAACGGCACTGAATACCAAATATGTCTTCTGGCCAGGGATAGCAAAAGTTTGATACGGGGATTCCACAAAGACCAGTGCACACCTTTGGCCACATCCCATACTCAGCGGATAATCCCCGACCTTACAACTTGTGCGTTCCTAATTCTGGTTCTCAATTACTCAAGTTATTGATGGTTGTGTGTACCGAATAAATCTCTTGTTACTTGATTCAATCGAAAACCGTTATTTCTTTTTCTATGCTGCTTGGACATCTAGCGTACAACAGTGCGGAGGTAATTCATCGTGTAATTAACGGATAAAGTAGGTATTTGGTTCAAACTAGATGTGGTTATTTTTGCTCGGACGCTCTCTGATGGAAACTAAACTAAATTAGCGTTCTCAATGGTACGATTCGTAATTAAATCAACGGTTCTCCCCGATCTTCAAAGTAAGTGGGTACTGATTACTCGGTGAACATTATTAAAGCGATTTCCTTTAGTATTTTTAAGTACTTATTTTTAATTATATTACCGTCACGAAGACCAAAATTTTTCTCATCATTCTTATGAAAAACAATGGGGAGAATTATGATAATTACCTAAAATCATCTTTTGGTGATTATTTATTTTTCTCTTCGGAATTATCGTCCTGTCACGATGTACAAATAAATTGTGGTTTACAATTTGTGAAAAAGTTGCTCCTTCTTAAAATGAACGCATTCGCTTTACTTTGTACCTCTACTTAATTTAAAGTTTTTAATAAAGCTCGTGGATTTTCTTTCTTCAGAGTAGTTGTATCAATTACTGGGAGTACGGCACGAACTTTCGTAAAAGTTTAATAAAAGAAAATGCCGAGTTTCCTTATTACTACACAAATCGTTTTATTTTTTGTGAAATTAATTAAATTGACTCCCAAAAAGAGGACATTCGTGGTTCCACTGACTGTAAATAATAATAGCGGTAGAATAAATAATCAGATTCTTTTTAGTGGTAAATATGCGGATTTTCTTTGGAAACACCCTTAACTTAGGGTCGACCCTTATTGGGCCTAAACAAACAGAGTCCTTTAGAGCTGTCCCCTTCGAGACGATTTACAAATATAAAAGAAAAGCAGAGAATCTCAAGGGAACGAGGTTGGGTTTGTATATGGATGGAGACATTTTCGTGATTAATTAAGTGCCATCTCGACCCAAAACCCACCATAATACCGCAAGAGAAATGCTTTTAGCTCCTCGGTACAAAATTCCACAAGTTTCATTTTACGACGGCCTATACGAAAAGAGTTTTATATACGTCGCTTCATCTGGCTACGGCAAACAAGACTAAACTTTTTGAAGAAAAAATAAATTTTAACTACTCGCTTAAGGTGGCTCGGCGAATCTGCGCAATAACAATTAAGACGGTTGTTTATTTCGAGCGAAAATCGCAAAGGATTTTTTTATTTCATAACATTAGATGGAAAAGTAAGACAGGAGCTCCAATTATTACCGTTCGCAAGAATAATAATCGTTATTATGAACGTATATCGTATATGAAGTAGCTGAGGTAACTGTTTTGTGAAAAATGAGATAAACTTGTAAAAATAATTATTACCCAGAACGAAAATTCACACTTCTAACCTGGAATTACATGCAACGGTTTCTTTTGTGACAATAATTATTATCAAGAAATTAGACCGAAACTTTATTTTTATGGGAATGTCTTTATCTAGATTTTAACAATAATAATAACAGAGCGAATTACAGAATATGAACAATATGCTCACACAATCATCTTCGTAATTATCTTCAAAATGGGTAACACAGAGTAGATGCACGAGCAGATTAATGAAGTTCAGTGCTTCAAGGATCAAACCAGTAATAAATCAATCTTCTTGAAGTACTCACCTGATAATACTTTATAATTAAGAGCGAAGTAATGCATGTGTCTCCTAGTTCGTATTGGTCGACCCCGCCCAGTGTACTTCTGCCGATTGTGATTTCTCTCTTATATGCAGGAATTTGCATTTTCAGGGTGAGTTAAATGGACTATTACTGTTATCTTAATAAATTATGCGCTTGAACTATGTGAGTTATAGGTCTGCCGTGGTTGATTCGCTAAATACGGTTAACAAATTCGCTTCTCGTTTATGGGCGGTATGTCTTAGACAAGCAACGACAAAGTAACGTTATCTATCTTTCCGAAGTTCGATACCGAGTCGCAAAAAGCAATATAAAAGAGACCGAGGCTGATACTTATTCATCTTTAATTAATTTATGCGAAATTGTGTTACGATATAAATTCCTCAGGCGTGTAGGAATTCTTCGAGAAAAAGGAAACTAGCGAGTTGCAGATACTTTATAATGTGATAATCATTGCAGAATTTCCAGACGATGATGAAACGCCCATGTCGCGCGGTGAAGAAAAATGTCGGATCGTCGTTTCGTTTTCCACTTTTTTGCACTTTTGAAATATGAACGGAGTTTTGTGGCTGACTGTGACTCCCTTTTACTACACGAAACTAGACAAGGGCTGCAGGTTTTGTGCTTATGTCGCAGTTTGTCTTTTAACCCCCATTTCGCGCGAAAAACGTGATCCTAATACTTGAAAAATTCGCCCGCGACACCATGAATTATTAAAACGCGCCACGGAATCGAGACCATTATTGCAATAGAATAAATTCAACCCCACAAAAATTATTAGGAGCGCATTTTACAGTTACAAGACCAATTAGAGTGACACGTTGGGGATTTTTCCCAGGTCAACATTCCAGCACCTTCTAAATCTAATTAACTAATTGATCTTATTGATTTTGAATAACCTATCAATATAACGATTCCGGCGGCAACTACATACAAACATCAAACATCTAGAGGTTTACAGTTACCCATCACCTCTTAACGTGGGTATCTCTAACGCTGATCGGTAAATGCATAATATACGGTGAGGGAAATCGGGTAATTAATACGGCAGAGAGTGCTAATTATCATTACTTGCCACCCGCACCTAATCCCCGAAATTAATCCGAAATCGTCTTAATAAGCTTCATAATCACTTAGACAGAAAAAAACTTTGCAATTTCTCAATTTATAACTGAGCCTGTCAATATAATACGCCGGTGTGGCGTTTAAAGTGTTAATTTGAGACTTTTTCAGTGGACTCGAAGGCGTATTGTGTCGATCTTTAACCGACGTTAAGGTAATTGGTTCGGATTTATTGAGATTAATGATGGATTTGTGCGATTTTATCGATTATCCGGTCAGTAGTGCAACTTGTAACAGTGTAACATGTTTCGTTCTTTGGTTCATCCGAGTCGTGTGTGAGGTAATTATCAGTTGCACTCTGAGATCTTGTCATGGTCGCCAACTTCTCTGGAAACAATAAAACCAAATTTACTCACGGAGACACAAATAGAAATCCGTTGATTCAAGGATTATTACAAAGCAATTAGTCGTAACATTCTTGTTAAAAAGAGGCATCAGTTGGTCAAATGAAAGACCTAGAATTCAACAGGTGTGAGCAATGAGCTAATGAAGACGATCCTAATTGTCCTCAAGTACCGGCTATTTTGAACACTCATGCCAATGATGCGAAAATGCACAATCACTTGTGGTAATTTATCTAACAGTACTTCCTGGTACTTTTCGGATTTTCCAGGATCGGCAGACGATGATGATGATGGAAAATCGTCTGCAAATAAACAAATTAATTGTGCGTTGAACTGGACGCCCACCCATCTTCTCTCGACGATTCCAGTCTCATCCAAACACGTTTATAATAACGTTTAACGACGTCACGTCTGATTTTTCCTCTCGTATCCAGTTCACAATTATCGGTCGCTATTTCGTGTTTGTCTAGCCGTCGACCATTATGTCTCTGCTGTAGGAAATTTCGAAATCTCCACGATGATATTGGTTTTTGCCGTTTCGCAAAAGTGTTAGTACCGCTGCGACCATGACAAATTCCTCGTATTTACCCTGTCGATAAGTCAACTTGTACAGTTGTGCGTTTTTCGCCATACCTCATCCGATCCCATATCTTTGGCCGTTCTTTATTGCCACCTCTTTATCGGCGTGAAGTGAGTGTGATGCAAAAGCGAAGGAATCTTCGGCTTCGTCATTATCGTCGCGATCTCGCTTTTCTTGTGCCCGAACGGCAACACAATGGTAATAATTCGTAAAAATGGGTGTGAAAAAGATTATTTCGCATCGGTCTCGGTTGTAACTCTTCTTACCAGTCTCCTGCGCCGGTGAGTACTTGTAAGCAATGCAAAGACGTACACATAATCGCTGAAAAGGAGAGGTGGAAGCGGCAGTACCAGACTCGAGCCGGGTGACTTCAACGCGAGAAAGACACAGAGACTCGGCTTTCTTCCTTCGACCAAATACGAATACGAACACTGAACACGAGGAGTCAGTCGGTATCAAGACGGCAACGTAGACGTACCGCTTACGGAACCGCCTTACGATTACGAAATTACGATTTCGCTAGCAATGTTCTCATTGTGACCGATCACTTTCACACCCATAACAATCAGAAAACGCGAAGGACTTTCAGTGGGTGCCGTGTGGACCTAATACCAAAAGTTCAGTATAGTACCGACGACCATGAAGTTGCTAGTGAAAGTGGTACCAATTCTGATGATTGTCGCGGGGACTTGCTGGGCGAAAGGTTAGTTATGATCTCATTATGCGCGAATTCGAACTGTACTTAAGTACCATCGGTTGATTGGTACCTTAAAGGGAAAGTTTTAGGAATCAATTAAACAGGAGCAAAAACCCTGGCTATTTTAATGGACGGATGTGTGCGGTCGTTAAGGTCTTGTGCGCTCTAAAGACCATGTGCACACTTCTTGCAATCTCGAGTAGTACCAGTTTCTGTATACGAGAGATAATAATGCGAAAACCTTATTACACTGACCTGAAAACAACCAAAGTACCAATATCAGTATTACATAATGAAAGGACGAATGATTTAGCGTTTTTCACGAGATGAAGGTACTACCACGAGTAATTATTTATTGTTGTTGATGATGAGAATTGAACGGAAATCGTTTAAGACATTGCATAATATCTAAATAATGGTACTTTATTTTTAACCGAGTGATGTTGCGGTAATCGTCATCAAGGACCACCTCGGATTATTTTTTGAATAAGTCTCGACTTGATTTAATACGGTTTCAAAATCTTCGTGTTCGGTACCACTTAGTTATGTGGCGATGGGTTCGATCGTCGCCATGTGTGGTAAAATATAGGTAATCTTCATAAATACTGGAAAGTCAGTTAATCAACTTGATGGATTTTAATTGCCATCTACGTCTTGACTTTTTCTATCGAAGAAATTGCTCTCCATCGCCGTGTGTATTTACTTATCTCAATTCGGTTTAATTGATTCGAGTCTCGGATTAAAAGTAAACACGCCACGGGACCATCTTCTCATGGTCGAGTGTCTGCCTGATGGTACGTTATTAAAAATGGAAAAATTGAAAATTGAAATTGAATTGAGCTTGAACCATAAATTCACCTATTAAGAGTCGAGACGTGATTTATTTACCAGACGTTGCAAGAAAACTTGTAATCATACAGTCTGAAAGTGCAGGCATATGATACAGATTCGCACATACGTTCATAGGGTTAAGTATCCCATACAAAATGAATCGGTCTACGACATGACTTTGCTCTTCTTTGGCCTACTACTACTATAACAGAGTCGAGTACTTTCTCTTCATGCGCTACTTGTCTTCAAATTGGGAAGAGACTTCGAAGAGAATAACGATCTTTCCGCTCTGAAAACGTCGCTGTAAAATCGATCCGGGGATCATCGTCTTGATAATCTTTCTAATTAGCATTGCTCGGATTTATACAGTTTCGGTCTTTATATCAATAAAACATCAAAATCTGCTGGTGCGTGGTTTGGGTATTATCCCGAGGCTTATTGTCTTTGGTATTAGGGGATGATGCTTTCTGCTTTGCTTTTAGTTTAGGGCAGAGACTGAAATTGCGATATAACTGAATTATCCGCAATGTCCCAGTATGAACATTATTTCGATCCGGGTTTTAGGCGTTATTAAAACTTGGATTAAACCTCTGCGATAATAATAGTTCACCATCATACCTAATGGGATATAAATAGCTACATGCAGACGTTTTACTTTCACTTAAAAATATTAGGTAATGTGGTTTTAATTAAATAGGTAGTTGGTTTTCGGGAAGCGAACTTTGTAACAATGAAATTGTGGGAAAAATCCGAGTCGTATCAAAAATGGATAGGTTTGCGTTTATTTTTCCATTTTGGAGGCGGCGAATCCTCATCGGGCCGTGATATACGACTTTGGCGCTGTCCACCGAGGCTCACCTTGTTATGTAAACCGTGATTTATGTCGGAGAGAAGGGGAGGCCACCCCCGGGTCTATTATCATCGAGTGTGCAGGCCCCATCATCATTATCGTCATCATAAGGGCCGTACCGAGTTGATAACCACACTCTCAATCATCTTTTAGGATCTGCGCCGATATACAGCTGACACAATAGGCGCATTTATTGCAGAGTACCAGCTGAAATCGGAAAGGACAAGACCCTGAGATGTGACCATGATCAATACAATAATATGCACTTTCAAAAATCAAAGTTATTCGAAATCAAAATGCAGTACGTGTTTCCATAGAGTAGGCAAATAATTTGTCGGAATTGCTAATTACACACATGGCATCGCTTCTATTCGAGTCGAAGCGATATTTCCTCATGCAAAAGTTCCGCTTTATGGCTCGTGAATTTATTAAAATGACGTAAATACTTATTTAACGCATTCGCATATTTACCGTTTTCTGTCATTGGTTGGTTCAGGTGATTTTCAAGGTGGAATTGCCAAAGTCATTTCAGCAAGGAAATTCCATTTAAACTTTGTAGAGTTTATCCACGTTGCGGTTATAATAAGAGGTGAAAGTGAAGTAAACAACAGATCGTTTTATGAATTCCTCATAAACGAATTAATTTCCTCTCGTTCTATTTTGAATTCCCCTGTGATCGACTAGAATAACGAGATTATTAAACCAGTGCAGAGATCGAGTGAACAAAGTTCATGCAGACATTTGGACTGCAACAACCTCTGCCATCGATATGGGAATATCGGTTCTGGTTTTTCAAGTTTTACTCATATGATGATGATGCTGGCAATAATGCGAACAACAAAAGTTCAAATCTGCCCACAAACAGTTACTTACTGAGACGACCGGCCGGCCAATCAGACCGCACGAACTTAAATGCACACCAAAGATCGAAAATCTTCCAGTTTTTGTGGTCGCCGTCTAATTGGTTCGTTAGAAACCCTGATTGAGATGCGCACACCACAACTCGCGTGATCTCCAGATTAAAAGTACCTTACATCCTTTCACGCATCCTTTTCCATCATCAACTCGGTACTGCCTAACCTAAATTGTTCTCGATAATAATCGTCCGGCATTATTAAAAGCTCGTAAAAACGGGGACCGGTCAAGTTCACATGACCGAAACTCGATCGATAAATTTCGATCGTAACTCGGTAGTCGCGATATTCTTCTAATTTTATTTATTAATCCTGTGGCAGGGATGCGCACAGATTACGTAACCGATTAATCGAACCGTAATTAATTCCATGATTAATGTTTCGGATTAAATCCAGCTATTACTTAATTAAATTTTTCGAAACATGCCTAGATTGGTGTGTTTCTGGGAAATTGATGAAATGGTGCGGAATGCCCTTTTTGATGTGGCGTTTTAAGAATGCGACGTATGTGTATGAAGGTATCTCCCCGGTGAATTCTGATGGCGGCACAAAGGCAGTAAACATGAGCACGAGAGAAAACAAGCTCTTTTGCCATCAGCTCGTTCGGAATTGTCTGAATTACTGGGCATGTAGCTCATTTATATGATTGGCGACGTATTCTCCTCTCTGGAAACAGGAACACTCGCATATCATCTCTCGTTGCACTTTCTGGAGCCTCGAGATAACTCGTCGGCTTTGACGGATTTTTGAATTATTTATTTAGTAGGAAATTTGAAAACTCGTCTTTGACACATCCGAGTACTCGGCCGAGCCTGTGTGCAAGGAGAGTTTTTACGCAGAGCTGGATTCCTATACCTTCGGTAAAATTCGCATCTGATAACATCGCCCATCGATTGGCATTCTAACGGGACTGGTATAATCGACAACACTCGTAAAATCTGAGAAATAAATCGGTCGAGACCATTTGTTGGTGTTGTTAACGACTCAACTCTGCCTATAACACGCATAAAGTTATGCAAAAGTACCTACAAACTTACGTGAATCAGTACCGGTGTAAAGTTTGCGCGAATCTGATGGGTGCCCCGGCAAAAGACAGTTCCTGGTGGCGATGTGGGTACTCGGTCCGTCAACTTTTCAATTTTATTGCGCGACTCGACTTGTAGCTTTTATTCATACCTAAGTACATGTGCTGCAGGTACTACATATACGAGTTGCAGTCGGGTATTATAACTTTGGGATTTTGTGTCCGGAGTCAACAACCTGGCACGCGATCCTTTTATATTCTTCGTTCTCTCGCTGGAATAAGTCCGGAGAAAAATGCGTTCGGAATTATGCAAATGCACGTAATCCACTGATAAATTCTCAGGACCGGGTGGCTTCACCAGATATACGGACGAGTGTGTGCTCAAAGTGAAGCCGCTTCTTTTCCATACCTTAATCGAAACGCAGTCTCCTCAAATTTATTACACTCGAAGCCAAAGTTTCCCATTTAGGTACCATTACACATCAACGCGTTATGTTGATGATTGTTATTAAAGCTACGAGCACAAAAGAGGCACGAATATTTCAAAGAAATGCCATTCGAAATCGTTATGGAGCGATTTCAATAAAGGAAAGTGAATAACGAAACGTCCAGCTCGAAGACCATATGGTTGATGGGTGCCGAGAAGTTGATCTTGGTCAGCACGTCGTAATCTCGATAAACAACAGACGGGAAAGGAGAAGAGTCTTTGGAGAAAGTGTTTGCACTTTTGATAATCTCACGAGTTCGAGGTGGTTCCCGTAATGACCGGGTCTGGGTGGAAGGTGGAGCAAAAGAAGAGTACCTCGAGACTCGAGATTTATTGCCCGATAACGGTACGAACAAGACGATCGATTATTGTCTACCAGAGACGGCGAATAATCGGTGCAGAATCTATAATTTAATTGTTGCGGATGGGAACGCACCTGTGTGCTCGCAGGTGATCGATTATGTGGTACCAAACAAAGGTACCAACGAATTGGCTCACGGCCTTGCCGCGCTATGGGACGATCTCGAGGAAGCAATTTGCTGCACCGTAGGAGGCCGAAACTTTGACAAAAACCTAAATTTCCGAGAAAATTCCTCATTGATTCCGACGAAACCGTGACACTATAAGGATGGAATACATTATCTCGAGTTGGAAGGAAATTAATGTTCCCCGATTAATTTCAATCACAACTTCCACATCCACACGCCACGATATAACGCAATTTCAATTATGAAATATAAATAGACGCGATTAATTCCCAGATGCTATTATCATTGTCCCCACGGCGCAGACACCCAGGTACTTGGAAATGCTCGAGCCGGATGATGAGAGTTTGATCAAACAAAGCCAGCAGACTATAGGTAGTTAGTCTCATGAATAAATTGTGAAAAGTCGTCTGACAAAAACGCGCTTTTACAACTCCAGTCTAGTGTTCCGAGTTCCAAAGCGCCCATATTCCCGGATAGGTGAGAGACGGGTCTGTTTTTCACTTAATTAAATGACTTGCGGCATTCGCAGACATTAACATTAACAGTAAGAGTATTCGTACGACACGACGTTACGTCTAATGGTGCAGTAAATGTCACAGACGAAAGTATAATTCTCGGGCTTCGGATTATAAGATCCGAGGCGTAGAGGTGTAGTCGATGGCCTTTGAGGATTGAATTTGCCCACTCACACCCACCTTTTAAATTTCATTATAATATCATTATACCAACATACAAACAAAGTCGTGTGACGTAATTAAAACACCTAAAATCAGTCTAGAATAGAACAAAGAAAGATTTCATTATGGGCGACATCCTCGGGAATTATAGGCGCGATATTAATATTCCCGGCGAGCGTGTTTAACGGTTGTGCGTTTCTCTTAACAAAACGCGCCACACCATATCACCGGCCATACACGATTATAATTTATTCAAGAGGCAATTTTTCCGTGTGTGTACGGTTTGTTAGATGGGCTTAAAAGTTGAATGGGAATACTCTGTCACAGGATTTATCAAAAATTTTACACCGCGAAGCGAAGCAAAGCTGCAAACGAGCTCGTTATAACCTTATGCACACGCGGTGCACACTACCCGATGATGAAGATAAAACCATTCCACATATAACACATGTATCTTATTGTGCATCCAACGGATTGAACAGACTTGTGCGAAATTCGTATATGCGGAATTATTATGCATTGCGATTATTGGGCGCACAGGCGCAATCGCACAGAATACCACTTGGTAATTTTGGTGTAATTTTTTGTAATTTCCGTAATTTTTCAGTAATTTTTTAGTAATCTTAGTAATTATTTGTAATTACAGTAATTTTTCAGTAATTTTGTAGTGATTTTCGTTCACTCTACTCAGAAATGGCAATATTTCGAGGCGTCTCTCCGGTCGATGATTGATGGAAATCGCGAGTGAGATCTCTGAGCCGCCTCGGCATTATTATTTTGTGGCTTTCGTAAAAGAGCTCTCTCGCCTGTTCTTGGGGCCACGAGTCGACCCTGGCCGCCATGTGCAAGTGACCTGGGGAGTTGTAACGTCATAAATAACAAATTATTGTTCGATTTTTGTTGCTGCATTACACTTGTTCCCGCTTCAAATTATGCAACGAGCTTTGAGCTGGCAGAGGTTTCGCGAGCCAAAGCTCTCGACGCGGCGAGAGAAACATCATTTCGCATTAGGCGCAATGACTATAAGAATTTGCATTCAATGGGAATAATTCGCGTGATGCGTTTCATTCTCCTCTCCTACACTTGGCGAACCGTGGAATAACCGGAGAATGAGCGAGAACGCATCACAGATTCGTAATTAGCGCGCAATTAGGACGCTTCATTAAACACAAATAAGAATAATGTATAGAGAAAAAGGTCACAAGATCTTCCGTGAAATGTAAGGAACTAGGTGGGTAAAATTGAAGGTGATCTCGTTATTATTACCGCGCTCTAAATTGAAATTAGTTCCGTTATTTTCACGTAATTAATTCCAATTCCGAATTAATTTTGATTTGTTGAAACCGCAGTCGCGCCTATGGGGAGCCTTTATTAAACCGTAAAATGAAAACGCGAGGCTCTCGCTTCGATTTACGACGCCACCCTGCGATGTCATTATTAACTAAAACTTTATTTATTTACTTTTTTGAGGTTAAAGATCTCATTTTTTCATAGTCCGCTTGGAAATTCATCGTCTTAACGACCCTCTGTATAAATAAAGACTTAACATTTCCTCCGTACATGCCTCGAAACGTTTTTTAATTGCTCGCGAAGGAAGTGTCTAGCAGATTAAACATTTCTGATATGGCCCGCGATTTCTCCACTGTTTTATAACATTATAAACGATCACAAAAACGTAAAACAATTTGGTTCGCTTCCTTTCAGTATTCATCATCCATCCATCGACATCAGCATGCGGTCTTAATTTATTGTTACAAGTATCGCGAATGAGCGTAAAGCGAACACTAATACAAAATGATTTAGCGATTTATTAGAGATCATTTCCGCGTACGGAATATTTTTATCGAGTTCACGGAGAAGCATAGAGGGATTTCATCTCGCCGTTGCACCTCATATCCCATCACATATGGAGAGGCTAATTGAAAAGTTGGAGCTTTTATAATTGTGAAAAGCTCTCGATTCCATACAAACTCGGCCCTCGCTGATTTATCGATGAAAAGCACCATACGGAAAAGCGTGGAGCAGTTGTGGAAATTCATTTAATTCGAGTGAAAGGGATGTCTCTGAGGACTCAATTAAAAGCGTTCCTATTCAAACTTAGCGGAGACCCGAACCCTTCACCCTCCACTTGAAAAACTCACCACTAGATGACTGCAGAGTAACTCTCGACTGGTTGGGTTTTTCAGCGATTTACTGTAAATTCATGCCGAAGGCGTAAATCCTGTGGACAATAGCGATGGAATCGTCATCGTAAAATGACTGGAAGAAAATGCAACCGTTAAAACATGATTTATGTAATTCATTATCTCATGTGCGTATTTGTGAATACAGTTAGGCTCGTAGACACTCCAGGGGGTTCTCCTCTCTTAATTATTGGGTTGTAATATAACTTTTTCTGTCAGAACGTTCTTTTAATTGGGAAATATGTTGGTTTTTTTCGGCCAGAGTGAGCCAGAGGCGCTTCGGAATCGAGTAGTTTCGCTTTTTGCTAATGAACCGTTATTATAACGATCCGTGTGCCAAAAATAATGAAACTAGAGAAATTTTCCACATTTCATCCAAGTATTCACTGATGGGAGCATCAATCATCCGTATCCTGTTTTAGATAATTATCGATATGCCGACGATAATACTTGAGGTGTTACAATAATTATTACGTTAAAGTAATAACTTCTCGATGTTGGTATTACCTGGTAGTTGGTATCTATCGTATTAGAAGAGAACTTCTTAGTCGCGGTTTCCATTTCGTGCCGTGAGCCTCCTACTTATTGTGGTGAAACGCCCTTAATATTAATCGAGGACGGGTAGATTGAACGGTCCTCTTACCAACGATGTTATTGTTGGTTGCTGCCACCAGCGCGTTAGGGTTTGAAGGGAGAACGCGCACTCCAGAGGGTAAAATTGGTAGCGAGGAAAGGAGACGCAGATGTAGTTAGACGATATAAATTATATTCGAAGATGAAAAAAACTCTACAAAATAAGGGCAAAAAAAACACTTACTAGTAAGTAGGTTCAGAAGTCGGAGGTGAGCAGACTTGGGCGAGCCTAGCTCGGGAAAACTCTCACTAGCACTCTCAAAATCAACAATTCGTTAGATACAAAATTTAGACTTTACTATTATTAGTTATTAACACTTCTACTTGCGGATATTCTCAAATTATCAATCCAAAATCAATTTAAACAAAACGTAATTTCTCTATGATGACTGTCCGAGTACCCCGGTCGAACTGCCGTGGTGGTCTCCTTTTAGCATCCGCCCGTTATCAGTTCCAATTCTTTGAATCGTACCGATACGGCGTTCCTTAATAAAAATGTCTCGCCGCTAGTCAGCGTTTCCCACGTGAAACCAGGTGGCTTCATTACTTTCATTGTTCTTATTAATCTTAAAAATCTAGCCCAAAAATCCACAAGTGCTACATCACCTCCTCCTTCTTTCGAAGACACATGGTACTTCATACAGTACCTGAGTCTTCTCCATATCCTATAAATCTAAGTATATAGCGAACACAAGCAGAATCATATTCAATATTCAATATTCGGACAACAAATCCGCAAAATGATTAATTCAAGAGAAAACTTAAATCTAAGAATACGCAACACTTCATATTAAAAAGAAAGGCCATAATCCGCGCACAAAACTTTTCTTTACCGCACTTTATTAAGCGAGACGCCGAGACCGTGAGACCGACACTAGATTTGTCGTTGGGTCCAGTGAGGAGTAGTAACCAGTGGTACGTCATTGTCTATACGCGGGGGTGCAATAGTAATAACGTCGGTGTTCGCGAGAGGTGCTGAAGGTAGTGGAGATTCCTTGCTATTCTCCTTGTTCTTTTCGGAGAGATGGTATTGGTGCAATAGGCAGGTAGCTAATGTGTTCCAAACACTGGCGATTAGGACGACGCCACATCCTAGCGCTTTGTAAAGTTGCCATCCATTGAGAGCGACTCCAACCGTGTATTTAATTAGGCGAAATACAAGATAGAATCCAATAAATCCGCTAGTAACCATTCCAACATCGGTGAACCAGCCCCATACATACTTGAGGGTACTTCTAGCTAAGTTTTTCATCTCGTTTTCGTTAAATAGGTTGATAGGGTTGAATCCTTGACTGTCAGCTTCTAGTCCGGCAATTCTTCTTACCATAATGTTGTTTACGGCTTGTCTTTCATTACCAAAGGCGAGCATTCTCTGGCTTCTTTCGACTTCTTCCTGGGTGTACAATCCGCCCTGTCCAATTGGTTGGATAGGCTTGAATTTCAGCTTCTCTTCTACGCCTACTTGTAGCATTATAGGGTTTTCTCGTTTAGTTGGCAACGGTATGAGCCCGATCCATTCCCCATCCATGAAAAACAGAGGTGGTGTTAAGGAGTTGCAGTCCAGTTCTTCGGCGTGTTCTTGTATAACGTGCGTTATGGGAGACATAAATTTTGACGAGTTGTCCACAGAAATAGGTAGTTCGTTGTAACACTTTTCTGTTCTACGTATGTAAGCTGGTTTCGAGGTGCATTGCATCAGGTATAAGACTTCTCCTAGAACTCGACCAGTATATCCAAGTTGTTTCTTTATAATGTAACCAACGGTTGTTGGCGATAGTTGAGCCAGTAGTAGTCGGCTTCGTAGTACTTCTCTGTGAACTTCGCATCTCCGGTATATGGTGTCCGTGTATAGGTCTTGTATAGCTCTCTTATACGCCTGTTCTACGTAGAGAAACTTGCTATTTATATAGGCCAGCAGATTGACTTCGGGTTTCTTCGAAATTTGAGATGATTTGATAATTTTCTCTTCGTCCGTACTGAGGATAACGATTCTAGGGTGTTCTGTTTGCCACACGTGGAAATTACAGAGATGAGAGGGTTTAATGATCGACAGCGCGAACACTTTGTCTTCAGTTTCGACGACTAGGTACTTATCCAGAGTTTTATTGTTTGTAATCCAAGTTGCGTCACCTTCATAGAGAACAGCGAAATGGGTGTCGCAGTCGTTAGGGGTGTTCAGATCCCACGTACTCTCTCCATAAGTTGAGTCTAGGCAATATTGATCCAAATAAGGGCAAACGATATTTCCAGATAAACTTATTTCGTTTGATTCCACCTTCACACGAGCGGTGTAAGTGAACAATTTAATTTTGATGTTTGCGGATACGGTTACGTCGTCCCAAGTTCGTCCGTTTTCGCTATAGGATACACCTCTGCAGGTTCCGTCGTTAGATAGAGATCCGAAGATCGTGGTTGAAACGGGGGTAGTTCCATTTATGATCAAATTTCCAATATTTTTGTTAAAAAGTCGTAGGGTACGATGGCGGTGTGCTTCCTTGCATTCGGCTGCGCCCAGTTTGGTGATGTAGGAAGACAGACCTCCGTCAACTAAAGATGAGTGACTGTGCATCCCACAATGCGCGATCAATTGAGTCACTTCTACCAAGCATGCTTTCACGGGTTGCCAATAAATTTCGTTCCTTTGGATGACTTGAATTCGTCCCGGATGTTCATGGTAGTCTGATACTTCTTTAACGCACGGCGCGACATCACGTAGAGAAATGACGCTAGTGTTTATCGCGGCACCTCCGCACTCGTATACGATGATAGCCTCATATCTCGCACAAATGTTCAGAATAAGTCCGAAAATTATTAACGATTTCGCGACGCACATTTTCATAAAAAGTTCGTAGCACCTTTTAAAGTTTATAAAAGTTCCAAGGAGTTACCGTAGCGGAAAATGTCTCGCTGCACTAGTGTCGGTCCGGTCAGTACCTACGGTAAAATAATATGTTCTTCTTTACAAAAGGAAGTAATTTAGTACTTAGCCCAAATACATATTAATCATGAAACAATACGCAAAACATATAAAAAAATTCTATCGCTAAATCAAAGTAAAAACTCAATCAGACATAGCGCAACATATAGATAAAATGTCGATTCTTGAATATCTAGAGTATGGCATAAACAAGTTAAACGATAGTTTCAGTCTAGTAATCGGCGAGGGGGTCGTCTGATACGGGTGGATCGCCTCAGGGGTAATTGCGTACAAGCGGGGGTAGGGGGTGATTCTTGGTTATCGGGAGGTGCTAAGCGGTTATCAACTTCGATTGGTTCATCTTCGTTGGGTCCTGGTATCAGGTTTGCTTCTACAGGGAGGGGTGGATCTGTGAAACGTAAGTTATTGTTTGATCCTAGAATGTTTATTAAATCTCGCGTCGCTGTTTCGGGATCTATCAGTTCCAAATTGTCGTCATTCTTTTCTTCCAGAACGGGGGTGGCTGGTCGTCTTAATTGACTTATCTGGGGGTCCGCGGTGATATCTTCATCAAACTTTGTAAATAATTTCATCCTATTCGCGTGAATAATTTGATCGTTTCTTGACCCGACTTTCCGAATTTTGTAAGTTACCGGTCCTTTAATTTCGATTACGCGATAGGGTCCGTCCCATGGTCTAGTCAGCTTTTTACTGATCCCTATAGTTCCGCTAGGATCGTGAACGTAGACAAGATCACCTAACATGAAGTTCTTGTCAATTCGATTTTTATTTATTTGATCATTTCTCTTTTCGGTTGTGTCTCGTAATTTATTAAGAACTAAATCGAAAGCACGGTTTAATCTTATTATCAATTCCGAGGCGTAATTCTCGTCGCAATCGTATTTAGCTGTATTAGGTTTGAATATTTCGTCGAGGGGCAATACTGGGTCTCGTCCGTGTATTAAAAAGAAAGGGCTGTAACCCGTTGATGAGTGAATATGAGTTCGGCATGCCATTAAAGTATAGGGAACCCACTCGTCCCAATCTCGCTGCGTAGGGGAAACGAAATGTGATAGAATATCCTTGATCACTCTGTGACTCCGTTCTATGGCTCCATTGGATTGAGGGTGGTACGCCGTTGTCTGAAATTTCTCTATTCCCAAAAGCCTGCAAATTTCCTTAAAAAGTTTGGATAAAAAGTTAGTTCCTCTATCTGTAATTAATTGTTTGGGCACGCCGTGTCGAACGATTACGTTAGTGACAAATGCTCTGGCCACTGTCTCTGCCGATTGGTCCGGTATTGGTATCGCTTCGGGGTACTTGGTAAAGTGATCTATAAAAGTCAGTAAGTATTTATTGCCATTAAGGGTAGTAACTAAGGGTCCTACGATGTCCATCGCGGTCCTCTCGAATGGTTCTAATATTTCTGGAAAAGTTTGGATGGGAGCAGATTTCATATGGGGTGAGGTTTTGCGCTGGTTGCAAGAAACACACGTGGAGCAAAACTTATTCACGTCCTCTCTCATTTTTGGCCAATATAATCTAGTTTGAATGAAGCTAAGCGTTTTCGCTTGACCTTGATGACCTGCTTGCGGGGTTTCGTGGAAATCTTTCAAAGCCTTTTTAATGAATGATTTCGGTATTACCAGTTGGTCTCTATTTAATTTTCTATCTTGCCTATATAAAATACCATCACCGTCGGTGTAGTAGGGTTGATCTTCTTGATCTTCGTCTTCGCGTAGTTGTTCCAAAATTACTTTACAAAAATCGTCTCTACGTTGTCGTTCGTAGATTACTTCGCGATCCCAAACAGGAAGAAAGGGGGGTGTTAAGTCAACATCGGCTACATTTACTTGAGATATTTGTGCGTCAAGTTCGTATATCACTATACTAACTCGCGATTTTATAAAAACTTGTCTTATCATTTGATAAATTATTTTCTCGTTTAATTGATCTAATCCGCAGGCTAATCTTGGTACTGCTAAAAGAAAATCTTCGTTACTTTCGCAAATTCGGAGTAATTCGTTAAGACAATTCCATACCGCTTCGTAACTCGGTTTATGATAATAGCATTTCTTAGTTATTAAATAGTAAATATTACGTCTATCCAATTTCAATACAGCTACTTCGCCTATTCCTTTTTGTTGTTCTTTAAGTTCATCTACGCGCCCGTATCGGTTCTTTATTTCTTTCGCGAATCCTTTTCCCATATGTAAATCTTCTGATACGCAATGTGCAATCGAAAAATATTCCGGTGCTTTAACGAAAAGATCTCCTGATTCTATCGTGACTCTTGAATTAAAAATTTCAACTTCTGTACAATTTTGCAAGAATTGTGTGAATTCCGTAGGGGTAGTTTCGTAGGTTCGGCTAAGTGCATCAACGTTTCCATGTTTTCTACCGGGTCGGTGTATAATTTTAAAGTCGTAACCCGCGAGCGCAGTAGCCCAACGTGCTAGTCTTGAATTAGGGTCCTTTAAATTTAGAAGCCATTGCAGCGCGCTATGATCCGAAATAATAGTAAACTTTTTCCCGTACAAATAGTACTTGAATTGTTTTACTCCAAATATTACCGCAAAACATTCCAATTCGGTAACACTGTAATTTTTTTGTGATTTATCAAGTTTCTTGCTTGCGAAAGCTATTGGTCTCTCGAAGCCGTCACGCTCTTGACTTAATATTGCCGCAACGCCAGTTCCGCTTGCGTCAGTTGACAATACAAAAGGTTCATTGAAATTGGGGTGGATTAAAATCGAATCCGATAATAGTGCATTCTTTAAGGTGTTTATCGCTTTAAGTACTTCGTCCGTTATTTGAAATTTTACATTTTTCTTCGTTAAATTAATCAAGGGGAGGGCAATGTCCGAAAAATTCGGTATAAAACGGCGATACCATCCGGCTAAGCCTAGGAATCCGCGAACTTGTGACGCGTTCATTGGTATCGGGTATTCTTTAATAATCGCGACTTTGTCGGGGTCGGGTTGTAATCCGTTTCTCCCGATCACGTGACCAAGATATTTTACTTCGTTTACCAAAAGTCGGCATTTCTTCGGGTTGAGCTTTACGTTAGCTTTCAATAGACGCTCGAATATCAATGACAATTTATATAAGTGATCTTCTATGCCTTGGGAATTATACACTATAATATCGTCGAGATATGCCATGCAGGTAGGGCCCGTAAGTCCGGCTAAAGTGAAGTTAATAAAACGTTGGAAAGTCGCGGGGCTATTAACTAGACCGAAAGGCATTTTATTAAATTCGTAATGTCCTTCAGGAGTTGTAAACGCGGTTTTTTCTTTATCTTCTTCAGCTACCTCTATCTGATGAAACGCCCACTTGATATCAAATAAACTAAAAAGATTCGATTTACCAAAATTATCGAGAGTCTCGTGAAGGTTTGGCAACGGATAGAAATCTCTTTTGGTTACTGCGTTAATTCCTCTGTAGTCTATGCATATTCTCACTTTAACTTCTCCGCTAGATAGCTTGCGAGTGGCTATTACAACTGGTGCAGACCATGGCGATTTAGATGGCCTAATAATGTTTGCTTTCAACATTCGATCCATTTCGTCGTTCAGTATTTCTTTTTGATGGTATGGTACCCTATATGGTCTTTTCGCTATTGGCGGAACGTCTTCCGTAATAATTCTATGCCTGACTTCACTCGCGGTAGTCATCGTATTTTCCGAAATTTCAAAAACAGTTTTGTACCGATTTAATAATTCTCGAATAAGTTTACTTTCTTCGCTATTTAAATGCGACAAGTCTAAGTTTTCGTTTATCCATTCGTCGTTTCCTATTCGTACGTTCATTACTTCATACGTTTTATTAACATTTCCTTCATTATTATTATTATTATTTACCGATCTTTTATTTATTTCCACTTTCTCGTAGGCTGTACCTAATCTCAACTTCTTCTTCAACTTTATCTTCCAGTCATTCACATTAATAATCCGACAATTAACAGCTCCATCTTTATTTAAAACAACTGCGTATGCGCTCATCACGCCCTTAATACCCGTTTCGTACGGTTCTATCATCATCTCGGTACTCCTATTATCTCTTATCACTACTTTCACTTCGGCCTCGCATCTCGCCGGTATCTCTATTTCTTCCGCTAAAATTACTGGTACGCCCAATTCGTAGTCCTCATAAAAATCTTCCCACCAAAATTCATCCTCATCCGGTTCGGGTAATTGTTGATTAATCGCCGCATCGCGAACGTCGCGTGGTTCATCGTCATTTACTTTTTCCGAATTTATCGTTTGAAAGGCCGCGTCGTCGCGAACGTCGCGCGGTTTTTCGCTCACTTGAATAGCCGCCTCGTCGCGAACGTCGAGCGGTTCTTCACTAAAAATAATATCCGTATCCGACGGTACTATTTCCTCTTCATCTTCTACTAATTCTAAGCCCACTTCATTTTCCTCATTATTATCGCTTAAGTCTTCGCTTTCATTATCCGCGGCTAGTCCTGCTTCTTCTCTAGTCAAAATAGGGATATCTAACCCGTTAATAATTAGCGTATTATCTCCAAAATTTATTAAAGCCGCGCTCCATTCTAAGAAGTCTCTGCCTAGTATGCCTTGGCATTCTAATGATAGAGCTTCGTCGCATATGACAAACTCAAAATTAAATGTTTTATTATCTCCCAAATTTAATTCTACTACGGCTGTTCCCAGTGCTACTAAAGATCCAGAAATTCCATGTAATTCAATAGGACAATCATCTTTAATCGTCGCGGGATCAATTATATCTTCTTTTATTATCGAAACTGCCGATCCGGTATCGACCAATACTATAACGTCATATCCATTTAATTTAATAGATATCAACGACGGAGATTTTCTTAAATTTTCTAAAATGTGTGGAATCCAGAAGGGAAAATTTTGAGTTTGCGAATGCCTTGTAACGTTTTGACTTAATTTCTGCTGGTTGAGGGTTGCGGAGCTCCTCTGGTCGTGGGCATGAACTGAGGAGCGTGCGAGTTTAAAGCCGTCGGTCCGCCTTGCTGAACTTCGCGCGTCGCTGGTACCGCGGGGTTATTTCTATTATTATTCAAATTTCTAGGAGGGTCATCGCGCGGAGTCCTATCAAAGTAATCGTTTCTACGTGTATAATTATTATCCCGATTATTACGATCGTATCTTTCGTAATTGTTGCGCCTACCGTTATTGTCATTCGCGTAATAATTATTTCTTCCATTCCGATTATCCCGATTGAAATTATTCACTTGTCTCGGCTCCGATCCGGTCTGATTATATCCGAAATTCCTCGGACGTCTTTCTTCCATACAGTTCCGCGAAATATGTCCCGAAAAGCCACAATTAAAACACGTTCTAAGGTCTGCTTGCATTACTTGTCCGCCGGTACCTCCTCGATTTCTCAGCATCTGATCGTTTAGTTCAACATGTTGAGCTGTTTCTACCGCCTCGTCGATGTCTAAGTTAGTTTCTTTCATAAAATAAGCGCCCACCTGTTTAATTATTTCTCGCTTTAAGCCGATCCGAAATTGATTCAAAATTAAATCTTTACTCTTCTTTTTCAATCCTGCTTCTTCCCCTGAAGAGGCTGATTTTAGATCTTCTTCCAAGATTCGAGTGCCCAAATATTTTACGCGGGTCGCGAACTGCGCGACGGATTCGTCATGTCTCTGATAGCACACACCTAACTGACTTAATGCTGCGCCTGGAATTATAACAGGAGAAAATTGCGCAATTAATTTTGACTTAAATACTTGGTAGTTTTCTTCTTTTAAAAGGTTCTCCGCTTGTACAAATCTATACGCCGGTCCCGTAAATCTATATTTTAATATTTTTAACGTCGTCGATTCGTCCCAATTGTCTAATTCCGCGCGTTGTTCTATACGCTCAAAATAGACCTTAACATTTTCTTTTCCGGAATATTGCTCAACCGTATTAGCTACCATTCCCAAACTCATTCCTTGGTACGGTAAGGCGGGTGCCGTCGGCAGAAAGTGCGAAAAGTTATAATTCGGAGCCGGAACGCTTGGGGGTTGAATTGTCGAGTAATGCGGTGGAACCTGATGTGTACCGAATTTCTGACTTATTGGATCCTGTTGTGCCGTAAAACTACTCGCGGGGTGGTTTATCAGGTTATCGGGTGCGCTTAATACAGAGGGTTGATTCAGGGGTAAAATTTGATCTCCTAATGATGGGCCCTGCGTGGGTGCCGCCGGTAAATTATCTCTTTCAATTACCATTTTAAATTTTTATTTTCGGTATATAAGAAATATGAATCAGTCTAACTATCCCACCGCTGCCACCAAATGTGGTGAAACGCCCTTAATATTAATCGAGGACGGGTAGATTGAACGGTCCTCTTACCAACGATGTTATTGTTGGTTGCTGCCACCAGCGCGTTAGGGTTTGAAGGGAGAACGCGCACTCCAGAGGGTAAAATTGGTAGCGAGGAAAGGAGACGCAGATGTAGTTAGACGATATAAATTATATTCGAAGATGAAAAAAACTCTACAAAATAAGGGCAAAAAAAACACTTACTAGTAAGTAGGTTCAGAAGTCGGAGGTGAGCAGACTTGGGCGAGCCTAGCTCGGGAAAACTCTCACTAGCACTCTCAAAATCAACAATTCGTTAGATACAAAATTTAGACTTTACTATTATTAGTTATTAACACTTCTACTTGCGGATATTCTCAAATTATCAATCCAAAATCAATTTAAACAAAACGTAATTTCTCTATGATGACTGTCCGAGTACCCCGGTCGAACTGCCGTGGTGGTCTCCTTTTAGCATCCGCCCGTTATCAGTTCCAATTCTTTGAATCGTACCGATACGGCGTTCCTTAATAAAAATGTCTCGCCGCTAGTCAGCGTTTCCCACGTGAAACCAGGTGGCTTCATTACTTTCATTGTTCTTATTAATCTTAAAAATCTAGCCCAAAAATCCACAAGTGCTACATTATTTATACCTTTTTAGTTTTACTCGCAATAAGATAAAATTTCAAAAGCTACCTCTTTCATCTCCACTTCTCCTTGTAATTTTTAATTACGAATTCAAACACTTTTCCTTGGAGATTAATTATGCGTTTTAATTTAATTTGTAAATTTAAACAAGTTTCAAGAAAACTTTCAGTAAATTCTCCTTTCCCGACTCTTCTCTACGTTGTATATTCAGATAATAACTCGCGCCAATTGAATATACATGAATAATTGAAATGGAAGGGCATATTTAATTAGGAATTAACCGGTTATTTCTAACAATTATCGTGATAATTACTGATATCACACCGATGATATGTCTTTCATTCGTCGGTGAAGTTGCCGCGGCTACTATACAAGAAGACATGCCGAGCTGAAATTACCAATCTAATTATTTTCTCAGTTGATGTAGATGTGGAGCAAACCGCGTGTTACCGTTAATTATTCACAATTTCATTTAGCATTTACATAATAATCATTTCGAACCGGTTTAGGCGCACTCTCTCTAAAAACCTACATCACTATAGACACTATCTTAAAAACCACAATAGAACATGAGGCTAATCGAGTTTGGTGCCGAAATCGAGCGCGATTTCGAATGGCTCTATCGATTATCACCTCGGGAATTTCTGTAATTGAAGGATTCAAGTGTCTACAACTCCAACTTTGAACAGAGTAGTAAGAGTTGAACAACTCGAAACAGTGTTAAGTTTTAATTTAACTGTTAAAGTTTATTCAAATCGAGCAACCAACAAACTCGGCAGGGAAAGTTTGTGATACACTCACTTGGGCACTCTGGAAAATTAGGCGAAGACATGGAAATGCCACCTAATACGAATTTTTTCTGCCTCTCTCGTATATGACTTGTAACTTTATTTGTCCTGGGGTAACCTGCGACCTCCCGGATCGTTTGTCATGACGAGCATGAGGTCTCTATACTTGGGCCGTTCATGCACAAACCGTTATCAAGTATCTAGTATTAGAGAGGAACCTTTAACACACAAAATCCATAAATAATTTATTCTCCTGACGATTGCTTGTGTGATTTTTAATTGATTTTGCGCCGTGGGTGTCTCGCTATATTTCATCCGGACGACTCCGGAGTCGGCGTTTCTCGAGATGTTGATATTACTGTTATTAAGGCAGATTAAACACCCAGAATTTTAGAGACGAGAGGCAATTTACAAGTTGTCCGCGGTACTACTTCAACTAAATGGTCACGAGAGAGCTCTTGCATAATATCCAGTAGGATACGTGATGAGAATTTCAACATTTTCGGATCAATCCGAAGAGTTCTAATCGAGCGTGTGTTATAATGCATCTCATCTGGTATCTGCTATTCGAATCCAATTAAAAAGATTCATCTTGTGAACGTCACGCCCAATTAACTTGCCAAAGCTGTTGGCCGCTAGTGTTTTACCGAATGCGAGGCATGTGCTAACAGGTGTTAACGATCGTCTAATATGAATAAAGTCGAAAGAAGAAATTCGGTGAGAACTTCTGATGGCTCGGAGCGGATCCAGGTTGAGTTAGATTCGTAACGTCCAGCGCAGACGTCTCTTCTAGTTTTCTTCGAATAACGCATGCATGCAACAATGAACAATGGAGTCTAGTATTTTACGCAAGACGGTTTTCCATCGCATGCACGTATGTAGCGAGGCGGGCAGGCAGGAAGCACACCATATGAGTAAAACGTTTAATTTGTATGCGTTTCAAGGACTTCATTTTATAGAGGACTTTGTGTGGGCACTCTATACGCGAAGAACTCACCTCACGCTTTCGCTCGAATCATCGATACCGAGATTTGTGACTTTCGCAAGTTTTTCCTTTGATTTCGAGGATTATTTCGTCCCGTGCCACCAAGTCACGTGTATTTCCAACACGGCGTTGCCCAACCAAACACGTTAAAAAACCGCAACGTTAATGAGGTTGCTTTATAACAAACCGAACCAGAAAGAAACCGCCCGACATTCCTCGAGAACCTCGATTGTGTACGGCCATTGTCGATGCAGTACTTCTCGTACCAGATGCAGCACTAATTAGAGAAACTCCTTTTCAGACCCATTTTTACAGATTGCTGAAATTTTGCGATATGACGCATCCGCGTGGGGCCGTGGGTGTGCTCGGTTGCCTTTTCGGGAAGCCGTCGGTTCTCTCTCTGCCCACAAACGATCCGCGATTAGCATAAGTTCGGTTCGATCGTCGACTTTGACTTTGGACTCTTTGGAGGAAATAAAAGGGAAAAAAGCGTGCGACTCCGGTGCCAACATTGTGTATCGGGTACCGTCCTCTTCTCCGGTTATGCCGTTCTCGCTCTCCGGTGTAAGTAAGGGATCCAGACATAATGGAATTCTGATCGAGCCGATGCTGCCGCTATACCAAAGCCGAGAGTGTATAGCGGTTTTTGCCCGGGCATCACACATAAGAGTACCACCGACCACAAAGGATGATTGGGTACCCACATTCATCTAGTAGCGAAAGCCCGTTGGATCTTTTTCACCATCATCGAGTTTTTACCTATTTATCTCCAGTGTAGGTGTTGGAACTGATTGCCTGTCCGAAATTTGCCTACTCGAAATCTCAAAGTGGGCACTTTTCATTACAGTGCCGGTACTAACAAAGATTGCCTTTTCTGGGTCATTAGACAACCTCTCTTTATGACTGATCTCTGACCTATTGTTTATTTATTAAAGAGTGTACGCCCATTTAATGAAGTACCTCGAGGTGATTCTATTATTGGTGCAGATGGTATAGACCGGATTTTTCTTCCGCGTGTCGAAAATGTGGTTTTGTATGCTATCTCAATCACGGATTGTGATTTATCATCGCGAGTCTGATTTTTGTCCGCTTCTTATTATGCCAACCAACAAAAGGATATGATTGTTTGGTCAATGAACTTGGGTGTTTATGTGTGTTTGCGAAATAAAATTTCAACAATTCGCCAATGGAAAAACGACGTTTCGACTCGTGATTTTACCGTTTTCTTTCTATGCATACGCTTATAAGGACTGGAAGGCAGATCTATGGGTACCACTATGTCGGCGGTTTCGATTTCGCTCATTTCATAGTCCCGACTTGACTGACTGTGAATATCATGAACATGTCGTCCGAATCGTGAGCCATCCGGGACACAATTCAATTAAAACACGGGCTCATGATATCCCGAGAGATTTCTTAAGACTCTTTCATCACATTGTTGCACATCATTCGATCTAACTAGTGGCTGTACCGCCCATCACGAATTTCGTGAATACAGGCGTTTTGACAGATTCTTTTACCATTTAGGGTAACCGAATGAAATAATATTCGTGATGTCTTTATGCGCTCTCGGAATTGTTGCATCCATTGTCCTTTTGCCCCACTTAATTAATAACGAGTCCGCGAACTCTTATAATATAATGGAGTGAAAGTAACACATTACACACAATTAAACCAAGAAATCTACTCCAATATCCTGATTCCGTTTCTCTGATTCCATTCGAAACGCCTTAATAAAAATTCGCGACGGTTTTTCGTGTATCGACTTTTTAATCCGTAACTCGATTATTCCCATTAGATGATAATACGTGAACAAACACAAAAATACCATTAACTTTAAGTAATTGCGATTTAATTGAACGCGACGAATCGATCAAAACTCATCCGACGATAATGATTCCATCAGAAAAATTCGTGAGCTTGATTATTTTTTCTCAAGATAATTTGTGAGAAAATATAGTCCACCAAAAGATGAGTGGACTCTAGACCAGTATCGATTGAATCGATAGTGTTCCAGCAATTTGGAGTCTTTTCGTTCGACATCACTAACGAACCATATCATTGGACCTAATAAAACAATGCATTAGCCATTGTATACGCGTAAATGCACAATTTGTGTGTAGGTTGTTACCTAGAGTTCATTATGCATACTGGGACTGCAAGCATTTAATTAGTGGCAGAATAAAGCGCCCACTATTCTCCATGCACAGTCCTTTTATTATTAGGAAATTGCACTATCAAACTAACCGCATTCGGTATTGTTATCTCGCGACGAGATACGATATAAAGAAACAAAAAGCTTGTAGGGCTTTTAGTGTCGCTAGATTTCCGCTACCGTCTGCACGTTTATAATTATCAAACAAAGTACAAGTATCTCGTTAATTGTCGGTGATTAAAATCTTCGGGCTATACTTGAACGAAAAAAAAAATGCGTGTGCTGTATAAGAAAAATCGTGGGCCATTAATAAGCACCTGGGTTTCGCTAATTATAGAGCTGAAATTGTTGTCCAATTTACCGTTTTTCAGGTCGAAATACTATTAATTTGCAACCGGAAACTTGGTGTATTCGAAATTTCGCATCCGAGAGGGAAAATCCCATGTATTCCCATCAGCGCTCGTCCCTCCGCTTTATAAATAAGTGCGCATTATGTCGGGAAAATTGCCGTGATTATCAAAGTATATCATGTGCAACAGACTTTACAGTCGCCGATTAAATGCCATAATATCTACCACACTCCGACAGTTTTGCGAACAATAACCGGGCAAATAATCGAGAGGACGCTCTCTCTCCTGGAGAACATTCGCAAATTTTGAGGAAAGGTCTCAATGGGGGCACACTCCCTGGACACCGGATGCAAACATTACCCTTAAACGATATTAACAGGATTTCTGTCTCCCAATTTCTAGTATTCTGCGATTAGTTTCGAAAACAATTCCCAATGTTTTTAAAGAAAGTAGAAAAAAGACTAATAGCTTTTTCATCCCCTTTTCTCCAAAAAGCAGGGTTACCTTTAGAAATCACGGTGGCTCCTTTTCCATCAGTAAATTGGAAACAAATCAATCCACGTATACACCAAGAAAACGGCAAAACGGAATTCAGGTTAAAAGCCGAGGTAATAAAAATACGAATGGAGATTTCGTCAGATTTATAGTCTCCTCTCTCCGGCACTGGCGGCATAAACCGTAAACGCGATTGGGGGTGAAACCAAAAAACTAATTCACGAATTAATTGCAACTAGCATCAGTTTCCAGCTTTTTCAAGTTTTTCCACCACTCTACTCCTGAAATATAATAATCAAAAAGCTCCCGACTGGTTGAGCTGGTTACGGCCGCCCGCGGCTTGTGCATCTGACGCATTTCAACAAATTATTATATCCACACTGCACATTAGAGCTCTAGTACGGAGATCTACCTACCTGCCATCAGCATAATAAAGGTGATGCATGGTCGGTGGGTGTTATAAAGACACAACTGCCAACACCGTAATGGGAGCGCGATCAAATCATACGACCTCTAAATGTGACTTTTGAATCCTCAAGGCCGAAAATCCCCAATTCTGGAAATTGGGGGTTTAGTCTAGTAATAAAGGATTGAAATATTTGCGGAGTAATAAAAGGAAATTGGAGCCGAGTCGCTAAAGTTAAAAGGTGTCGACATCCATGGTGAGCACATTAAGAGTGACGTTAAGACAACAAGGTTGTATTACAAACCGCCCCCGTCCTCCCTGACCCAGATCCCTTTCTGCCCTCTCTTTCGCCGCCATTGGAGTTCATCTTTATAGTTTTGCGCGCGGAGGCGGCGGAAATACCCCGGATCAGAATTAATCGCATTAATCGCATTAATCGGATTGATAACGATCGGCTTCTTGTTGCAGTCGCGCCCAAGGTGAAATGCACCCCGGACCAGATGAGGGTGGAGATCCCGATAGCGCCCGCCACCAAGCGCGTCTACTTGGACGGGTTGAGGGACTACCCGGACCCGGCCTGCAGACCCCACACCGATCCCTCGGGAACCCTGGCCGTCTTGGAACTCGACCTGAGGGACGTTTACCGGTGTGCGGTTACCCGGGTCATCAACAAGCAAACGGTAAACGAAAAATCCCCGAATCCGGGCCGGAAACTCACCCTTTTCTTCCACCAGGGTAAACAAATCTTCTACCAGACGCTGGTCATAGAAGGCGAGGAGGTCGTGGACGGCTTCCCCGGTCCCAAGGAGACCAGGGAGACCCTCCACGTGAAATGCTCCATCTTGTCGTTAAGGAATCACACGATCAGCAGGAGGAACGTGTTACCGGCCGGTTTCCAGGAGCCCGAGTGAGTGTCTCTATGACATTGTCGCCCTAGTGTTGTAATAATGTGGTAATTGTGGTATTACAGGGATCTGGAAATTACGACCAGTTTGACGGAACACGCACCGGAACCCATTCTCGGTGTCGGTGTCAGACAAGCGGGGAAACTCGTAACCGGTGAATTGAACGTTTCCCCCGGAACGCCCTTGCAGATGGAGATTTTCCTCGATAAGACTTCGGCGCCGGTTTACGGACTTCTCGTCACCCATATGCAAGTCACCGATACGAATTCGCAGGAAGAGACCATCATCTACAACGGGTAAGCACCGATTAAACTGGCAATGAGGAATTTTCATGTATTCTTCGGAATAGCTCATCTGATACTATGGGATTCAATATTTAAAAATGTATTCTTAAAAAAAATTAGTGAAGTTTAAGTTTTCTGGTGGCGTCACCTACTGTATGAGTTTTCTATGATCCATTAGATGGCGCCACGCGTAGTTACAGTTACGGTGTTGATCCGTGCTGTGTCATCAGCAATTTCTTTGTACTAACTGCAATAACTAATTGAAAACAATTATGTCTAACAAAATTCTTGCGCAAAACTCATTTTGCTCCATATGCGAACATGTATCATCCATGAAATTTAAATTTTATTCCTGATGGGTTCGTTTGTAGATGTTCCGTGGACCCGTACCTGTTTGAAAACTTCAACACCGTGGATGGCGATTTCCTCTCGGCCAAGTTCAGGGCGTTCAAGTTCCCCGAATCGACCTACGTCCAATTCAAAGGGACGGTCAACGTGTGTCTGGATAAATGCAAAGGGGTGAGTTCATATTTCCATCGGTATTGAATTAGCAAACGAGTTTTGAATATTCATCGACTCTTTTCCATCATGTTATTGAATGATTATTCAATATAAATTGAAATATGCCTTGATGAATATTCAGCTTTTCGGGATTTTCATCAAAACGCGAAACGTAGTAACCACAAAGGAACCCGTCCTCCCTTTGAAACGTTTCAGAAATACCTCATCTCCTTACACACACTCGTAATCATGACAATAATGAAAGAGATTGCGGTTGACATACTTTACCGACGCTAATACCGTTGATATTTACTGCCCCGCCACCGAAATTTACTTTGTTCCGGTGGAAAAGGGTGAGGGTTAATTAGTGGGATTTCCATCTACAGCCACCTGAATACAAATCCTTGTTCCTGGGAGCGATGCTCATTTCTGCTCCTGCTTTCGGAACGATCTATTTATTCGAACGTTGTTTGTGCATGCAGAAATGAGGTCTGGTGAGCTGGCTTGTCGATGTTTATTCAACCGTGAATGATAACAGCACGGGGGATTCCTTCCTCCTTCGGTTCCATCATCCAGTACTTTGCCATTTCCAGTCACGAGTGGGAATTCTCTCACTCATTATTACAAACTCGAAATTTCGATGGTGATTTCAGATTGTGTTGCCTTTTGTGATGATGATTATGATGTCCCCCGCACTATCTAACCGATTCCCATCAGCAATTTAACATTTTGATGCGGTGTTTATTTTATAATGAAGTGATGAACTTTTGGAACTCTTCTTTGTGGCGTTTCATTCAAGCACAATGACATAATATTAGATTATCTCGACGGGTCCATCGTAACCACGATAATCATGTCCAGCGGACTGTGCAGTACCTGTGAATATAAGCTTTGGACGCGAAATTATCGCCTCATTATCCTTCATAACAAAGCATAACCGAAAACGCGAGTCTTTGGAACTCAAAACTGACTAATTGTTGTTATTTCAGGTGGAGTGCAGCGATGGGCAGATCGGATTCGGTCGCAGAAGACGTCGCTCTCTTCCGTCCACTTCCAACAACAGTCCGAATGGTCTTTTCGAAATTACCATCACTTCATTCATCAAAGTCGATTACGAAGGTGGGGCGGAAAATTTCGAGGCACTGTTTAAGAACCAAACTAGGATTTACAAGAACAAGAAATTGATCGTGGGGAACCAAATGAGCGACAATAAGAAATTTTACAAAACTGTCGTAGAAGATCGTGATAATATCGATAACGATTTGAGGAAATTAGAAACGAAAGAAGAGTACACATCGATTTTGGCCGAGAATTCGGCACGACCAACGTTTACAGTCAATTTATTATCTCTGTTGGCGGCGCTAGCTTTTATCAAATTATCGTTAGCGTTGTGAAATGTAGAAAATTTCGTGCAGATTTTTTAAATACACATCAAACTCTGTAAATAAGTCTGTGATAAAAACAAGAGGGAATAAGAAAACGTCTGCACATTCAACTATTATGTTATTACTGCAATTTTACTACCACTTGAAAATTTTGTAGTAATAATAATAATTCCACTTTATTTAAGAATTTTTTAAACGACGTTTCTGGAACGAAACGCAATTCCTATTAAAAAGAGGCGTCAAGTTTTGATGTAAAATACGCAATAACTTTTTTATTAACACTGCCAGGCTTAATAATTTATTAATAATGATGATAAAGGAATGAGAGGAAGAGACGACGGTGGCCATTAATTTAGTAATCTCTCAATTTTCATTCTAATATAAAAAGCAAGAAGCAACAAGAAACGTACTTATTATTTAAGTAGATAGGCGACTACTCAATTAATTAATTCTAATTTATAGTTTTATTAATTTTGAACGATTCAAAATGAGCTTGCATTTGCATTATTGTGGACGTTATTAAAATGAAAACGTTTTAGATTTTAATTAATTATTAATTATTTAACTAGTCTGTATTTGAATAAAATTCGTAATGTTTTTAATTTCTTCATTATATCGCCCACAAAACAGAACCGCACCTCGGAAATACAGAAAGTAGGTAATTTTCTAATATATTTATTTGGTTTTAAAGTGGAGGGGTTCTTGGCATCAATAGTACTTAATGGGATTTCTTATTTGCGTTTCCGGCGATAAATAATATCGTTAAGTTGGAAACTTTTACAGTTGCGGACTCGCCTAGAGAAACAAGGATCGATCTTTTCGTTCCGATTTCATTTTCCACAATCAACAGTTACAATTACCGAAAGTTCGAGAGAGGTGAATTTTATAACCCGGAACGTTATTCGTTAGTTCTCGGAGCCGAAAGCCAAAAGTTGAGAGAGAATAACGCCAACAGGAAATGCCACCAAAACGAAATTACACCTCGGAAAGCCCCTCGCACAGATTGTTACCGAAACTACCCCAATAATACAAAACTGAACGAATATAATAACGGAACTTGCCTCCGAATGATGTGAAAATTTCGTGAAACATTTTAATGATACGTCTACTACTTACAGCCCGGAGAAAAACGAAAGAAAAATATGTCGTGAGGCAACAAAGCAACGAAATTTATTACCTGTGAGATGTACAAAAGATATACGTACGAAATGAAGAAGAGGAATAAGGCACATCCACCTGACGTTTCCACCTAATGAATTCATCTGTTGTCGTGAGTTTAGAGTTTCCAACATACAAAGAGCAAGATGGAAAAACACATAAAGAAATTCAATTTCTCTCCGGGCCATTGTCGAGTTTCCGAACCGAAGGCCGAGCCGCCGGAATCAGCAGTTATTCCAACGACAAAAGAATATTTACCGATATACACACGATATCTCTCCATCCCCGTGGAGCATAAAGACGATCGAATCAAACTGCGTCAAGTTAGCCCGGCAAAAAGAGACCTGACGAAAATTAACATAATCTCGACCCTCCACACGGAATCCTCCTAAATATTTCACGAAAGTGTGTCAAGACTTCAGAAGCGATCAACCGCTTTGATGCGCTCTACCATGAGTAGGTACAGAAAGAGGAACAAAGAAAAGCGAAAAGGCACGTCTCTGATTAAAAACTCGACCCGAAAGTACGTCATAAGCCTCCGACAATCGAAAGGGATTTTATAATGGTACGGCTATAATGAGCGCATTCGACCCTAATCCTTTCGGTGCCTAAATACAGCTCGAAATGCTTTTGCAGTACAGAGGATGAGAGGCAAAAAGTCGAAAATGTGAAAGCAATTTCGACAACTAATTGATTCTGGTAGTAATAAACGATATTGGACTCTTTAATGATTCATGTGCATCACGAGAGCAGCTTAGATTTAATCAAATTTCACCCTTTATGCCGCAACCAATAACCAGAAACGAATGAAAAATGTGCTTTTCGATACTGGTAATTACTTGGAGCTTTATCAAAAGTGTTGAGGTCCTGTATACGGTCGGAAATTTCACTTTATCGGTCGAGCTTTTCCGGACTTTCCCGAGTGCGCCCTCGCCGGTTAAAAGCCCGCACGCTGGAGACCGAAAGCTCAGTCTCATCTGGGATCTCGCCCTAACAGCAACGAGCTTTCCACGTTCATAAAAGCGCACGTGCATCGACTGTTCAAACAACAGGACGATCTAATTTCACAGACAATTATTAACACACCGTAAAACGGAAAGGAAGCGGCCGATTTTGAGCTTTCCTTCATGAGCAAATGAAAAAAAGCTCAACCCTGTTCCACCGCACTACAACAGTGTAGACAGATCTCATCCTTATTGCAGAGAAAAGCTCATGTATGTCCGTGAACTCTAACCTCAATCGAGCGTGGCACTATTAGGAGGCGAAAAGGTGAGTGCTTTTTCCACTATTTTCCATTAGAAAAGTTCTGACGATAATCGCAGAAAGCATCTTTTCTTGTTGTTGTCACTGTACTAAAGTGGAGCCTTGATTGATTCGAGAACTCCCGAGTAAACACACCGACTTTTGAACTTTTTTCAAGATGTATCATCAATTATTTGATCATAATGGTGGTAATCCACGGTTTGTCTTTTCAACTATTCCGAAGTCCGCATGCGCGAAAATGCCATAGTTATTTTCCAGTTTTTAGATAAGCACCCCATTTGGGTATTTGGTTGCCAAAAATGACATTTAGATGGTGTGGGTATTGGGGGAAACCCACATGTTTGAATACATTAAACGTCCCGTTTTCCATCATTTTCTTGTATTTCAATGGTAATTTTCAGGTAAATTGTCAATTTGAAAAGCGTTTTTATGTGAGTAAAGATATAATAACGTGAAAATTATGATTACATCTCAATTTGTTACCACATTTTAACATGCTACCACCTACCCCGGTATTCTTTCCAATTGGTTAGGAATCTATCTTTACAGCTGTGATCCATTTCCTTCTTAAAATTGAATTTGTTGAGGATATAAGCAGACAAACTCCCGAGCAAACTCCTTCAATTTTTCCTACAGATAAACCAAAACCGGATGCATGTATCTACTCCAGATGACTCAATTAGAAGCCAATTTGAATTTTTCATCGATATCTCGACTAATAAGAAAGTTTCGCCACTTTGAAGTTTGTGAAAATCGTTGAAATTTTCGTGAAAATTTCATGTCGAAAATTTAAATAGCACGATTCTCGGTCAATTCGAGAGCTTTTTGCACATGTCTATACTGTTTTCGATGGATTTTTCGATTCTCTTTCGATTGCCGGGTCGCCCGAATCGATATCTCGATCGGTTCAAAAGTTAGACCGGTTTTAATTTCACGAGACCGATGATTTGGTGATTTTTCGGAGACCATAATTCACATGAAAAATTACTTTTTTCCGATGCGCTCTAGGAGCATTTGGTAGATTTTTTGACGCTTTTTCGAATGCGCGGCCGCCCATCCCGATCGGAGCTTCGGTTCGAAAGTTATGGTCGATTGAAAATTTCGAGCAAAATTTGTACCCAAAGTGATGGATCTTCGAAAAAATCAAAAATCACTAAATGTCGTCCAAATCGAAATCCAGACACTTTTCCCGATAGATTTTGAGCTAACTAAGCGATTCCCGGGTCGTGCGACTCGATAGCTCCACTAATAACGAAGTTATGGCCGTTTGAAAATTTTACTCTATTTTCAACGGTACGGCAATATTAGACGCATTTTCTCACTTCAGATGACTCAATTAGAACCCAATTTGAATTTGCCGTCGATATCTCAACAAATAAAAAAGATACAGCACTTTGAAATTTTCAAAAAGTTGAAAATTCGAAAATTCGAACATTTTTTGTTCTCAGATAAACCAAAACCGGATGCATGTATCTACTCCAGATGACTCAATTAGAAGCCAATTTGAATTTTTCATCGATATCTCGACTAATAAGAAAGTTTCGCCACTTTGAAGTTTGTGAAAATCGTTGAAATTTTCGTGAAAATTTCATGTCGAAAATTTAAAAAGCACGATTCTTGGTCAATTCGAAAGCTTTTTGCACATGTCCATACTGTTTTCGATAGATTTTTCGATTCTCTTTCGATTGCCGGGTCGCCCGAATCGATATCTCGATCGGTTCAAAAGTTAGACCGGTTTTAATTTCACGAGACCGATGATTTGGTGATTTTTCGGAGGCCATAATTCACATGAAAAATTACCTTTTTACGATGCGCTTTAGAAGCATTTCGTAGATTTTTTGACGCTCTTTCGAATGCGCGGCCGCCCATCTCGATCGAAGCATCGGTTTAAAAGTTATGGTCGATTGAAGATTTCGAGCAAAATTTGTACCCAAAGTGATGGATTTTCGAAAAAATCGAAAATCACTAAATGTCGTCCAAATCAAAATCCAGACATATTTCCCGATAGATTTTGAGCTAACTAAGTGATTCCCGGGTCGTGCGACTCGATAGCTCTACTAATAACGAAGTTATGGCCGTTTGAAATTTTTACTCTATTTTCAACGGTACGGCATTATTAGACGCATTTTCTCACTTCAGATGACGGATTACACACGCAGCAGTCTCGACCACTCCAATTATTCAGGTTTTATTCGATCCCATTGCTGTAATTAATCCGAAATTGGCATTAGCACATTTCGATTTATCAGTAAAATTGTGCGGGAGAGTTGATGCGATCATTTCGAGGGAAAATGGATTACGTTCATCAGGACCGCCAACGTGAATTTGAAAAATCACTAGATTTGCATCCGGGGAAAGAGCCCTGACAAGTTGGTAATGCATTTAAATTATTGTCGTACTTATTCCGGAAGATTTTCCGTTTCGTATACTTGGTTTTATCGGGGAGGAAAGGTGAAATTTATTTTTAGCTCGGTGTTTGTAATTACGCTAGTGTAGGTTTAATCTGTTTGTTTGGCGGTTGTGAACGGGCTGGGATGTAGGAGGCTTAATGAACTATCGATTTTGTCGGTCTCAGTGCAGTAGTAGAAGCTACTTATTTATTAATTTTCAATTATGATTTATCGCTCGAATTGATGTAGCTGGGCCGTGTGTCGGATTAACGGACGTTTTGACGGGATCAAAGAGAACGTTATTATCAAACGGTATAATTCGATTCGGACCCGACACGTCATTTTCCATCATCCGAACATGTGGACCAAAACTGCAAAAATTCAACCGAATCTCAACAGTTCGCTTCATGTGCTTCTCATTAGAGGAGAATGAGCAAACTCCGGACATTCCGGAAGCGCACCGGATTATTGCTCCGTTGCTTACGATATTCAACATACACCGAACTTCCCAGACAGTCAAAATATGAGAAGTTTTCAGTCCCGAATAGGTTTCTGCTGATCACGATAATTGTCAATTTTAATTACGGAATTCGTGATGATGGCGGAAAGTTCGTGTTTATGCCCCGATTACGGTATCATAATACCGACATGCGATCGGCTATCGAGGCCCGAAAAAGCAAAGGTTCGCATTTAAATTGCAGAGGAAGCGATAAATTCGCCCACACTTCGACCGTATACAAATCGGTTAACAAATCGCCCAAGATTAGGTTAAACTGCCCTGCTTCTAGCCAATTTTTCTTCCCGTTTAGCCCCCAAGTTCTCCGGGCCATATCCCCTCGTACACCCGAGTCAGTATAACGAATTCCGGATTCGGTATGGCCCATGGCGATATCGGAAGTTCATATACGTTCCCAAAACGCCCAATTAAATCGAAAGATTTATTATTTCCACCGACCCCTCCGACTAACCCGAATCGGCTTGTTCTTCTTCAAATACCGGTTATTATAGGTGGTGGTTAGTTCCGGAGGGACGTGTCTTTGCATAACTAGGCCGTATTCGTTCCACGGATAATATAATGAGGCCCTCACGTGAATTTAGCTCTTCTTCAGATACCATCAGCCCCAAGAGCGTAACAAAAACCTAATATTATGATGAGTTTTTATAACGAAACACCTTTTCCTTTGCATTATACGCGCAATTTAGGGGTCATATTGTAGGAAACATTGTATTTTGTCCTAGTTCGTCTAAATTTTCAGGACGTTTCTATAACTCCTCGCTGTTTTTTGGTTTATCATCCCTGTAAAATTTAATAGGGTTATAGCATAAAATATGTTACCCACCTATCACCGGCAGCAGGTTTCATATACGAGAGAGGGCATATTGCCATTACTTATCACCCGGAAAACGTTAAATGACGGATTTAGCCCCACTTTTCTTTCGGTGCTAGCGAACTTGATTGCGAGATTTAAATATCGCCCCCTTTTATTAGTGGTTACGACTCCATCGTAAAATATTAACACGAAATTCGGCCGTCCTGTGAAATAAAATACGTGAAATTTGATTTTTTATTTCGTAAAGGGCCAAGGGTAAAGGAGGCGCCCTTATTTCGTCATAAATATCGGTTGATATTCCGCAGGGGAGCCGGTTGTGTTTTATTACGATGAATAATAATGTCGCGGCATCGGAACATCGATCAGGCACCGAAGACATGCAGTTCAGAACTCGAAAATTCCACCCCAAACCAAAATTCATCTCAATGGTCTTTCTGTCGAAAGGGAAGAGGAAGCAGAGGATTTAGGGGAAGTCGCGACTACTTGACGGGACCTTGATATTGCGATTTCGATGACGCTTTTCGAGTGGTAGGGCCGTTGCAGACGAGACGAGGTTTGTGCAATTTCCACCCCACAATGGATCCATCATCAGTCGCACCTCTATATAAATTTGACACACGTGTGTGCGACTGGGGAGAGGTGTCGACACGAAATTGAATCGAGGCTCATTCGACTGGATGCTAAATACCTCGCAGACAACGACGTGTCACCCCCCACACACCTTTTCAACCCCAATCTCAATATAAGCCGATATTCGTCTATGATTTTGACACGTGTGCGAAAAATCGAGGTTAGGAATTCGCGCTTGCGCAACTTCTTTCGACAACCGATCAAAGATTCCGTCTGCACGAGATAGGCACAAAGCAACCCTCGTTATTAAATTCCATGTATAGGTTATTTTCGGTGTACTAATGCGTTTCGACCGTATTTAATCTAATTCCACCCCCTCGGTTTCTGCTAAATAATAATAGTCGACTCGGCTAACGAGATGTGATCGTAAATTTTCCAGACTGGGGTAAAAGTAGTGCAAGCAGAGACGGACTTGGATGGGGCGAGGCCATCGGGGATGTAGAGTCTCTGGATGGGGATTGTTAAATTCGGTGGAAATACGTGTTCAGACATCCACTAGCGCTAAAGCCAGATTAGTGAGCCGATTCCGGATAACTTGGCATTCACTGAGACTGATTCGGAGGAAAATCGATGGGTTCTCCTCGTCCTTCCGAAAACGGCGGGGTGGAAAAGGCCAAAAACGTGCCGACGTTTCGTGTCTTTATTGGGTTTCCTCTATTATTATGACGACGAGTCGGCTTCTCTCTCGCGCCACCTAAAAACCACTCAATAAAATGTTTTACGGTTATTCCGCTCCCATCCCCTTGAGGTTATACGCTCAATTTTAATGCAACTACAAAGTAGAGAGCGAAAATCTTGTGAATTTTAAAGCCATCAGGGTTTTTGTTTTACACCGCGTTTTGGGGTGGTAAACTGGGAGACGAGCCGGCAAATTAACAATAACGTAGCCGGAACGAAATTGAAACAATCAATCTCAATTTTTCACCCCTCTACCTATCTGCTTGTATCGCATTTTTCGATAAAACCCACTGCAAGGGATGTTTTTTCCATGAAAATAAAATCCGGGGAGTTTTTGTTCGAATAAAATAAGTAATGCGTACGGTCCGGTGATTAAATTAGTCCCGGAGGGGTTGCTTCTGTGCGAACAAACACACATACGGCCCTCGCGGTAATTTGCGTATATTATTCATTTATTAAATATGCATAAAGCAAATCATCTACACAGAGAGAACGGAGAATATAGTCGCGTGCGGAATTGGTTTTATTAAATTCGACCGCATAAAGGGAAATAGTTTCGGCCTTTGTACCGGAGAAGTCCGGTCACTGTTCGAATTCATATCTCGACCGCAATTTTCCAATTAGCGCACAGTTCGCATCAGAGGGACCTTTCCGGAACAATCGGACGATAAAATCATATTTCCATAATAGAATTCCCAATTAAAGTGCTTTCTAGAGTAGAAACGAGCAATTTATCCGTATATCGGAACGACGCGACCTCACCGCGCCAAATTTGATTTCCTTTTCGGTCCAGAAAGCTCCGGATTCGTCTCTTTAATCCGGGGCGATAACTGAGTCGTGGCTCCGGGTGACGGAATTTTCTCGAGACCGCATAAAGGAATGGCGGGGTTCGGTCATTGTGTTCGCATTCCGATAGATAAGAGGGAACGCGACGCGTTTTCTTTCTGCGTACAATTCCGGGCGTCCGGAACCCGGACTAATGAATGGAAGTTGTAAATTCGATTAATTTCGAGCCATTAGGCTCTCCCGGAACACCGGAAGCTGACGCCAGGGCCGTTCCGACAATCCTCCCCGGAAAAATCGGTTTGACCGAATTTCCCGAGCCTATTTTATGGAATAATCCACCATTTTGTGACGTGTTTCGTGGATTATTGTTATGGGGAGACTCTAACTCGTTGGGGGTTTGGCGCCACTTCATCCCTTACATTTGTTAGCCGCAGGACGTTAAGTTCCCTTCCCGTTCTCCGCCATTAAATTTCGTGTGGAGCTTTCTGGGGTTGAGGCCGGTAAAAACGGAAAATGTTGCTCGAAATAACATATTTTAAGACGGTAATTTGTCTTGCCGTTATACGGGGTGTAGGGGCGCGTCCCGGATGCTAATTACCCGGATTTTTACACCTGCAACAATGGGATGAAAGCTCTGCGGAGAAAGCCCCCTAAAATAAACAACAAGGGAATTCACAGAACGCCCAGAAATTCCCCAGGGGTGGGATTTTTCCAACTCGTTACGTCCCATTATTATTACCGAAATTACCGTTACATTAAAATAAATATTCGTGGTATTTGGTGGAAAATTCCGATTTCGTTCGAGGATATTAATTGGGGCTCATCAGAAAGTTCGTGATGTTTTCCCGGAGAGCCATGTCACCGAGACGGCAACTTTTCTCATCTTTTCCGGGCGTTTCACCGCCGGAAAACCGCACCCCGAAAACTACGAATGCGCGCCTGGAAATTAATTAAAAATATTCGTCACGTTCCAACGTTCCATGTTCAAATTGGAGATTAAACTCAATCACTTTTACGTACGCTTTTCATCTCGCTAGATCGAAATTTCGTGTATTCCGAAAGTTTCATTACCTACAACTAATTCCGCCCTGTATATACGTAAAGTTATGAGTGTAAAATGTAAATGCCCCGAAAATAAATTGTTTCAGAGGGGATTAGAGGCAATTTGTGCTGTATTTTAGGCCAAAATTTAATGACTGGAAGCGCCGTCGATTCTCATGCGAGTAATGAAAGAAATTTCCATTTAAATTGTCCGTGCTTTTAAAAACGGGCCGACTGCCAACTATAAACGACACCGAACTAGTGAATTAAAACCGCCACTTTAGTGACAAACTGCACTCGAGGACACCAAAATTGTCCTTTATACCCGAAAAGGATAAAAGTGCGCCTTTAAAGTAAAGTTGCGACGAAACTCGGAATTTATTTATAATTGACCGAAACTTCCCTCATTCGTGAAATTCTATCCACCCCCGCCTCTTATATAAGACCCCGCGACTTAACTTTCAAAGGGAAGGAAACAATGTGACACTAACAAGGTAAAAAGTGACTCGACAATCTGGAACCGTTTCTCGGACGATTTATCGGATTCCTCCTGCATTATAAATCAGAGCTGAAAATAAATGCTAGTCCGGTCTAGTGAATAAGTGAAATTTCCCGTGAAAGATGCGGGTTTGGGTTTTGGTGAAATTCGGTGGATGCGCTCCGGTATTAAAATGTAAATTTTTAATTTCCGCCCGCTGACCGAACCCCACTTTCGACATCCATCAGAGGGGCGGAAAAGAAAACGAGCCTCCATTAAAAATTGGTATGCACGCCGCACCACCTGATGCACCCTCATATTATCCCGCCTATACACAAAATTAATAAATTTCGTCATTCAACATGCTAATTCACCATAAATTGAACAAGTCGCCTAGGTACAGCCAGTACAACAAATTGTTGCGTTAGCGGTGTTCTATTCTATCAATTTCTGTAGAAAAGACCCACCCTTGTATGAGGTATCGATTTTTTGGCCTTATTTCGATTTCCGCCGCATAAACTTAATAATTCCTCGGATGTGTCAATTCTGTCAACACGAGATGAGTTCGACGAGTACAGGGAATCGAAATTGATACGGATGCGTGGCACGTACTCACTCAAATATGCCCAATGAATTTAGATTGTCTCGAGGGGGAGGAAAGAGATCGAACGCCCAAGGGTGGCCTCGGTTTTTTCCGGCCCCTGCAACAATGTAGAGGTTGTCGAACATAGTTCTGAATATTTCAGTGTTAAGGCGTGTAATAATAGCACCCATAGTTTGGGACGATAATCATAATGGAGCGGGCAAAAAGTGAGGTTAAGGTGGACATGGGGTGGTAATCAATGATGCGCAATGACTTTACGCGCATTATTTTCGGGGGAAAATGAATGTATCCGGAGGCAAAGTGTGTAGGTATCCAATTTTTGGTAAATATTGGAAATATCTGTGAGTAAATACGGGGATGACGATTTGGAAGATAGAAGCGCGTATACGCATATGAACATGAACGTTAACCCGGACCGTAAACATAAATATTACCTGTCGCAAAAACTTTGTTATTGTTGTGTGCGCTTTGAAAGTGGAGGGTCCTTTTCTTATTTACGGTTGATTTACGGGGAGGATAAATTATAATTCGGGCCTCTCTCTTGCGCTTTCCTTTTCCACACGCACATCGCCCACCCCCGTCCCTTTCATTGTTGTTGTGACGACTAATCTGGGAGCTTTCAGCACTTTTCACTCGACGTTTTCTGGGTGAAAAGCGGGCGCTAATGCCATAATCAACGTTACGGAGGGAAATATCGCGCACACCTAAGAGAAATTCCACCCCATTTCGGACCTTATTCGGGAATATTTCGCGACAGCTTTAAAAGTTTGATTTCTTTGGGAGCTAATGACCGAAGTTGTTAAAATATCGAGACCTGAAGGTTCCGGGGTTGATGCGCGTTTTGTAGAGGGCAAAAACTGGAACCGGGCGATGTTCTTACAAATTATGTCATTAATCATCGAAAACGTTTCTGTTCTTTGCGCCGATGATTATGCGATGGAAATTGCGTGACGTTATTCCCAGGGATGAAACCGGAAAGAACGGGGGGCAAAGGGTAAGAACGAACCTTCCTTATATCGAATCTCGAAACTTCCAAAATTAGTCTCTGTAAGTATAAGCAAACGATTTTCCGTTTCCGGATCGACCCGAAGACGTCAAAAACGCCTTCGAAAGGAATCACGACATGGCTTTGGGTAGCACACATGCAATAATCCCTCCCATGAGGATTCGTTTGATCCGGCGGCTAATAAGTTCCCCAGGTAGCTAATATTTTCCGGTTTCGTCGACACTGAAAAACGTGCAGAGATTTTCGCGGTCGTAAAGCGAGTAACCGAAGAAAATCTGTTAGCCGCGTTTTATGCCGCCCCCAGTGTTTGCACCAGACAGCCGGCTGGGTTACCTAAAGGTATAAAATCGCCTTGATCAATCTCACAAAGGAAAAGGGGGCTTCCTATAAGTCGTGCCTTCGCCCGGATGGCTGATTTGCGCCCCATTCTCACGCCGCGACCCCGCGCCATATCGAAGAAATTCCATCGATTTCACTTGCAAAGTGAACTTTGCATCTCGTTACCAATTAAAACGACGCCGAGTTTAAGTCGATAACTCGATTTATTGAGCCAGATTTTCGGGGCGACATTTTTCGGCTTAATTAAGACGAGAGAGACGAAACTCTATTAGCAAACCAATATAAATTAGTGATGGGTATTTGAAAGTCTTTGCGGGGGATCAATATCAATTTATTATTTTGCGAGGGCTCTAAAAACCCTCCAGATTTTTTACTCTCTATGTCTACAGTCCGAGATTTTTTCCATAACTCGAAATTTCGCCCCCTCGAGACCACGACCTTTCTTTAATCGTGATCGAATCGGTTTTTTCTCCAATCGACCTTTTGATTATAGGGAAACATATAAGTAGGTAGATACAGAAAACAGCTCGAAAATCCTTTCTAATTAAATTCTCGCTTAATTTCGTATTATAGTGGGCGAGGACTGTGAAAGGGGTGAAATCTGGGAGAAGAAAGAGTGCAGGAAATCTCGCGACGAAAAGGAAATATTTATGAAGATGTTTGGGACGTAGCTCCATACCTGCAACTTTAAAACTTTAAAGCTTCGAGCGCTTTATGCACAAGACCGAAAAGTCTCAAGAAAGTAGTTGCATAAATTACCGGTAACAGGGGAAACTATCGTTTTCTATTTTTCCTCCGTCACAATTTGTGATAATGGAGGCGTTTCCTTTCCGGCAGGGCGATAAGGCGGCCTGATAAATATTAATCGATCTAATGTAACGACAACAAGGCGATTCGGGCACTTATACGGGGCAGTAAACATTAAACAAGACTTGGCCAATAAAAATTAAGCCCACTTTTACTTTTACGACCCATAAACTGGCAATCCTCATCAAAATCGATTAGCCGGGGAATGGGAAAAAGCACGAAATCCCATCATCCCCCTACAATTCAATTTTATTCAGATTGGTACATAATTTATGAGAATTGCAGGTGACATAACATTAGCTAACGGTGAAATTTCAATATTATAGAAATCTGGATTTGATTTACATTAATAATAACCTAGTTATTAAATTCAAATCCCCCATTCGCTATACCTATAATAAATATTGAAACTCCCCGTTCCATATAAATTGATTAGTTTGAATGTAAATTTTAAACAAAACTCTGGGATTATTATAATAGCGAGAGAGGGCTGCGTGGGGTAGGTAGGTATTATTAATTAAAATTTTATCACGGGGACATTCCCCGTATACATTCGCGCAAAGAGAGTAAACAATTAAAAAAGCGATTTGTTCCCGTGGATTTATCGTTCCTCGTTTGGAAGACGAAAAACGGAATGAAATCCGAAAGGAAATACAAAACGTTAAAGTGAGAGAAAACGAGTGATTCTTAATTCATCCCCGTACTTTTTCCCCATTTAAATTTTAAAGGTTTTTACTTAATACTGCGGTTTTTTCCTCGTCTCTTCTCTTTGTGCCCCCGACGAGTCTTCGACGCGAGAGCTTTTAAAAACTTCCCTAGCAAAAACAAAGGACCTTTCTGTTTACGTCTTTGCATGCGATTTATCCTCCGGTTTTGCCTTAATTTCTGTTTGTTTCTCGTCCCAACAACAGGAAAAACCGGAAATCTTTCAGAAAAACCTTATTGACCAGAAACGAACGGATCGTAATTTCAGAAAGCTCAAATCAAATAACTCGTGTTTTCAGTGTCGAAAATAATATGTCGGAGGTTAAAAAGTCGCCTTTTATTCTCCAAAAGTCACGAATATAAGGGAAAACGATTTATGTTATGAGATTGTGTGTAATACTGTAATAGTATGTGCCATGCCACACACGATGCCATTGTTGGGAACCTTTTCTTATGGGCTCCAGTATCTCGAGCCATTATCGAAAGTCAAATAGACAATAAACCGTCCTTTTTCTCTTTTCTCTCGCATCTGATGCGACATTATAGAGAAAAAGCGGCTTTTCGACGAAATAAAGACTTTTTCCCCTACATAATTCTTAATCTTCTTAGCCGGTAATATGGTGGTGTAGCACAAGAGGCGATTTATACTCTCCGCTGTAAAAAAGAAACGAAATAAAATAAAAAAATAAAGGACGAAAGAGGCGGGAAAACATCTTGAAAAAAGCAATAAAGATAAGATGATGTTTTTCGCTCATACTCGACCATACCTCCCTTTGCCGTTTTGTGTTAAGGATAATAAGTCTTAAGGCATCGCTCACACCCACCCCTTTCTCCAAACACTTGTGTGTGGCTTGTGTCTGATGCGGTGATTGCGCTTTTTCGCCCCCAAACTGAACCGAACAAAGTCGGAGTTATCTTCGGGTGGCGAAAAACCGTCTTAAGAAAATGATTGATGTGTCAGCTAGGAATCACGGCATGATGTGGCGGGAGTGGGAAAAATCCGAAATTAATATGTTTGACCTACAAAATCAATGTCTTTTATGTTACAGGTTGTCCGCTTAGATCCGCCACGAATAAAATCAAAGTGAGTATCACATTAATTTCGCTTTTTCGGAACTTTTTTCGTTTATTGAAGGATTTGACGGTGAAAGGGTGCGAAATTATCATCATCACCAGTCCTCCGGCTCCCTTTCTTCCCATTCTCCGGTAGGAGGTACAGTCCGCAATCGCAATAACGCAATGAATTCATAATTTATGTTTTAATACACGACCTGACGAAATTCAATTACGCACCGAACCGGAATTTTATTATTTTAATTAAAATTTGGCACATCGGGGGAAACGCTGAATTTATTTCGAATATTGTGATGATGAACATCGTTCACCCGCATTGAATTAATTATTCGATGCGTTATTATTAGTGTAGAATTACGCACATGGAATGATATAACACAATAATATTTATATAAAGGGAAGGTTAATCGACCATTTCATTTTAGGGCTGGAAACATGAAAACAATACTCTGCTGATTGTTTCTTCCAAAAAATTAAGTGCAAGGGTGCGGTTGGGAATATCTTTCACCTTAAGTATTTGGGGTGGGTATTATTATAGGTTAGAATATAAAAGGCTCCATCTACATTTTACCCCCTTCGTCTCAAAAAAACCTCAATTAATTACTGTCGCTGTAGATTTTTCCCTCTTTTTCAGTTCAAGTTTGAAAAATGACGGTATATTTTCTGTACTCGGATCCTTGTGATCGATTGTGTTTTCTCTGCGGTTTGATGCATAAATGTAACCCATGGCTCTGAAAGTTTGGTTTTGTCCGGAACTTAATTACAACTGTCTCTGATGCACCCCAAGACGTTTTCCGAATGGGATAAAAGATCGCTGTCTCATTACAGGAATAGAAAGGCGACGCTTCTTTCCCACGTCTCGGAAAACACCAAGTCTTGAAATTTTAATTTACTGGAAATGGAAACAAGTAAAATTCGCCTATTTCGGGTTCCTTTTCTAGCCACTTTTCACTCAAATCAATCTTGTAGGTCCTGCTAAAATTGTTATGGAAAAAGTTATGAATAATTTGAGGGATTTTCCGCCTCCGATTGAAAATCGTCTCGATTCGCGAGATCACCCTCACTTCCAATAATCACCGTTCGCATGGGGCTCGCTCATGTAACGAGCTATTAGTGTGAAATTGAATTTTATCCGGGTGTGAAATTAACTTCCCCATTTTCGAACCCTTATTTCCTCTCTTACGGCATCATGTACGAGGATTACACGATCCGCACTAAAATAACTCGCCTAGTACGGCGTAGTGGTTTCCAAACAAAACCATATCAAGGGTTTGTTCGTGCATCCGACATCTAAAACATGCACATAATAAATTCGAGACGTGTACATGAGGTGTGTGTATACGAGAGCAGGAGTTTTGGGGGTGACGTAGATTATTACCACATGTAAAGTAAACAGGGGTCTGCCTGCTGCTCCTAGTTGTAGCACCCCCCAAAACACGGTCAACAGAGTTTTGAATACGTCACGGAATTTATGCTAATACGCTTCCATAATTTGCACACGCAAATCACTTAAATCTTCAAAGAGCAAATATGTGTTCGCTCTGATTGTGGCCGCTTTTTGAATAAGTAATGAAGCGTTTTTATTTTCGATGGGACACGAGGGCGGAAGGTCCGAGACGAAACCACCTGTCTCTGCTGGCGCTGCCCTTAAAAAGGGTTCCGGATGATGAATAGTGACATTTTCAGACCCCACTCCACATTAATCATTTTTACGCGGCGACTTCCCGAATTATGCTTCATATTTTGGGACCGTTTTATCTCGTTGCGAAAAGTCCCCAGACCTCTCTCCACCGAAAAGGCCATAAAAGACTAGATAAATATTCAGAGAGAGACTTGGTTCGTTTCCAACAACTCGTATATACGATTTCCACGTTTTAGTGGACTGAAATCTCCTGAAAACTGATAGAGCAGGACAACCTGAAGCCTGAAGGATGATTAATAAATGGCTTCGTACCTATAAAAAAATGTAAAAAAGTAAATACCTAATCAAATTCAGATTTAAAAAGAGTCGCCTGTGAATTTTCAGTCCCGAGGCGACTTCCTTCCTTCCTTCCTCATTCGAGCATAAGTTAATATCCTCATTTTCCCTTGCGGGTAAATCTCGTATAATGCAGACAGAAACGACCGAATAAAAAGTCGCCTGATGTGAAAAATCGCGAGATTTCGAATCCTATAATTCCATTAAGCTAGACTACCATCTATAAAGACGTGTCATTTAGTTTCGAAGAGTGAGTACAGTTCTCTTTTTTCAAGTGGAATAAACGGCTTCGCTGTATAAACGCGAGCCAACTTATCGACATTCTGTCAATTGATGGTGGCGAGTTTATTTCCCACGAGGTGGTAATTACTCAACTACCTACACACGCCCACTCCTCCACTAATCTAATAGAAGACTGGAACAAAGAGAACAGTTTTTTCCTCATTTATGTGGGAACGGGGGAAAAGGTTTTGCCAAAACTCGCCTCTCTCGTCCGTGGTGACCCTCCGCGTGCTAAATTAGCAAGTGGTCCCTGAAAATGCGCGAAATAAATTCGGTTTCAGCGCGATTTGTTAGCTTTTGTTCGAGGCCCATTCGCGATGGATTTTTTTCGGTTGTTGCGGTGCCATTCCGTTGATTAAGCGCCTCCACCCCCGTATAACACAGCCAGAGAATTTTTTATTATCCGTTTATTTTATTTTTCGCATCCATAAATAGATCTAGACCACCAGAGATAATGCGTTACTTTATTACCGTCGAGTACGTCTGTTATTTTTCGCCTGGGCTCGATTCTGAATAAACATTAATTAACGCTTATCGCTCCGGGCCTTATATTCTCTCGTTATTTCGATTCCGGAGCTTAAACAGCACACGAAGAGTATCAGGTTGTATTATTGCAGGAGGCGCTCGGGAAAGTGCAGGGATAGCCGATAAAGGAGATGATGCAAAGTATTTACGTAGAGGAGTTGAAAATCCTTGAAGGTGGAATGTTTCTCAATGGCTTGATGCATATTACCTACGCGTTTTAGAGAGAAAATGGAACACTGCATGGCAGTGTATTCTAGTGAAGAGGCGTTTAAGTTTCCTGTCTGTTGAAATTCTCATGAAAACTTTGAAATAATGCCAACACCTGAGCCGGTATAGCATTGTATCGCTTTTTCCTCTCCGGAACATTTTTCATGTTTACTTTTCAGGTAGAGTGAATTAACAGGAAACCGCTTGATAGTAGGAGAGGCGCGAAAGGTGAACACTCGAATTCCTCCCTTACCCATAAATAACCGTCCCCCATAAAGCATCCCTTATAATACGCACGGCAAGGTTTATACACCCACTTACTTATTTCACACCCCGATGAAACCCGTGGAAAAAGCCCCGGCGCTTTGATATTTACACGGATTTACATTTAAGGGCCCTGGCATCCTCTATAACTACCACGACATGTGTGCGCATGCCACTTTGGAAAGTTGCTGCATTAATTTCAACTGTCGGATATTTTCGACTTGATTTATGCGCGGAGCGACAATAATAGAAATCCGGCGAAACTTTTCCGGGTACTTTCAGACAAACATAAACATAACAACGACGAATTAAAATCAGCATGTTGTTACTGAAAACTGAAAGAGTAACGTGACATTTGAGGCCACCCCATAACTCCGCTTTCACCCACATAGGGGATGCTCTCAGATTTCCGAGGTGCTTTTTGGCTTTTGACGGCTTTGTTCGTCCACTTAGTGGCTCGCTCGATTATCGTTTGTAATGCGAGTACACACGTTGTATATTTTCGGTACTTTACGAGTTTCGACCTTTTCGTACTTGCGTATAGCGTAAATGTCTAGCGTAAATGGGTCCATAAATTGTGCCATTATGTAAGCTTCGTGTTATTTTTACAGGTTTATGCCCGCGGCACGGCACTACCGCCACTCGCAAACAAAATGCAAATTCGGCTTTACAGCCGCTACAAGTGCCATCACCCTGGCGAATTTTACAGCCAGATCTACTCCATTACAAAAGTTATCTATGATAGCGTGTGCGCATATCGAACGAATAAAACTCGTTTCGCGGTTTAGAGCTTTCGAAATTAAACAACTTCTTAATTATTGCGGAATTTGCGGTAAAAATCACTTAGTCAGAAATGAACGCGTCTCGCTTTAAACTTATCCGGGCTCCGGACCGAGGAAACCGGATTATTACGGCATCACCTTTCAGCGCTCGACTCTTAAATGCTTCATTACGATGAGAAAATCTTCATTAGGGCGCATTATCCCGTCTCTCTCCGCCTGTGATGTCTCGATTATTAGAGGTCGACCTTCATAAAGCGAGCCTGCACCGGATTCGGACGAATTCGAGAAACGCCAATAACACACGTAATCGCCCGGAAACGTCCCCGCGATCGCATTCCGGTAATTGGGACCATTTCTCCAAAAGTCGAGCACGAATTCAACGATGTGGCAACTGTGGATCAATCACGCGTCATCGTGGCAGTCACGTGACGCGTTTCGACCAATACAACGGGCGGTACGTTGTCAGAACGTTTCATGATAATTTCCTCGGTGGGTTCGCAAACAGTTTGGGCGGAACTCGTTTGCCAACTACTATAATAACTTCTAAATTGCTATGCGCGTAGCTCAGTCGTGTACATGCTTAATATTCGAGGATGTAATCACGATTTCGTAAATCTGGATATTACTTGACGCTTCGTCTTGATGATGAAAAGCGCGGTATTAATTATTAGGGCATTTCTTGAGCGCTCCCTTTGTTTGTTAACTCGGCTTGGCGGAACCGAGAGAGGGGGCGAAAATTTTGTTTGAAATCTTCATCATCGCCCCCGAAAAGCTTTAATTAGACTCGAAATTTATACTGGCGAGTCACGGGACGACTCTAAACGTGTTGTCTTTTTTCGGGGTTAAGTACCTCGGGTAATGATACGGTTGAGGTCGGGTAAAAGTTGCTGGAACTGAATAAAATTGGGCAGTAAATTGCGATAATCACCCGAGAGAGCGGTTTTAAATCGCTTTCCCTTCGGTTAGATAAAGTTTCGCAATTGTAGTTTCAGTTCTAGTTCGGATTGATGAAATTGACGCACATGGTGCTGCATGCTGACTCTCTGTGGTCTATGTGCAACCGGCGTGTCCGTCCATGTTTGCCAAGTTTGTTTGGGTATGAAATGAAGCACCATGTGTCGTTAAAGGGCCATTTACGCCACCATTACCGCACACGTGCCATTATACCTCCGTATACGTACGATATAAAGTTTAGACACCTTATAACCCATTTTCCGGGGGTCGTTATCGAATGATGGCCGGATTATTTACGGAACTTCCACAGGTGAACCCTTAGCCCCATAAAAATAGACGGGGAATAGTAGAAACCGTGTAATCATCCTGTCTTTGCGATTAATAAACCGAAAAAAGTGACGCGGCAATTTTCCGGGTTCGGTTCGCCGGAAATAGGAAAAAACTCTTCCTTATTCGTCTTATTTTTTTATTCGCTTCATCGTCTATTTATTCATAACCGTGTTGATGGTATGTGGGAATGGGAATGTGGAGGAAACGGAGAAGAGAATAAGGACCCGAAGGGTGAAAAGGGTGAACCGATTCGAATGCCGGAAATTACGTTCTCCGGAAATAGGTGGACCGTTCGCGCCATCACCATCACATAATCAATTTATGAAAAGTATTTATTCATGGAAAAACTTCTTTTCACCATGGCACTAAGGTATCCTGCACACGCAGATAAAACGGAAACTAGGACACAAAGGGCGAAATTGGGACCTCAAAGGACTTTTTAACGCAATTATAAAAGGGAAAGGGATCTTTGACATAGAAAGGATAAAAGAGAGGACAATAATAAATCAACACGACAGGAAGGGATCGTTCAGAATGTGTATCTCTCGTCTCCCTGTGATGTATCTGGAAGAGAAATGAAAGAGGTGACCTTTTTATCATTTCAATTTGAATATCGTTATTCACGCATCTCCGATTTAAACTCAAACGAACATTATTACGTACAAAAATATATTCAAAACCCGCGAAGAGCTTTCAAATTTTAATTCCGAAAGTCTGCACCGGATCTAAATTGCTAATTGGGAGGGCTTTCAGAATTCAGGTGCCCTCTGTGAGTCCCGGTATACGAATCTCCCTCGTATACTGAAAAGGCCGGAAACTTTTCAACCTTATTGTGAAAAGGAAGCGAGTTCGAAAAATCACCGAAAAAGGTCTCGGCGATATTTTCTCTGGGTGATTTCGGGCACATTTGTACACGAAACGAAAGGGAAAGAATTTAAATCAGGGAGGAGATTATGGCCGCGAATGGTAAACACTTTTCTCGGCTAATTTATGGACCCTTGGAATATCTGCACCAGACAATTTTTTATCCAGGCGAGAAAGGGCAACTTCGAATCTTTTTTCATTCACAAGAGTCCCACCCCTTAATTATGATGATGATGATGATGATGATGGAAACGAGTTTCGACTTTCAGTGAAAAATATAGATGGGAGAATGATGTCGAAAGGAAGTCCGAAAATGATTTCCAATCACTTTCGACCTACCTTTACTTTATCGGTAATTAAGTTCAGTTCGGGGTTATTATTAATGAAGTCTGCGTTATTTCGTCGTCTCTCTATCCCATATTTCTTCCTTCCGTTCCCGAGGCTATCCCACATCGTGTTGTACGGGGCACAGACACTCTCTCTTGATGATTGATCGGCACAGCCAATTCCTCTCGTTTAATTTAATTTCCAGATTAATGCCGGGGGATTTTAACGAAATTATACAGTTTTGGAGCTTTCCTTTACACGTTGTCTATACAAAACCCAACCAGAGAAAGGACCGTATTTCCCGCATCCAGCACTAAGTAATTATTATTAGGTACCTTGGACAAAATTTTGTCCCTTTTAGTTTGTGTAAAAATAAGGGATGAAAAGGGACAAGGTTATAGTGGTGGAGCTGGTCGGTATTCCCCGGATGAGCTGTCGTTTCCAGGTGTCCGCCCCATTCAGGCAGAAAAACTAGTAGAAATGTTTCAGGAAATTACCCAGGCTGGATAAAAACGGTGATTTATTGTTAGCCTATAACTGCCCTAATGATAAGGGAATAAATCCTGGTCTGCGGAGACGAGCCAAATACGAGAGCACTAGAACCGACGGGGGAGGAAAAATAGAGCAAATCGATTATAATAATACCCGCACCAGTCCCGAACTAGAGATCGGACCTTTCGACTTGAAACCGGATTATTATTATTCCTAGCGCCCCGGATTATCACAACGATAGTGATTGTGATGACGCAAGTTGCATAATACTGTTCGTATTTGTTATGCAAGTCTCGAGGGCGCAACAATAATTTAAAACAAACAGCTCTGCTGGAACCACCATTACACAAATAAACCGTAATCAAAAGGAAGGAGATTTGGGGCCTTAATTCGAATTTATTACCAGCGAGAAATTATATTATTTACAGGTCTGGCTTTATCAGAGTCTCGGTTTATTGATGGATTCAATTTCGACATTAATTAGCGGGTTATCCCAGGTGCTGCCTCATCTGGGAGACTGTTCCTACACCTGATTTATCCCTGATAACTCGATGTATGAGGGTCTAGTTTCGTGGATCTGGAAAAGTCACGTTCACTACTCTCATCCCTCTTTCGTCTCGGAGATCTTTGGAGAAAGTTTTGTCGAAACTTTCACCACCGACAACGTGTCGATCTTCCTTTGATATGATTACTCTCGTCCCAACAACTCGGACTCGCCAACATTTTACCAAATTGATTCGATTCTCCACCGCCGAAACTTTTCACAATTTCGCGATTAAAACCTTCTTCCAATTCTTTTTCCGTTCGATTAAATATGAAACAGCCATGATACTTTTCAGGTATACCCAACTATACTCGCTCTTCTATTATATTATTATCTAGGCATGTAGATATAGGTATGCTCTTAGCCGAGACTTGGGACAAAAGGCCTTTGGTATGTACACCGACGCAAAAGGAAGAAGAGAGGAAAGCGTCTTGATGATAAAGGCAATAAAATAAAAACCGCACGTTTTCTCTCTTCTGGGAGAAGGGTGTGCGATTGGCGAAACCTTTAAAAGAAAGTACGAATTAAACCACAAAAACGATAAATTCTAGATTTGCACCCCCGGAAAAAAGTCACGATACGAAATTAAAAATCCAGGTCTTCTCTGCTTTTATGAAATGAAAGATCTGAAAAATCAATCGAGACTTCGAAATGGATATCAATTTAATTTTTTTTTTGGATTGTAAGAAGTAGTAGATATGAGCGTTTTAAGGGTTGCCGGAGGTAATTTCGCTCCATAAGTATAGAAGAAATTTATTCAAAATCCCCCTCCCGTACGGAGCTTTTACGCCTAATTCGAGTCGCTCGCCGGATTTTATCCATTATAAAGCTTTCTCCTTTGGCTTTATCTCGTTTGCGATACGTGGGTACATATTTAGATTTAGATTGGACGTCTGCAACAGACCGTATACACCTTATTATAGACCTTAAACGTAGCAGTACACGTCGTATAAAAGCTCCCTTTTAACGAAAAAGAAAAAGCGACTCTTTTCGAATATACGGTCTGAAAAAGCTCGAGGCTATGTTTACCTATACTTCGAAATCTCTCCGAAATTCCCGATACTGATTATGACTGGGGCGTAGAGGGAAACACTCGAAAATTCGCCCTTATAAAGCACAAGCTCTGTTTGCTTTCGAAAAGTCAAATACACTCGAACGGGACTGTACGTGCATTCGTTATTGTGCTGCCACGACCAAAACTTGACCTCGTAAAGAATAAGCGCCGCCGCCGTTATTAAAAACCGGAATTTTCGATCAATTGAAGAAAGGCCCCGAGACTTTTCAATATTTCATAAGCGAATAAGTGAACGGGACAAATTGCGTCCTCCCCCCGTTTCCACCCCGATAAATAATTTCGGGGATGAAGGAATGAGGTCACCGCCCGAGAATTCCCATCCAGATAATAATCATTATTGCTTGTACCGTATATCTCGAGGAATGGTCAATAAGGGTCGTCATCCCCTCCTCCATAGGTATAATAAGTAAACTGGCCGTGTTAATTTATATAACAGGCCTTATGATTAAGGGTCGTAATCAGGGCGCCATTAAAGGTAATTAGGGGATGCCCCCGGTCTCCCGGTATGAGCCACCCTCTCTCGAAACCCAACTAGGTATGCACCATTTCCCCAGGATTTATCGTTGGCGCTGTACATGCGAAATATTCCCGATATCGACGAGGGAGCAGCAATTAAATGAAGAACTGGGTCGGTTTCTTCCCGTATAAGAACCGGGTCACGATTTCACGCCTCCCTCGTGCAGATTTCGCAATTTCGGGCCTGTGTGACCCTCTCTGACCCTTCGCTCGCGCAAACAGCCATAAGGAAACGGGAGTCGGGTAGAAGACAGTTAAAATAATTGCGGGACCAAAAGCCACCCCCGAAAGGGGGAGATTCCCGAGGTCCGTTTATGCGGGGGTATTAATCATTGGCAACGATGCAGAGGTGGAGAGGCCGATAAGAGGATGATGGAGGAGCCGGACCTTGGGCGTAATGGTCCGGGCCCTTCGAATCTGCTTAAAAGCCGCATTAATTGGAAACGGAGGACGTTTCTTCCGGGCCGAATCAGGGACGTCATTAGGACGATCAGGAAGTCGTAGCCAAGACGACAACCCTATGATGAAGGGCCGGTCCTTCGAGGATTCCGGGAGTTGATTAATCAGTCACTGGATCCGGATAATGGCCGATGCACAGAGTCCAATGGTAACGAATGCATCTGTCGCGGCGGAAAACGCAATCAAGTCCGTCCCTGGCGGATCGAGAGGTCTCTTTGCGCCCGTTCGAGCTCGGGCGGATGCTGCATCAATTTCCTGAGAGCTTTCCGGTTATTTAAAATATCACCTTTTGTTGTTGCCCGCCGCTTTTCCACAATCTGGCATCGTTCCAGGCCAGAGGTCCCTCGACGTGTATGCACCCGGATGATCTATCTATCCGGCGATCCTCTGTGGAAAAAAACCCGTTAAAATTTGCCACAAACATGTTTATTCCCGTGGCCACTTTTCGAGGATTGAAAGTAGTGAGGTCTCCGTTGCTATTAATTAAAGAGAGTGGTGTAAGATCTCTCGGCGAGCATTTGATGATGATGATGGTAGACTCGATTTCGCACCGGATCCTTTGTGCGTAACCGATCCAGACAGAAGGGTTTCCTTAATGGAAGGGCATCGCGTTTTAGGACAATCGCAGAAATAAACATATTCTTTAGCGGTATCGGACAGAAATTTCACGTTTTTCTGCTCTTTTCTTGTTTGTTCGTTTATCTCCAGGACGTGGTACGTGTCTTTGACTGATTACGTGTTTGTGATGTGTTTTTATACGTTTTTCGCAATAAACCGATGCAACCTTCACCTCTCTCGTCCACGAGATGAGAACGACGCCTTCCTCTGGAATTTCGGCAGAGAAAAATCCGTAGGCTCGTAAATCCCCTCATAACAAGACAATGTTATCTCAGGAAATGCCCTAGGAAGTTTTTCTGATTTTCTAAACATTTATTTGCGGATTTCGTTTATAAATTTGACGGATTATTATAGGTATTAAGTGCCGAGGAACAACAAAACGAACCCTTTAACAAACTAAACGCTTCTGCACGTTACAACTTCGTATTAGTAGACATCAAAGTGATTTATTCTCATTTGGTAACATGCACGCGGTTTCCTATGCAAATTTCCTGCAACTCATTAGGGACCATTACCGCCTCGATTTACATTTATTGGGCTCCCCTTCAAATTACCCACGATATTTTTCATCAGGGGTCACTTTTATTTATAAAGTCTGGCGGAAAGTTGGTAAATTGTTTTGACACGTTGAGGGATCGATTCCGATCACTTAATTACGCGGGAGACGAAACCTCCTGTAACTTTCAAAACGTTATATCATCGAAAAAAGTTTCAATGTTGTGCATATTATGAGGGTTTTGTCTGCGCGGAGAAATTGCATTTTGAAACTTTCGCATTATGCGCCTCTTAAATTTTTAACCGAGGAAAAAATTGTTTTGTTCCATTAAAGTTCTTCAGGGGAGTAGTGCGCACGAGAGTGCTTTTTATTTAAACAAGAGAGAACCTCTCGTCGTAAATAAAAGGTGAGAACGAAAGGTCGTAGTAAAGTTATCAACGGTCCGTTTATTATAATTAGCAAAACAGATGATTATTAATAAACAATACTAATGGAAAACATCGAAACCGATTAGACATAAAAATGTTAATATCCCCGAGTCGAGATAAAATTTTGTATAAATACGGTGAATCGGGTAGTACGATCCATCACAAGTATCGATTTTGTGACTACTACGACAATGTTCTTCCCGATCTTTTTGACATCAGTCTTGTTGATGGTGGGGTCGATTTCGACCTACCGTTACGAAGACGACGACAATTCCTTCAATCTCCACCGCGAAGAAACCAAGAACCGCCACGATCGCATGACCATCCGCGACAAATCCATCCCGATGCTGAAACGGGACATGTTGCGCGATTTCTCGGACGTAACCCGCCTGGAAATCGAGAAATCCGAGATAGAAGACATGGAACCGCGCACCTTCCAGGACCTAGTCAACATGCGACGTCTCAGTCTCAAAGGGAACCAGCTGAAGAAAATCCGGGCGGACGTTTTCACCGGAATGACCCAACTGGAAGAGCTGGATCTCAGTAACAACCAGATCGCCCAAATGGAAGACGGCGCTTTCAAAGACATGAGCGAGTTGCGCTCCCTGAAAATGGACAACAACGCCCTTATGACCATCAACCCGAACGCCATGATGAACACCCCGAAAATGTGCGACATGAGCTTCCAGAACAACCAGATCACCATGCTCCAAAGGCGAATGTTTGGTAAAATGCGAAACGATCGCTGTATGATGAACGTGCGATTGAGCCACAACAGGATCGAGAAGATCGATGAAAAGGCTTTCGAAAACACCAAAATCGGGGGGCTATATATGGACCATAACGCCATCGGTTTCGTCGATCAAGCCATGTTCGACAATTCCTACATCAGCTATCTGAATCTCAATTCGAACAGGATTCGGTGTCTCCGAGGTGACATGGGCCGCAACATTATGCAGATCACCGTCGATAATAATCCTTGGGAGTGTTCCTGTCTACGCACTTTCCTGGAGAGGAACGGGAACGTCCGCCGGACTCAAACTTGCTCCCCCGATATGAAGATGAACATGAACATGATGGACATGGACATGATGAAGAGGCCTTATTTCATTAGATTCTAATTATTCGTTTTGTCCCTATATCGAAATAAACTTGCGAATCGTCTTGATATTCTGAATTTTACCTTTAACCTTTTCTATCCGCCAGATATGAAACTCATCCGGGCAGGAAATGCAAATTTTATGATCAAATTTCCTCCCATACACTTTCATTCAAAATGTAAGATTATTAAAAAGTAGTCGAGACGAATAGATTTTCTTCTGTAACAAGTTTGCTGATTAGACGTGCACTTTAATGACGATTCGCACCTTTGCGACCACTTGAGAGATGCAAATTCACCCGGGAAATTGATGCCTTTCCGGGGTGATCCAAGCTCGACTGACTCCTTTAGGTGCACGAAGTGAGTGAGTTGTAGATGCAAAAGTGAAAAGCTTTTGTCGTGTTCTCTACCACTTTACTCGGGTCGCTTTTACTTACCACTTCACGCGACTACTGCTACAAACAGTAATGAACCGGAAATGAACATAAGACGAAACAATTCTACGGTGAATGTAGTGAACATTAATTTCAACCGACCGATGCCTTCCTCTTTTCCTTTTCCCTTTTTTGCGCCTTCTCACTGGGTTGTACTCGAAGGAGGGAAAAGTTTTTTTCTCTTAATCCTCAAGTTTATTATTTAAGGGAGTTATTAGCAGTTTTCGTTTAATGAAAATTGATCGAGTTTCCAAAGTTTTAAACTCGTTACACCCAGATGACCATAATATAGGATTAATTTTCCTGTTTTGTTGTTTCAGGGCAATGAAAGGCGAAATCATAAATTGCTCGGCTCACAAAGATATTTACTTTCTGGAGACCAACACGAAATCCGAGGTAAGCTCCACAAAGCTCCAGAACTGTTTACGTTTCCAATTTTTTTAATTGACTCGCGTTTTTCGCTTGCCGAGATTAAAGGAACGGTCGTCTTAATTAAGAAAGTCGTGATTATTAAACACGAGCTAATTACATTTTTATTTTCTGCAGAGCACGAACTTGGCGAATCTTTTCGCGTCGCCGGCTGGAAGGGAGCTGTTCAAGTACAAGCCGAGGCCGAAACTCAAACAGAAATCGAACCCCGCTTTGGAGGTGAGTCCGCTCATTTTATTCAGACGTTCATTTCACGACCTCTGTCACCTTTTCGTTTTTCGTGGAGAAAGTAACCGTTTTGCAGCCGTGGAAAGCTCGAAATCGATGCTTCCCTCGCCACGGTACTAAAAAGTTCCGTCACGTGCCTCCGTTATGGGCACTATGCGAGCTCAACTTTAATGTTGAAATATTTCGAAAAACCCGTTTTGAAAAATTGACGACTGCATGAATGTTTAGGAAAATCCGAGCCGGATTGAGCTTTCCGCCGTCGGAATCAATGTGCTTTCAACAGCGGTCTCTCTGTTTTTGATGATGTATCGACGTTTAATTAACGATTCGAGCTTTGCGTGGAAACGTGTCCCTTTCATTTCGTATGACGAATGCAAGAGAGGATGCGCATCCCTTTTGTGTGCCGAAGTTACATGCATTAATCAACGTCAAAAGGAAGGATTATTATTCATTGTCGTTTCTACCTATTATAGGCCGGCACATAGACGCAATAAGAGAAATAGCTGCAATTTTCGGTTGATAACTAATAACAGTTGCCTTTTTTCGTTGGTCGTAAAAACTTTTTATAAAAAAAATCCCTAGAGTAATGTAATGGGTAAACTTTCGAACAGACCGCAAACCTGAAATTAATTTCCACGAGCTTTTCTCCACAACGTATTACAATCTGATGCTGAAATAATTACTCGACGTACCAATATAGCGGCGTTTTTTTGTTGAAATTTTGTGTGTTGGCGGGAATCCCCAAGGGGGGTGCCTACCTGATCCCGGATCACAGATATATTTTGACGTTGCATCCAGACAAGAAAGGAAGTGCTAGATGTATCTCACACTCCGGGGAATTCCGGGTCCGGTCCGGGAAAGGAAACGCAAGAAAAGTTACTTTAGATTCAGTCGCGGATTTGTAAATAAATAAATAAGTCGTTGAGTAATCGCAGACCGAATCCACTTTCAGTAAACCAGTAATTGGAAATTCTTGACCCACAATTAAAAAACACGACCTTGCTTTTATAAAGATTTTGTTTCTTCCTCTGAAGTAAAAAATCTTATTTATTGCAATCGTTTCGGCTTATCTAAACGGTGGAATTGTATTCTTTTTAGTTCTGTCGCCTTTTATTATCTCAACCCTTAACCTTTCACCTTCGTGCTATCTCATCTCTGACTTATTGCACCTTTTTATCACCACCTGATGATTATTGTAGCAATACATATACCGAAAGAAATTTCGCCCATAAAGATAGAAACTCATTTTTCTTATGTCATGGATAACATATGTGTGAGAAAGCACAATGTATTCGGTTTCACTGTTTCTCGTACTCGCTACTTCAAATAAACACGAGTAACAGTGAAAAATTGAAGGGTTTGGGGCACTCCCAAGTCCCAATGTGATCAAATCATCAAGGTGACACTTCAAACACTACTCTTCCTAATTAAAACGTGTGGTAAAGATGCGAAGGAGGCTTTACAGAAAACGCCATACACTCGATTAATTAACTAAAGAGGATATGCAACCAATTATGCCTTAGTGGTGGGGCTATTAGAGACGCGTCTACAGAGGATTTAAACGAGGGCGCGGATTAGGATTTGAAAGGAAACACGCACGGGCTTCCCTCGACAAAAAGTCTGTAGATACGAAAAAAACTGTAGCACGCTTCTGATTATTATTTATCATTTTCCGGTCCAGACCGAAACCGACAAAACAGAAGATTAGCGGCAGGTGGTGCCGTCATGCAATAAATAAATTTAATTTCCCGTTTTCCGCCGTCCCGTTTTCTCCTTTTTAGCGCAGACAACCGTCGAAGTTGCTCAACTCTTTCACTTTGTGTGTTGGCGGAAATATAAACGCCTCTTCTCCGGTTACGTTCCTTCCGGTTGAGGTGTTCGCGTTCACTAACAATGTTTGCATTACTCGGAGGCATTCTCGAGATATCTCCCTGAACGTATCGACGTTATCGCGCAGGGCGCAGACGAAATAAGGGCGCTCCCGCATAAGGTAGACGAAATTCCCGTTAATTTATCTTTGCACCGGAATAATGTACTCGAGACGGGAAACACACGAATACTGATACCGAGTTTAGTCCGCATTCCGCACTAATGAACGCGGCTGTGTTATGCAACCAGTTATACATTTCGGTGGAGGGGGATTCGCGCGCCTTTCTGCCGCCATTTGAATATTCGGTCCTTTCGGGGTAATCGCATCCGCAGTGGAAATTGCGTTTGGCCGCTCCCGAACCTGGATTACGTCGCACAGCCGATTCGCCGTTTTGCATTCCCCTCAGCGACGCATCCTCTCTGCGGTTTTCTTCGAGGATCACCTAATTCATCTGCGACGACTCCAGTCTTGCCTTATCGCCACCTCCACTCGCTAATCCACTTTTCCACCCTCGGAATTTGTTTTAATGCGTGCCTCTGTTCCAGTTTTTCATACAGAGTGGCAAAACTACGATAGGAGGAGACCCGGCTGGGATTAAATCGGCTCAAACGCTTTCGGAGGACGGAGGCTCATCTTCGACGACGACCGGCAACACCACGAGTAGCAGTAATATCAATAACGAATCCTCCAGTAGAAGTCGGAGGAATAGTATAGACCTTTACGAGGAGGCAGCGTCGATATTAGGACTGACCTGCTCACAGACTGACGATTGCAAATGTATAGAATGCCAGGTGGGTGCTTCGCTTCATCCCCCGATAATTATCATCTCTGTGGGCCAATTACACGCTGCCCGTATGTCACCTGTGTTGTACAATATGCCAGTGAATTGTCGATTAGTCGGTTCAGCATCTGCCACGTCGGCAATTAAACTGTGTGCATTCGATTCTGGCGCATTTGATGACACAGGAATTTACCAAATCGATTGATTTCTGTTTTTTGTCGTTCCAACTCTACCACATCCGTTCTATGCCACTATTTTTAAGTGCAGGTTCAGAAAATGAACGAATGTAGGTGCATACTTCACTTGGAGTTTTAAAGCACACGACATTTTCCCTTCATCTTTTCCCGAAGTGTGCTTTTACATTTTATGCTGAAAATAATTGCATACGATGCTCTCTCCTTCACATTTTCCTCGCGAGATGTAGGCACGTCACGTATCATGAAAGTATATTGTGTTATACATCAAGTTTACAAAAAAAGTCACACTTTTTACCTCGCATTACCTCAGACTAGACATCACAGACTCTTTCCACTTTAGCATCAGATGTATAAGAATGAGGTGCAGCAATTTCATATTAGAAAACACTTTAGGAATGCCACTGTTCTCTGTAGTATCGCTACAGAAGAAAAATGAAATGAGGAAAAATCGCGTTTCCAATTGTCTTTGAAAAATCTCGTCGATGGGATTTTGTTGAAGTATTTTTGTTTGTTACAGTGCCATTACTTCGATTTTGAGGACGATCTCGATTACGCCGCAACGGGGGAATGTTTAGTGGATCACAGCTCATCGTGCACCATTCAATAACGAAAAGATGAATTTAAAACAATACAGAGATTAAAATGAAGAAGGCTGACTTATTATTCTACCCAAATTAAAATATTGTAACGATTAAGCATGGATTTTTAAATATTTCACAATGTTTTTTCGAAGAAATCTCGACTACTACATACCTAATTTTATTACTCAATACATTTACTCATGGATTTACTTACTTATTACCTACTTGTAAAGTATTATAATAAAGTGTTGTATAAAATACCCATTTTGGCGACGTTTTGCACTTTATAATCTCATGCATTACCTAATAAAATATGGAAAACAACCCTAAAAGCCCTAATGGATTTGTACATAGTTGTATTTATTACCTTTAACTTTAAATTGATATAACATGAACGATTCTAAATCTAATCTATTATTATTAATAAACTCTAATTGTTTTATTATTAAATATTATAAATATAAGCTTATTTTCATTGTTCTCGAGATTTTTATTTATCGCTTCTCTTTATTCTGATACAAAAATAATCGAGCGGGGTGAATTCCAGCTTTCAGACAGGGTTGGAATGGTGTGATTTAGGACCGAACTGGTGAAATGGAATTGGAATTAGCCAAAAACCCCTTGAACAATGGACACGCATTAACCATAATCATCAGGGGGAGGTCTCTTCAATCTTGATGTTTCGATTTTCGATTGATGGTTGCGAATTAACTGTACAGCATGCTCTCTACCATTCAGAAAGAGGTCATTTATTCCACTCGAAGCATCCTGCTTTGAATCAGTGTGTTATTAATTCATTTGAATTGGTTATGGAAACTCAAAACTAGAATCTTTTCAATGACTAATTTTATTAATCCAACTAAATAAGACATTCACATTAATTATAAATAACAGAGATAATATAATAATAATAACTGGTATCACACACATATTTGCATTTCCGATATATAAAATATAAGTGCAAAAGATATTTTTGGTGCGACTTCCATTATCATATACAATTAATTACATTTGGTACACACTAAATAAATAAATCAATATAACTTCGTAAGTATATGTATGCCTATAAATATATGATTAATTTAAGAATAATTAATAGGCCTAATTAATTGTTTTCAAGGGGAATTCTTACAACAATGAACACAAAACTAACGCAATTTTTCTGCCACCATCAGTCACACATTTACAAGATTTCGGTTATAATAATAAGTCATCAGTCTGAAAATCGTCTTTTCTTCATTTTAAAAGCCAATCTAACAGTAATTGATTACATAACGGTTTTAGAACGATAATCGGAATGTTTTCTGTTTGAAGTTGTTTTTTCAATACATTATTTTATAATAATAAGTATGTAGGTAATAAAGTAGTTCTATGAATAATTAATTATTATTATTTTTAATCAGTACGAGAAGACACCCTGTCTTTCAAATATCAATAATAATAAGTAATGAAAGAAATTGCTCCCCTCATAAAAATCATTCAGGTGAATTTTCTCTTGTCCTATAATTACATACGTAAGACCAGTCGGGTGTTTTTTATTTCTTTTTAATAAGATTTCCTACTAAAATCTCTAGATAAAATACTTACTCCTTTGATGATAACATTTTCAAGTAGGAAAATAGTAATCTGGACACACATTAGTATAGTTATAGGTGTTTTAAACGACATTTAGATTAGTTTAAAAGGTTATTTCCATTTTTTTTTCGTTATTAGCACTTTTAGGTTGCATTTACTAATCGTAACAATAGCACACAGTTTTTTCGGTTGTATAAGAGATAAAATCTTTGCTACACATCAAAAAAATTAATATTTCAGCATTTCAGTATAGGGGAACATAAACAGTAAGTTAGAACACGCAACACAACTATATTAAAACTACATTTCCTATCTAAAAACGAATAGTTTATAGTTCATTCAAGATATTAAACGAAAGATATAAAGTTTTCAGGACGAACTAATCGATTTGTGAAAGTAATTGAGTTGAGATTTGAATCTCTCCCAGTAGATTAATTTGGCTTTACGTTTGTTGAAGAATCGAATTCGATTCGGTGCGAACAATAATCAAGAGAAAAAGTCTGGGAAGTTTTGAGTTCTCTCAAAAAGTAGGCCTCATATAAATCTTCGTCCCCAGTAGGTATCGTAATTAAGTAATTGAGATCGTTCGAAAGCACCTATTCCCATTTCATAATCAGACTATTTTACATCAATGAGAACCGAAAGAAAAACCATTATACGAATAATAATAATTATCTCTAAACCACTTAAGTATACATCAGATACACGTTTCCTTCCACATAATCCAAGTCTAGTAGGTACGTAATTATCCTAATTTATGTTTACGTTGTGCGTCATGTCTTAATATTACTATACACATACAATCATCATAAACATGGTTAACAATAATAGAGGGCGCCACCCGTAAGTTGCTCGCCTACCCGTCCAGAGATGGCGCTCTAGAGGATGACGCAGGCGGTGCCGTGCATCACTTCCGATATGAACATCGGCGTCCCGGCGCCCAAGCCGCCGTCGGTCTTCTCCTGCTCGTTCTGCTCGTACTCGCAGTCGAAATAGTGGCTCTGGCAGTCGAAGCAGCGGCACTGGTCGGACATTTTGCACGTGACCCCGAACTGTTTCGCCACGGCCCTGTACAGCTCCTTGCTGGACTTGTGCATGATCTCCGGCCTCTTGGGACTGACGACCTGGTGCTGCCGGTGCGAGGCCGTGTCCGTTTGCGCCTTGTTGAACGCCGTCTGAAAACGACTCGAAATGACGCAATCTTTTTACCGAAAATCGGCGCCCTTACCTCTTTGAGGACGTGCTCGTAGGAGGGCGGCGGACTCGAGGGGATGAGGGCGTCGGGCCCTTCGGCGGTCTCCAAAATGGCGGCGGGGACGTTGTTGCCTTGGGGACTGCACGCCTCGCTGTCGCATTCGGCAGGAGTCTCCGTCGAGTTGCTCCTGGTCGAGGAGTTCGACTTCGACATCCTGCTGAACTTCAACTTGAAAGGCGCCACGTTTTACTACGGTCGACCTCAATCGAGAGCCATATCATATAAAACCGCGGCAGAGTGTGCGCAAAAGCTCACGAATGAACGAAAAAGCTCATCGTCCGGAGAACGCGGATTTTCGCTTATTCGGCGGAACTAATGATAATCAGTCTCATATGATGTGTAGTCGAATTATATTTGGAGAGGGCGGTTTTTAGTGGCTCTCGCAGTGGTGAAAGACGAAAGGGCTCTGGAAACAATAAAGGCGAATTATTTCGTCGCGTCAGCGCTTTTCTTTTCTCTCCGATGAATCGATCACTCTTGAGGCTTCCGCCGAGTCTGGATCTTTGATGATGGTGAAAAGGTTTCGATTATTTTACCGTGAAAGGGGGACGAATGAATTGGGGCATGTTTACCGATCCCTTCCGCGGCGCGTTTTCGTTTCATTTCCGTCGGCTTTATTTCGCTCTAAGTAATATCGATCGTTTAAGACACCTGAGAAGTACCGAAAACATTGCGTCATTTCGCGACTGAAATGTCCGTCACTCCGTCGGATGAGAACTTTACACTCTGACCTACTTGCTAATTATTTTCGTGATTATGATGAGGACGATGGAAGCGAATGAGAAATGGCAGATAACGAAATTTCCGGTGAAAATAATCTAATCAACCATCATATTCAACTCAATAAATGGAGAAAGTCATATGCCTACCTAATCAACTAATTTACAGCAATTATATTTATGTACTTGGTCTGATCTGCTAATACATAATTATAATCATTACGCGGAGCAACATTATATAATTTGTAGCATGAGCTTCACCAGCTTATTATTAAGAGTGATTGCGATGAGAACACGAGATCACATCTTAGAGGGATAATTAATCCACGCGACGTTAGTCACGTTTCCGGGCGGAATTCCCATAAAGATTTTCCTTCTGGAACTGCTAAAGGAAATTCCCTTTGAGCCCACAAACAACTTTTATGAGTGGAATGGATCAAGATAATAACAGTTTTCGGGACTTTTCCACCACATAAAAGTTTGTTTACTGATTTAAAACCCTCCATCAATTTTTTCAGGAGTGAACGAACTTTATCTCTTGAGGGCTAAATGAGCATAGACCCGTTTTTTTTTTAATTCGTCACCAGTAATGAGAAATAGATAAAATATTGGGATAATACTTTAGTGTAGGATAATAGTGTATAGGGCCAAAAGAGAATCACATGCGTCTCTTATTGTATAGGTATTGATCTAGAAAACTGCGCTGTCTCTATTTCGCGTTCAATTTCTCGTGAAATCCGTATAAGCTTGATAAAACTCCGATAATTTATCTACTCATAAATAACGGAATAACTTGAATAATCTGTTAAGAACACCTGACTTATTGATACTCTAATGAAAGTAGTATATTTAATTGTAAATATTGCGCAATAGGCGCGCCCTTAAAGCTCGATTTCAATCGTGAGAGAGCTTTTAGCCTCCGTTTCAGTCAACTTACATTTATACTTTATAGGTGATTGTAGTTTCTGACACTCAATTCGGTTTTTGGTTCTTTTCTGAATCGTTTTCAACACACGTATGTCGATGGAGCACTAGTAAAATACACATTAGGCCGAGGCAGGACGCCTTATCAATGTTCAGTCGTTGCGACGACCACCGTCGCGGCGCCACCCGTTTTGTTTAGACGCCGCGATGCACGTATCAATACTGTTTAAAAAAGCTTTAATAGAAACACATTTCTCAGCGAAAATTCATCGAAATCGTAATTTTTACACTACCAATTCCGGAATTAACAACTTATTTAAGAATTTTATATCATTCCAAAGATTGTAATACCTATTTTGGACAAATTTTAATTCAAAATTGGCGCTATAAACGGTTGCACTGCCATCTTGAGGTGAGCTTTTAAGCTCATTTGAGCTCTCACCTGATTCAAGACGTACGTTATTATAGTGTATCTTTGTTGTACACATTAGTTGAGAGAGAAAAACTAGAGAATGTGACTGTGCTACTTAAATAGAGGTTTATTAACTTGTGTGAAGGTAGCTCCCCGTACCCACCTCCCAGTGGCAGCTCCCGCCAGCTCCCTGGCGCATTCAATCCCCACCCTCAGGACAGATTCACACCATCGAAATATGTCTGTACTTTATGGGCATTTTTCCCTGCACTCTTCGTGTCCGTCTGCGATAGTGTGGTGAAGGGCATGTCGCTACAAATTCGGGAAGTCCTTCAAAAAAAATGAAAACCGTGAATATGCCCATTTCACCCCTTGTTTGGAATGTTCCCTAATTTGTAGCACGATGGGGATTTTTCCCTGCACTCTTTGTGTTTGTCTGCGATAGTGTGGTGAAGGGCATGTCGCTACAAATTCAGTGTCCGGACCGTCGGCATAAGGTACAGACATATTTCGATGGTGTGAATCTGTCTTGAGGGTGGTGATTGAATGCGCCAGGGGCTGGCGGGAGCGGAGCTGCCGCTGGGAGGTGGGTACGGGGAGCTACCTTCACACAAGTGGTTTATTAAACGTCAAACTGTTGACATTTGCAACGTCACTTTGTACTTTCGGTCGAATTTTCTATTTTAATTAAATAATTAAACAGTTTCACAATGAATTGGTACCAAGGGGGCATAGTTGAGGCCATAACTAAATCGAAAAGCAAGGGGGCAGTTTTCGTCGTCTACATTGAAGGTTCGTATGAGTCACTGACTGCAGCTAACCTAAAATTTGTATTAATTTTTTCTCTAATTGCGCTCTTTTGTGTAGGTAAAGACGAGAAATCGGCTCAAATTACGAAACTAGTTAACAACGAGGATGTAGTTGCCAAGTTGGGAAGTGATCAATTCGTTGCCATCAAACTGGAAGCCGATTCGGTACTCCACGAACAGTTCAAGCAATTCTGTATCCTTAATTATGCCTAAAAGCGTTTTGTTCAATGTTAAAACTAGTTCCTTGACTGATATCTTTAGACCAGACAACACCCGTTCCTTCGATTTATTTCCTCGGCAAGAACGGAGTCCCCATTGAGATTGTCACGGATGTGCAAGACCCTCAGTCTTTTTGCCACACCATGGACACGATATTGGTTAAAGGAGGCGTCGTCGTAAAACCTGCACAAGCTTCGGATTCTTTGATAAAAAGTGAACAAGCGTTCGGGTCTACTCCTGCGAATGTCGTGTGCGAAAACGGTGTTTGCACAATTAAAAAAGACGAAACTAATGAAGAAAAGGCCGGGTCGAGTAGCGAAAAGGACGAGGAGAAGGTCGAGAGAGCCAAGCAGATTATCGAAATCACTCGAGCTCAAAAGCAGAAAGAGGAAGAGCAAGTGAGTGTCAGCGAAACGTCATTCAGTATCAATCATGGCATTTTGTTAAATTTCATTGTCGTAAAAGCTTGATCGTGTTCGAGAAATGATAATTTTCCACATTTTGCAGAAGGAGCGCCAGAGGGAGATCGAGCGCCGCAAGATGGGCCAGAACGTGCAACAGCTGAAGCGTTGGCAGGACGACCAGGAGATGAAGCAGGTCCTGGAGGAGCGCGAAAGAGAGAGACGCGAGGGCCAGGCGGCTCGGGACCGCGTTTTAGCCCAGATCGCCCAAGACAAGGCCGAAAGGGCCTCGAAATTCCAGAGCCCCCAGCAGGGGACGCAAGGGTTGCCGGCCCCGTCTGTCTCTCAACCGCAGGCTAGTCCGAGGGCTGTCAACACCCACACCGCCCGGATCCAGTTCCGTCTGCCGGACGGCAGCGCTAGAACGAACGATTTTTCGAGCTCCGAGACTCTGGAAGCGGTCCACGCCTACATCCGGAACAGCCTGAACTTGCCCTTTTCGAATTACACCCTCTCTACAACTTTCCCGAGGCGAGAATTCACGAACGAAGACAAGAATCGCACTTTGACCGAATTGGAATTGGTACCGACTTCGGTGATTCTGATTTTACCGTTGAATCGAGGGGCCGTTTCGACTAATCCTAGTGGCGGTTTCGCCGATATGGTTTGGTACATTCTCACGCCGATTTTCAGCGTACTGGGATTTTTGAAGACTTTTATTTTCGGGAGTGCGCCGCCCACGAATGACTCGAGGAATTCGGCGCCCCCGAATAATCCGGAGAGTAGTGGCAATAAAAGGACTGCGGATAAGACTAATGAACCACCGAGGTAATTGTAATTGTAATGATTGTTATTATGATGATTTTGTTTTTCTTTGTAGGGTTGTGATCAAAAAGAGGGCTGGAGGTGAGACAACGGTGATAAAAAGGCAAGGGAACATTCATCGGTTGTCAAATAAAACTGATAGTGACGATGAGAATAATACTTGGAATGGGAATTCTACACAGCAAATGTAATAGGGAATTATTATATTCAATATAATCTAATGCGATTATTTCAATGTCTTTTCTTGTTATTTTCGATCTTTGGAAGTATTTAATAATAATATCTATTCTCATTATAATTATTGGTTATTTCAATGCACTTATTTTATTATCCATTCTATTATGAGATTTTAGTGTAAATAAATTTTCAAACTGCATTTATTGTTTCAATTTTCATTAGGTAGTTCAGTTTGATAATCTTAAAAGCGTGGGAGTATTTCCAGTATTTCTTTCGAAAAGCTTTGAGTGTGTATATTTGGTTGCCTATACTAGCCTATATTTCTGGATTTCATAGTTTCATTATAATTTCAGTCACTGAAACGCCTGAAATCGACCTCTCTCGCGGGTATAACAATGATGGATGGTTCGGGATCGAGTATGCAGTACATTTTCTTTCAGGAAATCGTTTCAAGATAAATAAATTACCTGAAATCACCTAAAATCTCATTGAAAATAAACCAAGAAAATATCTTGAAATTTTCAGAAAATCTCCTGGAATTTCTTAAAATCCAGAATAAATCCCCTAATATTCGTAAGAAACGTCCAGATATCTTCACAGAAAATATCTTCTGATTTCTTCAGGAATCCCGAGAGAAATCGTTTAAAAATCTCTTGGAATATCTTTCAATTATTCTACATATAAGAAATCTACAGAATAATCCTGGAAATAAGACGAGTACATTTTTGTCTTATTTTCTTCCACAGATGAGTTTTCCGGCTCGTTCTCCGATTCGGTCGGTTTCACCAGCGCGCCACTGCAAACTCGAAACGAACGTGATATAATTTCCTGCGACAAGCTTGCAACTCGAGAGTCGTTAGTTTTAACGATGTCGCTAATGAAACAATCCAAGAAGGCAATTATGAGAGATGACACATTTAACTTTCCGAGTGTTTCCCTCTACACCCATATCTCCGCGAAAATGGACCCAAGGTGCATCCATCGTCTCTCATCCTCATCCCCATCCACTCCAAAGTACGAACAATTTGAAGGAGACGAATGCGGCGACGTGGCGTTCTCGCACTACCCAAACCGGAATCGCGCAAATTAACTGCGAGCTTTAAGCTCGCACATTTCCATAACGCAGATAATGGAAGTAATAACAATTTATATCCCCGATATATCCCCGCGTTTCATTTCGCGTACTTACTTGGATAGAATAAATACATTTCTGGCGCTTAACTTGCAGATGTAACTAATAGCGATGGTGGTAGTCTAAATTCAGATAGGTGCTCTCGCGTTATGGCGGTAATTAACGTTGTGGTTACTGGTAATCAGTCTCGAACCGCTCCGTAACGGTTCTTCAACCCCGAGGGAGACTCGGAATTAATTAGCAACCATTAGGGGCGGAAACTCCACCCCGCGAAATAATCCGTAACATTTTCGACGATTCCGCGAATATTAATAACAATTTCTAATTTTTTTTTAAAAGGGCGGTTTTCGCAATGATCATCAACTCGAGCGTGCCCTAAATCACTCGGGGGTGTGCGATGAGCGAGCGGATGAGGGTGGGTTTTGCGAGAGAAGGGCTGTTATAATTAGCACCAGATTAAAGTAATGTCTGGGGACACATTAAACGATTTAGCTCTGTTAATTAAAAGTGTAGCGCGGAGAGTGGGGCAGTTAGACAAATGGCCGCCGGGGGCGACCTCCCTCTCTCCACCCCCAACCCCCACGCGAAAAACCCACCCCCGATATGGCCATATCGTCGGAAATTCGCCGTAAAAGTGGGCTTTTTCGCAGATTTCTTCAAAATTATCGTAAAGATTAAGCGACTATTGGGCTCCAGAACTTGCGCTAATTCTCACCCCTATGCGGGGAAAAGTGTTATAAACGGAGCGAGGTCGGAAAAGAGGAGTATACGGAGGGAAAATGCCGGGGCTAATTGTCGCTTTCCGGAGGGAGTGTACCCTTAATGGCCGTTGGGGGACATTGCAGTTTTAATCTGGGACTAATTTGGCTCACAGCGCCGTTGCGGACGGACTACGCACTAAGTACTCTGTTGGGTAGCTTACAGGAGGGCTCCGGCCAAAAGCGAGCTACCCCCGAACACCAAAAAGCTCAAGAAATATCCACAAAATTCCAATCAATCCTTATACGATAAAAGGAAAACTTGATCAATCGCTGTATTAAAGCTCTTCAATGAGGAGTAGCCACTGATATCTCCGAAAAAAGCTCCAACTTATCATTGTTTCACAAATTAGAATCTTTAGGAGATTTATGATGAATCTCTGGGAATCTTTAGGAAAAATTGTGAGCTTTCAGTGGGAGCTTTGGTGTAACAGGGTGGCGCTCTTTTCGGGCGAATCGTGGCACATCCGAGGGATATAAAGATGATTTCAGTGCCTGCTAATTAAGCTTAAATGAACAATCAGCAGTTTTTACGACGCCATCTTGCTCGAGTTACTTCTAGATTAATGATTCTATGCAGTCCCTCCTTTACGGTCCTTTTTAATGCCGGCTTAAGGATAATTTGTTTGGATTTTATCCCCGCCCGGTTTCACTTTATCGCCCGAAAACTTTTCGAAAGCTCCGAACTCGCCCATAAAAGCGTGTGCATGCGATGTAAAAGTGCACGTGATCGCGGTTTATCGAAATATAAATTATGTGACACCGTGTGAACATCCATTTTAACAGAATAAATTACTCGGAAAATATTGACATTGGGCGCAATCGCCACGGGGATATTAAAACATAAGTGTTATTTAACCGATGCACTTTATCAATTATCGATAAGTGGACCAGCGAAAGTTTCGCACGGAACGGATAACGAATTTCAGCGTTAAAAATCGAACCGATACGGGAGTTGACAGTCGAGTGGGACCGCTATGTGTGCACAGTAGCATATGATGTACTGTTGACAGTCGGTCCCATCCATCTGTCACATTAAAATCATTATTTTTAATAGAAAATGATAATTTATCAAGTACAATATCACTTTATGATAAAAACGAAAACGCGAAATCGACTACTTAACAACCTTTCCGTCAGCATCATAGGATCATACAAAATACGGGCTCTATTTTTAGTCAACCTGTGACGTCACGGTGTCAAAATATGACACGATACCATAAAATGTTCCAGGTATTATTACTGCGTGGGAAAGTGTCCGGATATTACCTATATCGATAAGAAAAATTAAAAATCCTTAATCGGTTATTTAGTAAATACAGCAGTGAACCACTTATGTAAATAGAAAGGGTTGATAATGTTATTTGGTTTAGACCGAAAATTGGGCGATTATTATTACACAATTTCCCGATATTTTAGGTACCTCGGCGGAATCGAATCGGTACTCTTTCCACTTTTCCGTAATGGGTAAAAGTCCCGATTCGCGTCGGCGCTGGTGTACCCTCTTTAAAACCGTTGATTTATGCTCGAACATGACTCGGATAATGTCCATTAGAAAGTTCACGAGGATTCGAGTTCTCGGTATACGCGGGCATTAATAAGTTTGAGATAAATATTGAGATGCGGTGAACACGGGTAGCCAGGAATATCGTTGTCATTTCAATTGTGCTCTCTGTGGACTTTTAGTTCGGTTCGGTTTCGGTGTGCACCTATCCAGTGGCTCTGGAGAGAGGATCGGATGTTTGCATTTCATCAAACTCTCAACTGACGCTAATTACTTAACTAATCCACCGATAATTATGAGACTATTGGTATAACATGTCCACCGCAAACAAATTAACGTTGTGGTTAAACGTTTCGCTAATGGATTTCTTCTGTACCTCATACTCGTACCTGTACTCGAATCCGTCCTAAAATAAAATCAAAATTTAATTAATATTTAGCCGTTATTGTATTATTTTTACAGAGATAACAAATCGTGTAGAAATCTTATTAAGATTACTTTTTAATGTCATTAGAAATGATTAATCGAGGGCTTAAAACTTCAAGTGTTTATTTCTCAATTATACGTGTAATTACACGATTAATTGCTCGATAAACAAACGGGTTTTCAACAATCTAAATCCTCTAGAAACAGATAAAAGCGCGAAATAATGCGATCTCGTCACGATTTCAGGATTAAATCTGATTTTATCGAAAATCGGACGAAAATAAATCTGCGGCCAAAAGTTTCCTCCGATTAATAAATCAAATCCATCATCATAATCAGACTGCACCATCACGATGATCTCCCCCACTCGAGGTAGTTTTAAAAAGATTTTGTATGATGTTTAAAAATGCCTTTGAGGATTTTTCACAAATCGCCCTCATCAGATCCACCACGAAACGGCCACTTGGGCACGTACGCAAACAGGACCGATACCGAGCACTTCGAGCACCTATTAGTCCATCACCAAACCGAGAGACCACAGATTTTTAAGTCAATATTATACACCTGCTGATACGTCGTTAATCGATTCGATTTTAAACGGCGATTTTTCCATCGAACCGCCTCTTTGCATAATGGCCCGTACCTGTACGGCGATCTTTTTCTTTATTCTTCTCCTCCTAATTTAATATTTACACAGAATTAAGAGACACTCTCCTCTTCTCGTCCTCGACTCCATCTCTCTATACCGATAATAAATTTGTATATGACGATGACGACGAGAAAAGGTATAACGACTGAGTAAGCAGCTTAACTTTGACATTTAAAAACACTCTCCTACCCCATTTCAATACGAAATACTTGCCTTTAATTATTTGTAAAATGAATTGCATTAATTTTAGGGCAAGGCAGGTACAGCCGGTCATGGACGAGTCGGGTAGAAGAGTGCGCGTGTCACTGGGAGACAGAGAGAGGCTTATGCATGTCTGGATGAGTGGGAAAAGGACAGCGGATGCGCGGAGTGTGGTGCGCGTCGTTCTCTCTTGAATGCGCTCTAGTTAGATTAGATTTTTGACGTCATTTTCGTTCTAATTGGTGGAACAATGGACACTTGGACGATTTTATCTGCGTTCGTTGGCCATTGTGTATTTCGGTCGCGTGGAAAAACCAATTCGTTTATCCGGATCGGATGCGTGGGGCCGTAATCCGGCGATTCCGGGAGCCGAAGCTGTTTGTATCGAAAAACATCATAACCGATTCATCACTTTGCCCGGAATTTATCATCGGCCAGTGTCGAAAGCAACTTTCCGGCACGTTTTCCCCCGAAAACTTCATCACTCTCGCGTGATCAGGCCGATCCGATCCGGGGGTCGGCTCAAAAAACAAGCCGCAATTAACCCAAATCGAAACAACTCGCAAAAACCGCACGAAAATAAATTATCACCCACCCCCCGCCACCCCCGACCTCCCCGTCCCTCACGATCGCGAAACGTATATTCCGATACATTTCCTCCCGGCAATCTTAAACCTAAAAACCGCCCCATCGAACAGTCGAGATTCCTCTGAAACGACCCCTGCGGTTGCCGAGCAACTGGAAAATCCGGTGAGGGTAAAAGGCGGGGCCCTCGCGACTTTTCGGCCAATCGGCGGCCGAGGACCACGCGCACCGTTCGAGTGTGTGCGTGTAATGTATCGTCTAATCTCGCTGTAATGCACGATATTATTAGGATAATACATTTCGAATCGTTTAGTCTGTGTGCAGCCTCAGTTGGCAGCGGAGCACGAGCACGAGCCACCCTCTAACCGGAAACGCACGAGCGCAACCCACCTCTAACCCGGACATACACCATCATGAACTATTCCTAAAATAGTGAGTTCAGTGTAGTAATAATGGCGCAGTTCACGGATGACGGCCACGTGGTGCACAACAACAATCACTACGGCAACCGCACCCACCAAAAGCCGATCAACATGGAGACGAAGATGGCCGAGTCGAGCAAGGGCTCGTTCTGCATCGACGCGCTGCTGTCGAGGAGCGGCGAAGAGCGCCCGACCAGCCCCGACACGTCCCGAAGCATCTCGCCGACGTCTTCGCGCAGCCGAAGTCCCCCGATCTCGCCCGGCAGCGAGGAAGTACCCCCGAGCGCGACGTTCGTACCGCGGCCGGGCCTGATGAACCACATTTACGGCCCGAACGGCCCGAATGCCGGCAATTTCTACGGTTACCACCAGGCCAATCAGCCGCCCACTTCGGCCTTTCACAGTTTGGACGGGGCCATGTTGCAGAAGGTGCAACTGCCCGGAGTCAACCACCACAATCACAATCAGTTGCACCAGATGCAGTTGGAGTGGCTGGCGAGGACGGGGATGTTCTATCCGAGGTTACCGGACTTGACAGGTGAGGAAAGATCGAGTGGCGGAATTTTTCGCTTATTTGTATCTACTCGAGATTACCTATAATAAGTGTTTATAGCGGACGTATAGGCAACCAGAGATACACCGACACTGTTTTCTCGACCGCCCGGAAGAGGGCCGCTTTTCTTTAATTCTTAATCTCTGATCGGACTTTGAAGTAACTGTCAACTGACACAATTATTACTTTAATTTTAATAATTTATTCTCGATTTAAAAATGTTACTAATTTGAGTGCAATAAAGCTGTTAAACCACATTTTCGCAAATCTTTGGGCCAAACCTCGACCCCGAGCTACAATTGGCGCCCAACTCGTGGACCCGAAGAAAATGAAAAGTGAAAAAACAGCAGAGAATAACAAAAACTAACCTAAAAAACCACGTGCTAAAAGAAAAACCGATGGAAATTTTCCTATGTCTTCGTCAGGAGACGAAAATTACGAAGAATCCCAGGAGTACTTTACAAAAACCCCTCGAAAAGTAAGCCAAATTGAGACGAGATCGAAAACAAAAGCACGAAAAATGGCCGAAGGAAATAACGCCCAGCAAATCGTTCTCACGGCCGAGCAGTTCAACCAGCTCATCAGCAGAATTGGTATCAACCAGCAAGCTCCTGCCCAAGCTCCCATAGCTTCAGGTTCGTTCGCAAAGTGTACTTCGAGGTACGATGGACAAGGCGACATCGAAGCGTTCCTCGACGCGATCGCGACCTATAAGGACTGCACCAACACTTCTGACGAGAACGCTATCAAGGGTCTCCCAATGCTTTTTACGGATCTCGCCGCTACATGGTACCAAGGTGTGAAAAGTTCGATTACGACATGGAATGCAGCACTCGAACTCATGCGACACACCTTCAGCAAAAAGAAACCGCCTCACCGAGTATACAGAGAACTATTCCAAAAAGAACAAACCCGGAGTGTCGCCGTAGACATCTTCATTTGCCAGTGCAGAGCTCTGCTTTCGCAGATTCCCGATGAGGACTTGACCGAAAAAGCCCGACTCGATATGGTGTATGGTTTGCTCTTACCGGAAATAAAAAGGGAGGTGCCTCGATCCAAAGTGAGCAGCTTTAAAGAGCTTCTGGACGAAGCTCGTCTGATCGAAGAGAGTATGGCGGAAATCGTACCCGTCATACAGCCCAAAAAAGAAACCGAAGCTCGAAAAGAGAAAAATGGCAGCAACAGCAAAGTACAGTGCCGCTTCTGCAAAGCGTACGGCCATGCCGTCAACGAATGTGAGAAGCTTGCTGCGAAGGAGAAAAAGCAAAAGGAAACTGCACCCACGAACGCCGCTGTAACCGGAAAACGCCAGACGGATGAGAAATCCAAGGACGAAAACGCCCCGGTCGTTCCGAAAATCAGCTGTTTCGGGTGCGGCCTCCCAGGATATCTCAGGAGAGATTGCCCAAAATGTAGCGGAACGGAGCCGCTTCGCAGACAGTTCTGTTCTCTAACGAGCTGTCAATCATCATACCGTCCAATCGTAGAAGTGGAAATCGAAGGAGCTTGTGGGACCGGACTGATCGACACCGGAGCCAAGCAGAGCGTCGCGGGCGCACAACTTCGAAACCTCCTACTTGAGAAAGGTAGGGTTTTCACAAAATCTAAAATGGTTGTGGTTTTAGCCGACGGTAGCGAAAAGGTACAAGAAGTGGAGGACATCACGGTCGACGTGTACTTGAACAATCGAAAGATTGTCACCACCTTCATCGCGTTCCCGAACGCCGTATCGAACAACACGTTATTCGGAGTCGACTTCGTCAACGAGTCCCGAATTGTACTGAACATTCCCCAGCGACGGTGGAAATTCATCGACGACGACGAATGTTTCGAGTTGCAGTTCGAAAACACAGAGACTTCCGAATTGTGTTTGAGTGCCGTCACCGCCCTCCGAGACGAAGAAGGTGCGACCTTGACCGACGAGCAACGAGAGAAATTAAATCGATTTCTCAGCGAACGAGAGGACATCTTCAAAATAAGGGGAGAACCGACCCCTTTCGCCGTTCACCGAATCGACACGGGGACCAATCTGCCGGTGGCAGTACCTCCGTACAAAATGACAGCCGAGAAGAAAGAAATTCTTCGTAAACAGCTCGACTCGATGTTGGAAGATGACATCATAGAGGAATGCGAATCGCCGTACGCATTCCCCGTCGTGCTAGTACCCAAAAAGGACGGTGGTCTACGCCTCTGCATAGATTATCGTCAGCTCAATAGCATTACGAGGACGGATGCGTACCCGATGCCCAGAATCGAGGAGATTCTGCATCTAGCGAAACGCACCTTGTACATGACGACGTTGGATCTCAGAACTGGCTATTGGCAGGTCGCCGTCGACGCGGCCGATCGTGACAAAACTGCGTTTACGACCCCTTTCGGAGTTTTTCGTTTTAAACGCATGCCATTCGGGCTAAAGAATTCAGGGGCCACATTCCAACGTCTGATGGACCGGTTTCGATCCGGACTGCAGGACGTCGTCGTATTTGCATACATAGATGATTTGGTCATCATTTCTGAAAGCTTCGAAGCACACCTCGAAGATCTGGCGAAAGTATTCGATCGATTGAATATTTTCAAGTTGCGAATTCATCGAGACAAAAGCGTCTTTGCGTGTGATAAAGTGCCGTACTTGGGTCACCTGATAACACCCCAAGGAATCCAGGCCGATCCCCGCAAAATCGCCGCAATCAGGGACCTGGCGGCGCCTCGAAACGTAAAACAGCTGCTTACGTTTCTGCAAACTTGCAATTGGTTTCGAAGATTCATCCAGGGCTTTTCTGACATCGCCCGACCTCTTACGAACTTAACGAAGAAGAATGCGAAATGGGAATGGGAGAAACCCCAAGCCGAGGCCTTCGAGCGATTGAGAATGGCCTTGACAACTGCCCCGATTCTTCGCCAAGCGGATGAAAAATTGCCGTTCGTGATTCGCACCGACGCGAGTGCCTATGCGCTAGGCGCCGTACTGATGCAGGGAACCGGTAACGACGAGAGACCCGTCGAATACTCTAGCCGCTTACTCACGCAAGCCGAACGAAACTACTGCACTACAGAGCGCGAAGCTCTCGCAGTCGTGTGGGCGCTGGAGAAATTCAAGGGATACGTCGAAGGAAGCGAGATTTTGGTCATCACCGACCACCAACCATTGCGATGGTTGATGACTCTAAAGTCGCCGACTGGCCGACTTGCACGATGGGCGTTGGCGATCCAACAGTACAACCTTAAGATCGAGTACGCCCCGGGAAAAACCAATTCAGTGGCCGATACATTGTCGCGACCGCCTACGGCACCCGCCGAGGGTAAGGTCTATGTATGCGCCTGTGTCGCCGATTTCCCAAAGCGAAGCGCTCAGGAGGTTCGCGAAAGTCAAATGGCCGATCCCGAAACGAAGAAAATTGTGGATGCTTTTGAGTCGCCGGACCATCCAGAACTTACAAACTGGACTTCTCGAGGATATCTGATGTGCGATGGCGTGCTTTACCGCAGCAACGTTGAAGAAGACGACGAAACGGGACAGCTTGTGGTGCCATCGAACGAAAGAGACGAAATCCTCCGACAGTACCATGACGCGGCCACCGCCGGCCATTACGGAATCGACAAAACGATCCAGAAAATTGCGTCCAAGTATTTTTGGCCGAGTTTACGCCGAGACGTGACCAACCATGTAAAGGGTTGCGTCGAATGTCAAAAATACAAACCGTCAAACCTTAAACCCGCTGGTTTATTGAAGACACCCGCCGCAAATCAACGGTTTGAAACCGTTGCGATCGATCTATTTGGGCCGTTGCCCACATCCGAAGATGGATATAGATGGATTTTGATCATCGAAGACGTCGCAAGTAAATGGGTTGAAATATTCCCATTAGAGGAGGCCACAGCAGTCGCCTGCGCCACCACGCTAACGAACGATGTATTTTTACGGTTCGGCTTCCCACGAAGACTGATCTCGGACAATGGAGTCCAATTCATAAGCGAGGTGATGCAATGCTTAACATACTGCTTGGACATTGAGCAATGTCTAACCCCTGTCTACCATCCTCAAGCAAACCCGGTAGAAAGAAAGAACAGAGACATGAAGACTCAACTAGCAATCTTAGTGGGAGATTCGCACAGCGATTGGCCATCGAAATTGCCTTCAATCAGATTCGCGATGAACTCCACAGAGTGTTCAACCACCAACAGGACCCCAGCGTTCCTGACATTCGCACGAGAGCTGAGAACCGTCAACGATGCGCAAAGGGACCTGAGCATGATCGCTAGTAACGAAAATTTTGTACCGAAGATTACTCCATACCTGATTAAGATGTCAGAGACCATGAAGGACGTCAGAGAAGTGCACGAAATGGAGCAAGACCGCAGAAAGGCTTACGCAGATAAATCCCGGCGCATGCAGCCGACTTTCGCTGTCGGAGATCTAGTCCTGGTGAAGAGTCACGTCTTAAGTAACGCACAGAAAGCGGTTACGAGCAAGCTTTTTCCAAAGAGAGACGGACCCTACCAGATCCGAAGTAAGCTATCGAGCGTGTCCTACGAAATCGCTCTACCGACCCAACCCGACGTTGGACTTGGTAGATACCACGTGAGCGACTTGACGCCGTTCAAGAAGGTGGACGAGGTCACCCCTGACCCGGTGAGATCGCTGAAGAGGCGCGGCCGACCACCCAATCGCCTTAACTTGTAATTGGCGAAAACCACGTCGAGGACGAACTGAGGTTTTCGAAGGGGAGTCTATAGCGGACGTATAGGCAACCAGAGATACACCGACACTGTTTTCTCGACCGCCCGGAAGAGGGCCGCTTTTCTTTAATTCTTAATCTCTGATCGGACTTTGAAGTAACTGTCAACTGACACAATTATTACTTTAATTTTAATAATTTATTCTCGATTTAAAAATGTTACTAATTTGAGTGCAATAAAGCTGTTAAACCACATTTTCGCAAATCTTTGGGCCAAACCTCGACCCCGAGCTACATGTTGTTGAATGTCAGTGGCCTTTTTTTGTTGTCGCGGACAATATAAAACTGTAAAGTGGTAACGAAATGCGTATACTTGGCTGTATTTGCTGATAACTTGAGAATATTATTTTTAGTGGAGATTTTGATTGTTTTATCTGAGGACGAAATCGGGAAATGTGGTCCAGAAATACATAGAACTGATTTTATCTCATTCCTAAAACGGCACACTCGTTGTTCCTTCTATTTCTTAATCCTCATGTCAGATCGCCGGTATGTAAAAATTAGGTGTAAAACTTTATTAGGAATGTTTTGGAATGTCTGTGAATTTGTGAAAATGTCCCAAACTTTTATGAAAATTAACAGGAATTTTTTTTTTGTAAATGTCTAAGGCCCGGTCTTTTTACTTCTAGTTAGCCTCCTGTTAGCTAACTGGAACCTTAGACTGTGACAATTCTGGTTGAAATGAATAATAGAGGGTCACATTCAAAGTTCCAGTTAGCTAACCGGAGGTTTAACCAGAGGTGAAAAGACCAGTCCTAAGAGAAATGAGAGAATGGTTTTGGTATATTTTTGGCATTGTTTAGAAACTTCTATGTACCCTGTGTACAAACGGTTTTTCAATCGAGTTGCCATGAATTATGTCTCTATCACTGTTTATCTAATGGTCATGAAGTGAGACAGAGAGATGGTCCTAGCTAACTCGATTCAAAAAACGTTTGTATGTTACACCCGGTATGTCTGTGAATATTTCAATGTTTCTGGGTATTTTTCTGGAGTATTGACAATTGACCATGCGTTGAATCAATTTCTGGTAATTTTTTTAAAAAAGAGTCAGGGAATGTCTTGGGAATTTTTGGAATATTAGTCTCAGAATGTCTGAAAATTATGAGAACATGTGAAAATTGAATTTCTAGGGATGTCTAAGAATATCTCAGATGGTCCAAGGATATTTAGTGAATATTGGAGGTATTTCTGGGAAAATCTACTTAGGAATCTCCAGTAATTATTGAAAATGTACAGGTTTCTGAAATGTTTGGAATTTTCAAAGATATATTCTTATTGTAAATTCTGCGAGAATCTTTTTTTGAAAATGTTCTGAAGTTTCCGGAAAAGTCAAAATGTCTGGGAACACGTGAAAATTGAATTTTTAGGCCTGTCTTAAGAACAACAGTACCCAGGAATATTTTGCCAATCTTGAAGGACATTTCTGGAAATATCTAGGAATCTCCAGTAATTTTCGAAAATGTATAAGTTTCTGGAATGTTTGGAATTTTTTACATTTTTGGGAATATTTAGGAATCTCCAGTAATTTTCGAAAATGTATAAGTTTCTGGAATGTTTGGAACTTTCAACGATATCCTTGTAAAATCCGCGAGAATCTCTTTTTGCAATGTCTTGGAATTCTTCAGCGGGGTAAATATGCTCTATTCAAAGATAAAATCGCCACCTCCAGTTACCTGGCTATCTCAAGTATCACAGAACTACGTATAGAAAGAATCCGGAATACCCGGAGAAATGCAGGAGAAACCGGCGAGAAATCGAGAAACGTAGCGAGCTTGAGAGGATCCGGGCAAAAAGCGCCAGAATCTGTATCGCAGTATAACGATGCGAAATTACAAATTCAAATCCCCCAGTCTCGTCGGAGGTCCGATTTCACGGTTACGCGAACTGCTAGCACACGGGCCGTTTAATGCGCATTATATGTGATAATTAAATGCAAATTGCAGCTCATCTAAGCGGCATTGTGCCTGGAAAACAGCGCGCACTCTTGATGAAGTGTAATCAAATTAGACCCAACAATGAACGCGACGCCGCCACCCCCGAACCCCCGAACCCTCCGGTTATTCCGCGCCACCCCCGAGACCCGCGGAAATCCCGCCCCCGGACGAAAAACCCCAAAAGCTCACATCTCTGATAATAACCGACTTGGATTTTTTCCCGGGGTTGGTTACTTCGGGGGTGGTTCGAGGACGGGGTGGCCCTTGAGGGGTGGGTGTGCGTCATCTTATCGGCAAGATAAACAGACCGGGCTGACGAGCCGTCGCGAGGACGACGATTGTAAATTGGGCTTGTAAACACATTCTAACATGATCAGCACTACATTAGGTCCGGGCGTCTCTGTTACGTTGCTAAACTAACCGGAAAACTCCGGATTCCACTTCACACCGCCGTCCTCGATCATCCCCCGGACGATCGATTCCGGGAAAAAGCAGGGAAAAATCGAAAAATCCGGTCGGCCGATGATGGCGGCATCACGGATGATGACGCCGCCGCCCCCATTTTCCGAGTTTTAGCGCCGCGCCGCCTCCGGTTCGTTCGTTCGCTCGCCCACCCCCGCAATTAGCTAACTCGATTTGAGAGATCCCTTTCCGGGGATCTGTTCACAATGTGTTGTCAATGTTTTGTGTTCGGTCGTCGCTTGCGCGTCTTTATTCCCTCTGCAGACAGTTTCCGAACTAACTTCATTATACGAGCCCTTCTTATTCCCACATACACGCGAATTTCAGGTTTTCAGGAATTTCGGCAAACGCGATTTGAATTAAAGATCTCGCCCGGTAATTAAACCGCAACCTTTCCGGGGGAGATGCAGACGAAGAGAACAACCCCCAATCAATAAAAACAAACTTTCGCCCCTCGTTCTGCCAGTAAGGGGGAAACTCCGACTGGAATTAATTAGCCCACTCGGATTTTTTTTTCTATTTCATTATCGAAAATAATGAAATTTGATCCATTCTAAAAAAATACACCTTTTAGGTAAAAAATTAGTCCGGGCTTATCCGCTTTATCCCGCAGTATGGAGGTGGGTTACTCTTAATTAAATCGGCGACTAATGCGCTAATGTTATCACAAGTTCGGCGATTATTTATCATCGAGGGAGATTATTATTGTATCCGCGAACAAATAATTAGAAGAATATGAAATCAAAATTAATAAAAATGTAACAATAAATTTGCTCCGCTTATCACACAGTCCCAATTAATCCGAATTTATTATACGGTGAACTTATCATAATAATAATAACAATTTTAGCTAAACTGTAATATTCATTAAGCCCGCACACGACCGATGGGCGATAAATAATTCTAATATTAATATTTAAGATAATAACTCTATTTCGGAATTATTACCATTATTATCTCAATCCGCCGGACATATGGTGACACGTTTTCAAAATTTAATGAAAAAACGCCATTATATTGGGAGGAGGAATCGAGCCAATTTTTGGGGGCTGGAAAATCGGTCGGGTTAATGACGGCAATTAAAGTAATTTATCGATAAGAGCCAGTCACCGTACGCGCATTATACAGGGTGAGAATCGAAGGGGTCGTTATTTTGCATCCCCTCTGTGGTGGTGGCGGATGCTCAACCCATGCGGTTAACTGGGATTTTCCACCCTTAATTTATTCGGTGACGCCACATGTGTCACACTCTTTATTATTCATCCCGTCTATTTATTTTTCCAATAATGAAATTCAAAGGTCACGATCAAGGGATACAAGAGGGTGGGTCGACTAATTGTGAGATTACCACCCTTCGCATCTTCAATTTCGTCGGAAATCCTTGCCGGACGTTCGGGAAAAGTGGCGTTTTCTTGTGCAACAAATAACGCAAAACGAGTCGAGTATAATGCGGGGGATAATGGCTCCGGAACGTGGAATTCCGGCTGTAAATCAGGCCGGGAAACGATCATCGGGATGTTTTAAAGCCCTCCTGCGATCCGGGCCGATTGCTTCCTGATATATGGACGATATGCGAGAGCGTTCGATGCTTATAAATTGCCCGCATTAAGCGCTCTTTCAATCTCGAAAGCTCCAGACTTTTTCGAAACACGAGGAAAAAACGCAAATTACCCACTCCGGAAACTTGAAACGTGACGACGATTAATTATTTCGCTATTTATTTTCGGAATTATTGCAATTAGCTGCATGCAATTGCGATAATTCCCATTCAGTTGAACCCCGCCGGCCGGTACGTATACGAAATATACGAGAGATGTCTGCAAACAAAGTTCTAATGATAATGGACGAAAACGTCCCCCATAATATAAACACACACGCTAAACTAAACTCCGACCAACCCTCAATTGATCCCATTAGGTGTCATATATTTCACGGTCGGCCTATTATAATTCAATGGATTGTTGATATTCGCTCCTATTTAGACAAGTTATATTTCAGCAGGTGGCCATCTGGCACCCAATAATCATCACTGGGTGTTGGGTGTTTTTATTCCCAACTAGGAGGGTGAGCATTCGCTTTATTAGCGCTGTTTTGACACAACCGGATCTTGTATTGAGATTAATCGATTCCTGGGCTTTCATAGAATTTCGGTTTACTACCCCGGAAATATTTTTCAATGAGGTGAAAACGGCAAACGGGGCAACCAGGTGGCATTAATTTTTTCTAGTATACGAGGGAAAAACATCCCTTATACTTAAGGTCTTGGAGAGAGCTTATCTCGCGGAAAGGACTGTAACTAAAAGGAGGGTGAAATTAGGGGTGTCGTTAAATGTATTACGATATTAAATTATCATGACAATGGTGCAATCAGGGGTGCCTCGGTGATAAATACACTGCAAACATACGGCCCTTCTGGCCGCAGGTTTTATATACGCAATATGCTGACAAATTAGAGGAGGCCAACACTATGAATAATTAAATAAACACCGACCCTGCACCAAAGCAAAACAAGTGCAGACTCCCCCCTGAACAACCCTCAAAGGACCTTCTTACTTATAACCTTTTGCGCGTCTTTAGAATTGGCAAAACCATAGATAAATGCTTTTTTGCGTAATTAGATGGAGAACTAATATCGGAACTGTGGATGACGGGTAATTCCATCAAATATTGACACGGCGCAAACGAAATCTTTCTAAATGGCGGCGCGAGGTGGAAATAATCCGTTCGATTAGTTGTGTCAATTAGCCAAATCCTGGAGCAAACGAACATTTCGAAACTGCGCGCTCTCCTCTCGACGTTTGATTTACGATAACTTTTATTGGTCCCTTAAATCTATACGAACCCGACGCGACCAATTACGCGAATTCGAACGATTAGCTTTATCCGTATATCTCGGGAAAAAGAGCGAGAGGGTCCGTCAAAGGGCCGAAAGGCAGCAATCACCGAAAGTGCCTCGAAATTACTAATAATCCCTATAAATAGATTTCGGAATTTTCGCAGGATGCGGCCCCGGACATGCCCTTTTGGGCAAAACCCGTCGACCCAGGACCGCGTTCACCTCCCAGCAGCTCCTGGAGCTCGAGAAGCAATTCAGGCAGAACAAATACCTGTCGAGGCCGAAGCGTTTCGAAGTGGCCACCAGTCTCATGCTCACCGAAACTCAAGTGAGTATAAAAAGCGGAAACTTTTTAACGGCCGTTCGGAAATGCGAAGGGCCGATTTCGAGAGTCCGGGCGATGTAATGGCGATGAAACGGGATCAGGACGAGACGCGTGATAAATCCGCATCACATCTCGGGCGCAGTTAGTCATCGCAATCCTAAAATATCACTTCTGTCTGTTTGTTTGAAGTTGTACTTAACACACCCATAACTCTCGGTGGGGGCGGAGAGACGCGACTTCGGAATCAAGGAAATGTCGAGGTTTATCCTGAATCGGTTGTTTTCAGGTGAAAATCTGGTTCCAAAATCGGCGCATGAAATGGAAACGCAGCAAAAAGGCACAGCAGGAGGCGAAAAGCGGACCGAAAGACGACAACACCTCCACGAAATGCGCGCAAAATAATAAAGCGCAATCTTCCGTGGTGCCGTCCCAAGAAAATACGGAAAATCAGGTGCAAATCGCGGAAAGTGACGCCAACAATCGGAAAATTCAAGACGGAGAATCTCTATACAGACCTTACGTTGTGTAAAAGTTAGTCCACTAGACTAGAAAAAACGCAATAACTAGATTTTTCAGTTGATTATTGTAAATAAATCTGTAAATAATCGCTACAATTCCTTATAATTAATTAGTTCCCAAGATCTCTTGAAGTTTTGTATAGGTACGACATACCTGAGTTCGAATTTTTGTATGATAAGCGCTACCTCATTTCCAATTCTTCACTTATACCTTAAAATCGCATATAAGAAATAAAGTACGCTGTAAATATTTTCAAGTTCCTAATTATAATAATAATATTAATCGATAGAGTAATGATTAAGTTGTAAATCGATGAAAATAAAGGACGAGATGACATTATACCTTATAAACGTTCCGGACTTTTATTAATTCTCAAACAGATATAGAACCGAATCATCCGGATTCTCCGGAGTGATCTGAATCGGAAATCGCCCCCTAAAACTTCGATGATGGCGGCCACCAGAACTAATGCCGCTTTCTGATTGGTTGAAAACTTTTAGATTAGTTCCGATCTCGGCAATTTTGGTCGAGAAACTCATAATTTATTGCCCTCGGAGAGTAGAGGAGCCCTTTCGAGTACAGTTGGAACATCAGAACTTTCTCCGCAGATATTATCGAGTTTCCTTGATTGGGAAATCCCATACGGAATAAGCTCTAACGACGAAATCATTATTGGTTCGGTTCGGTGGCAAATCGCTGATTTATCCGTCCCGATCCGTCTTCGCCCATTTATCGGCAGATTAGATTTGGTCCCCGGAACTAACCGCCTTTAGATCAAGTTAAAAAGCGCAAGAGATCACCGGATTTCTTTCTCCGTCCGCCGTACCCAGACTATACCTCATACATAAATACATGATTTCGAATCGGTCGAGTTAAGTTAAGCGAGAACTCCACTTTAGACGAAACCTTTTAGCAAATTACATCGAGAGAACGATATGGACCATTGTAATACACGATGCGATTCCCCATCACATCACAAACCGAGCCGGAGAGGGCGATATAAGCACAAATGGGCGCCTCATTTATGCAACCACCAAGCCGAGCCAAAACGTAACACCTACTTATACCGTTTTTCTCGATAATAATGACGCATTTCGGGGTAGAAGTCGTGTACCTGTTTACTAGGAGATAAAAGAGACGATTCCTATAATTTGGGGGCAGTTTTATGGCACCGAGACACTTTCGTTTAGAGATTTTACATCGGTTTCGGTGGATTTCAACAAATTTTACGGCCGATGATGCCGTAAAGAAGGGGAGACTCGGTTTAATCCCGCGATTTGTATTCCAATCGTACCGGCGCCATTTCTGATCTAAGTGAGGTTAGATTACCATATTTGATTTCACGAATCGCATTAGCGAATCTGCACCCTAATTATTGGAGAAAATCTTAAACATGAAAAATGTCATATAACCTAACTTCTGAAGACAAATCGGTTCAAAGACACTAAATTTACTAAACCTAGTGAATTTTCCGATAGGGCGAATAAGTTAGGCTTCGTCCTGCTTTAACGGCGTCATCGGAATCTAAGTGCAGGGATCGCTGAGCACATTTCCCTAATTCGATAAAAGTAAATTGCGAGAGAGCGAGTCCGAGAGCGACGTTCGTTCGATTGCGAATCCGTCGTACGGCGTCGAAATTCGAATCGAGAGCCGTCGAGACGCCGGAGACCGGCAGAATGGATATGATGGCAGTAAACGGAAGTGCCCGTGGCGGATGTTGATTGGTAATTGTTTCCCCGCAGCTCCCGACGCCCAATCAACGAGCCGAGAGTAGTGGTGCGGAAAACGGCACTCTAACTCTACTCCTTCGGAATAACAATGGACACACAAACTAGACACAGTGCGGATAAGATGGGAGAGACCGCCATGCAGAATGATCGAGACCCCGAGCAAAATGATTCACAGAGAGCCCCGACTTCGGTATTATCGGAGAAGAATTGAAACGTGATACCGGCAGAATGGATCTCTAATCGAATCCGGCTCCGGCAGTAATCGAATCAACCGCAAATGAAGCAAAAATTCACTAATAATTCAAGAAAAATCAGTAAAATATACCGCAAAAATCTCATCTTCAATACGGTGCCGGATAAAAAAGCGCAATCAAGACTCATTCCTCAACTTAAAACCAACGTAAAAGTGTCGGAATTACGGAAATTAAGTTAAGACTGATTGAATATTTGAAAATTGGGGTTCACAGAGTAAATTTTAATTTCATGGTCATAGCGCCATCTCTTAGACAAAAGCCAAAGCTCACTCGTTTACGCTGCAGATGCCTGTAAATCCTAATAATGACCTTACCCAATGTTATTGTTATGCTGTCACTGTCAAAATTCTGCTTATTTTTGTAATGCAAGCGTTTCAAGTGGACGTTTTCAGTCGAAGGGACTTTACAATTTCCGTATTTTCAGTGTTGATGTCATTAATAGAGTATTAAAGTGCAGAGAATGAAGACAATTGTTGGTAAAGTGGTAGTGTTGGGTCATCAAGGTACTTGTATTTTTTTCCCCATTCTTATGTCCCTTATCTCAGAAATGTGGCATTATCCGTTGTATTATTCAATAAATATCTCCTACACAGATATCATTTCGCGTGACATTATTATCAGTTCAACCGTTTCTGCTACGTAAGGTTTTTTTCGAAAATTATCTCATATTGCTTGAGAAATAAGAAAATGCTAAGGGGAGCTTAGATAGGTTCATAGTTGGCTAGTGCATGGCTAAGCTCGGCTTAACTAGGGCGTGAACCGAAAATTCAGGAACAAGAAAATTCACTTGAAAATAGCTATCTGATGATGTTGGTTGCCATTGTCGAGCGAAGGCGAAATCTGATAAAGTGCAATATTATTGCTCGCAGGTGTTGGCAAAACCAGCACTATCGTCCGATATGTCGAGAACTGCTTCAGCCAGCACATTTCCCCGACAGTGGGGGCGTCGTTTTTCAACTGTAAAATACTGGTCGACAGCAACACAATCAAATTACAAGTATGTCAATAACTGGAGCCTCTGCGAATCTGTAAAAATTCGTAATTCCACTAGATCTGGGACACAGCCGGCCAGGAGCGCTTCAAAGCAATGGCACCGATGTTCTACCGTAACGCGAACGCGGCGCTCCTAGTGTTCGATATCACATCGCGTGACACTTTCGAAAGCATGAAAAGCTGGGTCCTGGAACTGAGGAAAAACGTCGAAGGACCGATTGTCCTGTGCGTCGTCGGCAATAAGATCGATCTGGCTCGAAACCGACAAGTGTCGAGAGACGAGGCGATACAATATTCGCAAAGTATCTCAGCCAGTTACCACGAGTGTTCAGCAATGCAAGATCAGGTAATGATACGACTTGAGGTGAAGTACCAATGCTTTTTGATGATTGGTATTTCAGGGAGTAGCGTTACTCTTTGAGGACATCGCGAGGGGATTGTTGCGTCTTCTAGGCAATACGGCTAAACACAATCTTAAAGTTTACGAGAATGAGAACATTGATGACTTGATGGCGAGATCGAGCGAACTCGAAGCTACCGATGTCGGCAAAGAAGAGTTTGCCAATTTGAGCATAAGCAGCATCGCACATGGCAATTCCGTCAAGTCTAGCTGCTGTTAATTGACTGGTTTGATACAAAATGCACAGTTTTTGTTAATAGAATTGTGATAATCTAGGTTTTAAGTATTCAATTTAAGTTCCTCATTTTGGCATACTGGGAAGAAATTCCCATTTCTTACATAACCAAATCGATTTTATATTGTATCATAAGCATATCTAGCTTAGAATAAAGTTTATAATGTTGACTTTCCTAACAGCGGTTTCTTCTTGTAATAATCCCATCCTCTTCACAACTTTAATTGCGAGTTGTTTTTTGCAAAGATCAAGGAGATGATTAATCGCTTGTGGTTTAGTGACAGTCCTCTCAACGGTCCATAAAAAGGAAACGCCGCATTATGGGATACGCTCGATTACCATTTGCGTGACGTTTAAGGTTACAAGTGTCGCGTTATAAAAATCCATATGGATCTCGAAATGCTACAACTTTTTCGAGGTATTTAGTTGGCGCCACTGATTGAGTCTGAAGAATTCCAATTTGCCACATATTGCCCACTCTATGGATACATCGAAGACCGGCATATAAGCACCTGGCAGTTCGAAATTGGAGTCTCTCAGTCTCGAAAGAATCTCTGAAATCTAGCAGAAATTTGCGGAATTCCCGCTCCGAATTGGAGGGTTGGAACTTCTTTGGCGCCAACATTTCCGGCTCATAATTTTCACCACTATCGTAATAATCATCATATTCTCATTAGAACCCAAAATGAGAAATCTTGAAATAATAAAATTACTTTTTATGATCATTTTAATTGGTCCATCCATGGCGATTAGGTCCCCACTTTCTCATATTCTAATTTAGTTGAGTTTCTTATAATGATCGCATTCGAACCAGATGCTCTGTCAACTAAATATATCTTAATCATCCCTCCTCTCTCGGATAAAACTCCGCCCCTTCTTCAATTCGATTGGCTCCAAAGAGACTCAAGTTAATCCTGAAAGTCGCTTTCAGGATTTTCAGGCAAATTTATTTTAGTCGACTGAAACTAATCATTAATATGTTTGTTGTAACGTGAATCGATACGAATCGTATAATGGAAGCAGAAGACAAAGTCGAGAGGGCGAAAACGATCGAAAGTAGCAACAAATCGATCAATTTCTCGATAGACTCGTTACTGGCATCCGCTGGACCGAAATCCTCGCAATCGGCCATCAATGTGACAAAAAGTGAGGCGGTAATAAACGTCGATTGTAATACCGATTCAGTCGATTCGATCGAAAGTGCCAAAAGCAAAAGTGGTGTCGTGAAAAAAGAATCAGAAGATGTGGTCTCGACATCAGAAGATCGCTGCAGCAGCAGAAGAAATTCCGAAGGTAAGGAAAATAGGAAAATATGGGCCGATGCGATAAATTCGCCTCATTAAAGATTTCACAACACGTTTATGTCTCCACTATAATAACATCATCCGAGTATAAAATAAAAAATTGCAGTATAATTGAGGATTTACAAGCTTTAAAAAACATCAAAGAAGCAGACCAGCCAAACCTTTTGATATCAGATACATCCATAAATAAGTCACGCTGAGGTAAACTCTACAGATTTATATTATTGGGAGGAAATTGTCCTCGGCGTTAAACTATCAACTAATTTGATCTCATTGTTTTGTGTATTGTTTATGTTGTTTTCACAATAACAAATATCGTCGATTTATTTGTGATATCAATTTATCTTCGCATCCTAACAAAGCAGTTCAATAAAAATCCAAACGTCTAGCACCTAAGCTTATGAATTAGGTCCTTTCTGGAACCTTCAAGTGACAAGACTAACATTTGGATAACTTATTGCTAGACCTTTGGGGTTAAATACTAATAATTCTAGTATAACTTTTGACTGGGTCGAGATATCTTTTGGCGGTGAAGACTATTCATATTCGTCAAGAAATAATTGCCCTTTCTGAATATTTCTGGTCCCGTTCACATTTCACACATGTATCCTCCCGAAATAAAACAATTCGAGCTTCGAGAACGTACTTATCTCCCCTTATAAAAAGTTACAGGTTATAACTTATCTCTTGAAAGATTTCCTGCCGACTAATTGCCGCTACACGACACCGCTGTCTAAACAGGAGATTAATATATTTACTCCCGAAATAATTACCGAGTGATGCAGCCTCTTTCGAAAAGAGTACTCTCCACTCACCGTTTTATACTTTTTAAATAGCGGCAGCATCGCAGCGGCATCATAATGAGATTACGAAAATAATTTCACACAATTCCTCTACCGATCAACACTTTGTCTCGATCTAATAGTAGGACAAAACATCATTACAATGACGGTACGAATTGAACACCGGACTAGAGGATTTCGTTAGGTCGTATCTCAATCGTCGCCCCGAATCCTTTGCCAGAGAATTTGACAAAAAGCTCCGGGGTGCTAGCGGACTTGCATTATTCGGTTTGCGCAAATGGGTTTTGAAATAACCGCGGAAGCCTCGAAATTCTGCTAGCGGCGATGAGCGGTCTTTAGTAATTAGACAGCGTTTAGTGTCACTTTGTCTTCTGAAAACACTCCCTGTCAATTAGGCGTTGATGTATGGCCGCACATACATGTGTATGCCGTTTAGTGGGACCCTCGGACGAAAAACTTGCCAAGAAATAAAATTGCGCTATTTTTCAACATTTCCAGATTTTATTTTTGGGGAAATTTCAGAGGCTCATCTCGGAATGCTTCAACGAGGTCGCATTTTCAGCCTTTCAGTTTCAGATATTGTTTTTCACTGAATCAGAGACATTTTCATGCAGGATCTAGAAAATATTTCTGAAAGGATATGTGGATTTCGTTTCTTTTTGGGATTATAATAATTTAGGAAGTTTTGGGTGTCTGATCTGTTGTGTCCTGTGTCGAATTCAACACCAAACAGTTGTTTTTAATTTGCCGTGGCAAAATTTATGACGGCTAGAGCGGTTCGGTGGGAAGTGCAGACACGTTAAGAAGACGCTAATTTGCGCCGGTTGAGACGGAATTAGATTTTAAACAGCTAACGATCCACGATGCGTTGAAAAATGACACAAAAAAGCGAACACGGGGCTATCTCGTGTGGTAGGTAATATATTATCGACTAAACGTCGTACCCGCCGCTTATTCGTCTCTTTTGAGGACCGTCTAACCGCCTGCGTTTGAGAGCAGTTTCCTCTGCGACGATTAGAGGCGTATAACTGACATTAATTTCTGTTATAAACGACATTTAAGAATTCTTCTCTCGGTGCTAAATTAAATTTACCATAGGAGAGCGCGCACTTTGGAGCACAAGCTAAAGCATTTTATGTTTCCGACGAATTTACGAGAACAAGACCCAAACATTTTACTGCCATTTAATTAGGCAGGACTATCTCACACTTTAATTTTAAATAATCGTTTCGCAGATTCGAGATCCGAGGATGAACGCAAGAAAAGACCGAGGACTGCTTTCACAGCGTCGCAAATTAAATCTTTGGAAGCGGAATTCGAAAGGAACAAGTACCTTTCGGTTGCCAAAAGGTGCCAACTCTCTAAATCCCTGAAACTGACTGAAACCCAGGTACTTTTCTATCGACTAGTAGAGAGAAAATTTCGACTAATCCTAGAGATTATTTTCAGATAAAAATCTGGTTCCAAAATCGGCGCACCAAATGGAAAAGGAAGTACACCAACGACGTGGAACTCCTGGCTCAACAGTACTACTCCTCAATGGGAATTTTAACCCCCAGACCGATTTTCCTCGGAGATAGACTTTGGTAGCAAATTTTCCCTATAGCTCAATAATCAACAATGAAATAATTTTTGAAATTTGAAGCAGGTTCTTCAATTATCCGGGCCAATCATCGAGCTTACCGAATATGCAATCTGCTTTACCGACCATGTTACCACCGCAAAATCCAAACTCACCGATGCTACCAACCCACCTGTCAAGACAATACGTCGATTATCCAGAACCGGAAAATTCACCAATCGTGCAATTACAAAACTTTGGAAGACATTATGAAACTTCATGAAGAACAAAAAGCTCAATTCTAATTATAATCACCAAAGACTTTTTTAATGTTTGTATCATTATTATACATTATTGTACGTAAAGAAATAAATAGCCGCTCATTTATTTAAATTAATTAAACTGATGAGTGATTTCTGGAGAAGTACCCATAGACATATTCAGAGCAGAATTATCCATCGAATCAGTTCTAGACGAAATTTGTTGTAAGAGATCATCGTCTTCATCAAGTAACGCCTGCATTCTCCTCTTGTATCTGTAACAACATAATAATAGTCAACTTTATTGCGATGAAATCGAGGATTCAGTTACATTTCACTATCTGGATTATTATCGGGATTCCTGCACTGCTCCAATTTCTTATCAAGCGTTTTCAATTGAACCTTATCAGGCACAGAGTCCACCATTTTCACCATAACCCTGATAGCTCGGACCGCCTCAATCAATTCGTCTAGTTTGCCCTGTCCATCCACGCCAAAAAGAGTGTCGGTAACGTAGGAATCTAGATTTTCTTGAAGTTTTGACGCCGCATGTAAAACTGCAGCTAATGCCACCTGACTTGGGGCGTATAAAAGTACCACATCAGTCAGGAAAGCCTTCTCCAGGAAATGCTCAATGCCCGGGCGCAATCTCTCGGGATCATTCAGGGAGCATCTCGTCTAAAACATGACCAAAGTTAATTCGAATTAAAACGAAATGCGAGATTAGTACTTTAATATCGATGAGAAGGCCCTCTACTGGCCTAAAAGGGTTGTGAATTGAAAGGTGGAAATTGAGCTGTTCCATGAGTAATAATTCATTGTTTAAGATAATATCGGTGGCTTTTTCTCGGTCTCCTCGCACGTTCGCCAGGAACTGCTGTATAGAAATGTTGAATTCTTCCACTTTGCACGCTAAATAAATACAAGTGGCCCTAAAAAACATAATAAATTTAACACGTGTTTATTAGGAATGTTATTGGCACTCACATAATCTCTTTTGGATGGTAGTTCATCACAGAATTGTGGATGTAGAATCGTTTGAAATAGTGAAAGGCCGTCCCGACTACAGACCTAGTCATGGGTGGTTGAAACCGTTTACAAAAGTCTCTCAATCGAATCTCGTATCTTTTCACCATGATTTTCTCCTCTTCTGCCGTCAGAAAGTAGTCGAATTTGTTGGCATCCTAGAATAATGAAACGTTGTTAAAAATCCCAAGAAAACTAGAGGAAATGGGGCTTACATCAATGTGTCTTCCATAATTTTGCACATGTTTGAAATTCGCAATTTCTCTTAGTTTATTGAGCTCTTCTTCACTACCAAACATCCAGTATTTACGCTGCGTACTTGTAGCGAACATGCTCACGGTAAAATCGTTTTAAATAAAGAAATAAACAGCCACCGGAATACTTCAAAAGTGAGGTTAAACAATTTTGACAGATAGTGACAGTCCTTCATAAATATCGACGCTGCAAACCATTTTATGAATAAGTTTCGCTACCGTTTAAGAGGTGGCGCTGCTGTACTAAACTTTGTTAAAATTCTGTAAATCACAGGTAATTGATTGAATATCGAATCAATTTGTTGGAAATTTATTATAGGATTTCAATAATTTTTCTGTGATGTTCGCCTGTAGATGTGTGTTAATGTTAGTACTATCATTGGCTTTTTTCATTTCCTCGAAGGCTTACAAGACTTGAAACACGTGTTTCTGTTTCTTTTCATTTATTCCGTGTTTGATTCATGTACTTGATGAATTTTTCCATTGTGTGTTGCTCGATACTCATTAGAATTGCTAATGTGTAATGTAGAAGCGTCGAAAAAAGTGTATTCGGACAGGAATAACAAGCAACAAACAGTTTTTTACTGAAAATACGCATTCGTCACGATTTGTACCTACAATTGAGTAGGTGGTTCCACAAAGAAAAGGTGGAAATGCAGCATTAGCATGAAACAAGCAGATACCGTATAAATTATAAATTCCCATATTTAAATCGAATAATATCTTCCAATAAATCTCGTTTTAACATTACATGTCCGTATCGTGGGAAGTAATTCAAGTTATTACTGATGTTTTTCCTCAGAGTTATCGGGTCTTTTGTGGTGCGGTCGGCGTTTGAATTGATCAATGGACCATCAAAAGCGAACTCGAGACCGGTCGCGTCCTTGTCATAAAGAAACTAATTGCAGGTAGGCACTCACTAATTAACCGGTGCTCGGTAATTAGACGGTCGTGGTGTTTGTGGCCATTTACCATCGACGTATACCCGCCGATTTTTATAATGGCGAAGAAAGAATAACACCTCTCGCGACTAATAAATGCGTATGGCGAGGTATAAAGCGCAAAAAGATCTGGATCTAAATCGGGCCCCATTAGCATATTGATGATTTATGGGCGCGGTAAGGCGCGAAAAATGGCATTTCCCCACCGAGATCCGATCCGATTTCGGACGCATTCAGTGATTTCTTTCTGTACCTAGTCACGTTGGTACCACCGATGTGGAACTTTTTCTCAGTGTGTGGCGTGTGTGCACGTCTAGTAGGATTGAGTACCAACAGGCGAGTGGGTACCTGGATTGCGATGGTACCGCCCATACCCGGGGCAAAATGCGGCAAGAGACGGCCATGTTATCGGGGCCGCAGGGTACCACCTCATACAACCGGTCTTATACTTTCGTGAGTTGCAACCGCTTTTACCGACGCTCCGGTGATGATGAGTACCAACCGCTCAAAGAGAAAACTGCGAATTTTCAGTTGGTACTGCCTAGACTGACTGATGGTGTCCCTCGCGGTGGTACTTCCACATTTCCAGTCTTATAACGATTCTAATTTGAAATGCAAATTCCCATCTCGACGTAATAATCAGAGAGTGGAGAGACGTATAGAGGCTAATGCAAATTTGAGTGCTCTCTCTGGTGGTACCACCCATCACGAAAACCCATATACGAGAGTATAACGTGTGGAATTATTATCGAGCAAGATCAGTGGACAGTTGCTCCTACTTTATTATACCGTATCCGTTTAGAAAAAAGGCGCTCGAATCTCGAATGAAAATAATAAATAAAATTGGCCCGCAGCTCTCGTCGATATTTCATACGAGTTATAAAGGTGCGTTCCTATCGGTATTTCAGCAGAAAAGGGGGCCGGAATAGTCCGCGGGCTACATTATCCAGTGTCTGCAATCCGCCACCAGAAACTCAATCGAATTTCATTCCTCGTACAAGATTCACCAGATATTTGGTCGATTGTTAATGCATATCTCTACACAGTAGCATGTATAATGTAAGAAATATTCCGGTGTCTTATAATTATACATTTGAAATTACAATGATTAAGATTCGAAATAAAAACATTACGATATTCCGGCGGCTTTATTTGTGCTCTCCACGATAGGTATGATGAGGCCGGAATTATTCATGACTATTATTCATTGACAGATGAATTATTGAGCGGACCAATCCGAATCCGGAACGGTGAATCCTTTTTTCCCTTTCGATGATGATGGTATCGCACCGAAAACACATCTGATATATCCATAAGCGTAATAAATTGTAATAGATTTATTATGCGTCCCATTGTTCAATAAATAAAAAGCGTATCGTATAAGAGATTCATACGCACGATAATAGACCACTACGGTTTCCAGTAGGTATAGGATGCCTGGAATTATAATTGCGTCAATTGACAGATAGAACAAGAATTTGATGATTTTTCTGATGTACAGGTCAGGAATGGGTGGAAGAAAATGGGTGATCGCATACCCCGTTCTTATAGGCGCGGATAATAATACAATATACGATTATTATAATGGCGTAATTGACTCAAATTATCCCGACCGCATGAAAAAAGTTAATTCAGCGGTGGCCGTGTGCCAACAACGCGCGCCCGCTTTGTGCTTTTCTTCGTCGCCGAGAATTCCCGATGGATTTTACGGAATTGTTACATATCTATCAATATATGGATACGTGGGCATCACATGATGCGGGCGTATTTCCTGTCGGATGGCGTGTCGGAGAATTCCATCAATAATGGAACGAAGCGGCGGTCGAACGGTTTCACTTTGCTCAATTATTCACGGTTCCCTGAAAGGTGGATATGTTTGAATTCGTGCTCCCGCTTATCAATCTTTAAATGTGACACATTGTCCCTTGTTCATCGGCCAACCCGAAGAATAACGAAAACTCCACAGAGATACGGAGTCGAGATGAGCGCGAGCCGGTCTACGCGGATCGCGTTGTTGGCGCACGGCCACAAATAAAGAGTGTAGTTTAAGCGAGCAATGTAATTTTATAATTTTCCCCTTATTTCGTCACAAATTACTCTGGGAGCATGTTTAGCAGCCTACTTTAGTTCGATCGTGGCGGCTGTAGCGACAACAATGTCCTCATCCAAGCCGAAAAACCTCCCAATAGAAAAACACCCCCGAAAATTCACCGAGTGACGTTACAGTGAAACCCCAAAAGTTCACCCAAGTTCCGTCCAGTGCGAAATCTCTTAATTCGGTTTTAATTGTTAATGATTATCGGGCTTGGGTAGTACCGGCGTGTGTGTGGTAGGTATAGAGGTGGGTAGGTAGGTAGAGACAACCGTATAAAGTTGAGGTCGAGTCCGGTCGGTAATATATCTAAGCACCGAGACTATAATTGTCGGTTACCGAATGTGCCCGCAGCAAGATGGCGCCAAAAACAAAAAATAAACAAAGTGTTGCCAACTGAAAGAGCGCGGGAAAGGAGCCCCATTACGTCACGCGTGCCCCCTGGTGGTACAAACAGTGAACTCTGCTAACGTTTCCAGGATTATAATAATAACGATAATCTGGAGAAGTGTGTCCCTACTAATTATCGGATATGCTCGCCCTCGTCAAGCTACCGCTCCCTTTTTACCATAAAAAAACAATCCGGTCGTCGATAATTATCGTGTGGGTATTGTGCCTTTTTCGTTATTATACGTTCGGGGGAGAGAAATGGCCGGGGGTGTGTACGCGCCGCTTTTAATAATATTTTAGGGTAATTTTTAATTGCCACCTTCCGACTCTCTGCTTTTTTAATTGGCACCGCTGTCAATTATCCGGTCGAGGGAAGCAAACCCATCGGCTATACTTAAGTACTTCAACCACCCAGTCCACCGTTGTAAGGAAGGTGTAAAAAGTGGAAAACCTTGGTACCCGGGTAATGGGGGCATCGGTTATTCACAGTCCACGGGTTACTTGTCGATTTTTGTAACCAACTCGGTAATTACACTGTCGTAATAGTTGAAGTGGTACTACCTGTAGCAATAAAATTCTATCACTGGGATGTGGGCTTTTAGTGAATTGATATCGGTACCACTTTATGAGTTTCTGATGAACCAAGCGACGGATCTCGAGATTTCTACAAAAAATAGATTCCGTTGCTAGATATTGAGCTTCTTCATTGTGAAGTTATTCCGAGTAGATACAATCTGACCGGTGAGGTACTACCTTCTAATTTCCCGATTTCGCCGCCACCTGACTTCCACTTTATGCCAGAAAAATGTTAATCCGACTTTTATCAAGACCCGAATGATTTCTTGAAAATTCGTCTTCTGACATAGTTCGGAGTTGGCTGGAGGGGTTCCGGTGAGTGGTCTGAAAAGTTGTGCAGGTTGTCGATCGTAAAAAAATAAAAAGGGAAAAGGTCGGCGCCTGTGTCGAAAAAACCCAAATTTGTGCCTAAAATGATAGAGCGCAAGCATCTGCATCATCATAAAGCATAACTGTTAGTGTGTGATGCGTTTCTTCTTCTTCGAGTCGTCGTTCGGTTTCGTTGGTTGGGTTTTAGCCCCTCGATGGCCTAAAGGCACGGCTCGGTCGAGCCGCAACTTCAACATCGCCGCAGACATATAATTATTACTTATGTTCCGACGTCTACAAACGTATACATGTGTTATTATATGTTTTTTTATGCCGGAAACGGTGCCTCGGCTCTCTTTCGCTCTTATTTCTTCAAAATTGTGACTGATATTTTCGTTGTATTATTGTTTCAAGAGACGGGACCGACATAAATCGACAGATGTCTGTCTTGCACATCACCTTTCGCCATCAACTCGAAACTAAAAGTTTTCGGGTAAAAGCGAAATTATGCAACAACCTCACTCAACAATAGGAATATTAACATACCCGAAAAGTTCTGAATTTGTTTCTGGGAGATTATCCCAAGATACAGTCAGATTTTTGACGATTACAACCTCTCATTACCCGAAATTTTTAATTATCAGTTGTGCATTTACATGGAAAACATTTTTTTGTACGTTGGCATGTTTAATTCCATGAATGTGTGCATACGTGGAGAATCGAGGAAACATTAATATTACATCGAAAATTCGATTAAAATTCTGTTTCGTATCATTTTTTATTCATTATCCTTTATGCCTCTGACCAAGTTCAAGTGGGAACCTATTTAGTTCAGGCGAGTAGGAATAGATGGCACGATGTTCTTCAACTCCTCTATACTTTTAGTTTTAGGGAATTTTCGAAACAACAAATTTCTCATGATTTTTATCGGAAATCATACGAATGAATAAAACTAGATAAAAGAAGACACACAATAGAAGGAATAATTGAAAAATTACAAGTTGAAGTTATGAAAGCTCGATTCTTCGATAAAACTAAAGCTTTCAATTTTCCGTCGGTTGTAGTCAATAATTTCAGAGATTTTTCAGTGCGATTATTCCGTTTGTAAAGTGGTTCGTCCGATTTTCTATTGCGTTCCTCATATACCGATGAGGTAATGTTTCGAAATGTACTTACCGGCGGATATTATGCTAACCAGGCAGCGATTTGCGTTTTATAATAATTTCATATCGAAAATGACGAAAAAACGCGGACATTTTTCAGTGGCATATTGTGATTTCATAAACTAAGTACAAATTGCTATACTTATCTCTGATAACAGGTACCGAAGCATGTTATTTTCCACATATTTTGCAACCACCTTTTATTTTCATTATTATTATACGGCTCTTATTTTTATTATTTATAAAGTATAAAGTGAGCGCCGTTTTATTTTTTCGTGTGGAAACACCCGTACCTTCTATACGCGGCGCGTTCGGACAGACGATAAATTTCGTTAATATATTTCAGACACACCCACATTTTATTACAAACGACCAAATCGAACAGAATTCGAAAATTATAAAGTTCCACCTTGGAACAATCATCGGTCCACTGTAGATTTCGTATCACATTTATGAATAAGGTATGAGGAGAACATTCTGAATAAGATTTATTACACTTTTCGGCCTGTCTCATAATAATATTACAATACATAAGCCGCGGTAAAATAAAATACGCATCTAATTTATTCTAAGTATAACTAAAAGAGAATTTCTGTATCTTGTGATGATGTAGGAGACGAAAAATCGGTTCAGAGGGAAAGAGGGGAGATCCAGAAAGGTGCATAAAATTAAAATTTTTATCTCGTGAATATCTTTGCATTTATTAGCGTCGGAAAAAAGGTGGATGCTCGAGGCGTTTGCACCTGATTTTGCTCGTTTTTGAATTCCTCGCTTTGGAACGAATCGACGTCTCTCTAATAAAAAGTGAAAAGAGCGATGATGGCGAAATGTTGGATATTTTTGTGTGAAATTCGGTGTAAAATCGCGTTCTTATTCCTATAAATAGGGAGTTGCACGCTTCTGCGGCAGGAAAAGGAACTGGAGGAGTCATGGTTTCCGGTTTTAGCAAACTCCCCCACCTCCTCGAAGGCGAATTAAGTAAGGCACGGCACGACATTTTGCCATCACAAAGTACTCCTGTTTTACTTAATTCCACCAAACCCAACGGAATAGAAATTATTCTTATCGTTTTTCCTCTCGTTCCCCTTTATTATTGCATCCGATGAAATGTTGATTATTTCCCACCAAGATAAGGCGCAACGTAATGACATCACTTGTAGATTTCATTAAACGAAATTATAACAAAGACCTCAGATGGAAAATATCCAAATTTGGAGACATCTGGAAGTTTTCGGTTATTTAGTCGAACTCTAAAAAGTAAGGTTCTGTTGCCTGTTTCAAACTCATTGGTGGTTTGGTTTCATATTATCAAGATCGCGTAGGATAAATCGCACAATTGAAACATGCAAACTTTGCAATTTGTATGAATTTCTCGCATCACACTCTCCCATTATAAATATGATTGAATTGCCTGTTTCACTTTAATAAATTAAACCTCGGCTTTTATCACTCTGGTATAGCAGTTATTTTATTGCATCCAGGTACACTTACAATAAACAATGATGATGACGGGTGCGATGACGGTATCGTGCCACGTGTTAATTAAAATAATCTAATAAAGTACAAATCTTTTGATACAGTTTATTGGTCGACAGAGTACAAGAGAGGTGACACGTCACTGTCATTTAAAATTGCCGGAATTACAGTAATTTTTCACGACACTTTTCCGTGTATAAAGTCACCATTTACGTGTGTGCTTACTTAATTTACCTGTTGAATAAACCATTTTGTGATAAATTGCATTTTTACCTCGCCGGACTTAATTTCCGAAATAAAATGGACGGTCAATATTTACCAGCGACGCGATCCATACTCACATAATAATATCGAGTGTATCGATTTCGTAATCCTTTGTTCTATTTTTACGTTTTTTTGAGAGACCCATTTTTATATGGGTTGGAAATATTCAAAAGGTGTACTATGGGTGGAAATCCAATCAAGATAGCCTCGGTTGATAATAATCCATCAAAACCACGGGCCCTGTATAATTAAAGTTATATGAAAATTTACACCTAATATGCAATAAATAACATTCATATGTGTAATATATCAAAGGGATATGACGTGACGTCTACATTTTTCTAGCTTTCTCTCCTTTTTTCTCGTAACATGATTCGTAATGTGAAAAGGCGAGTGTGCATCGAGAAGAGAGACGAAATGTTGGGTCGTGTGATCGAATTCGAGCGAAAAAAAGTAATTACGATAACTTGATACAACACTACATCATACGTGATGCGCTAAGTACAGGCTCTGGCCCATCGTTGGATGTGTGGTGCTGTTTTCTCTGATGTTCCGATGATTTATCGTTCGATTCCCATAAAGGAGAAGGTGCAACGTAATTTTAGAGATTCCTTTCGGGTCGCTCTTGCTCCCCGATGCTGGATAAAAATGAAAATTCCCTTAATGAATCCTCTAAATTATTCACCATTCTTCACCCGGTACAAAGTGGATATCTGTTGTATGATTAAAAAATGATAATTCCCAGTTAATTAGAACAAACTCCAAGTAGATTCAGTATACGGCACACATCATAATTAAATTAATAAGTAATGAGAAAATGAGTAATAATAAAACTTGGGTCGTTTTTCAGGTTGCATGACTACTTTATACGTATATGAAAAAGACTAATCCTGTTGAAAACGCTGTGAAAAATTAAAGTACGCCATGTAATGATTATTTATAATAAGTAATTAATGCGCCAACATCAGAAACTAATTACTCAATTCCCTCTGTTATAATAATACTCGAAAATGCGACGAAATAAGCAAACGAGAAAATAATTATTATCCACCAGAATAATTATTAAATTAAATTAAATTGAAGCGATGGTAATCGGAATTACTTAAGGATTTCGCTGTGGGATTTTTCGTCTAGTTAAGATTGAAATATAATAACATAAATGATTCCATATGTAAATGTCTGAGCAGAATGTGGTGGCTTCTCCATTGGATGCTCGAGGCGAGTCCGGTACTCCGACCAATGACTTTCAGATGGTACCCATAAGGCCCACAAGTAAAAACATTCACATATAATCGGGGCCCACCCATTTTCCTCGTCGAGCAGACCTTTTGTGTATTATCATTAACCGAAAACCGTCATACCGAAGATAGGAGGAAAAAACGATCATTAAAAATGCATCATCGTATAGACCGTCTGCCTCTCGCATACCATTCGTCATTATGGTACCACCTTGGCGTTGCACGTTTTTTTAGGGGAATTTTGTTCTTCTTGTTGGATTATTTCATGGCGTCGTCGTTGGCTCTCTGCGGTGTGTGTTTCTGTTTGCTCGGGGTAAAAAATCGGACTTTCTCACATCACATCGGAGAGAGAGGCCCCACGATTCCTAGAAAACCTGACACAGTGAGCCAAGAAAAATGGTCAAACTCGCATATAACGAAACACGCGATGTACACTCGACTGCATTGAAATGCACGAAAATAACCATGTCAGTCACGACATACCCAACCTGTACATTCCAGGACACAATTCCCTCGGAAATGAACGCTAAACCACGATTTTCGAAAATCCATCTCCTAGAATATCGAACTTGACTAATGGGACGATTAATAGTGAACGGGATCGTCGTAAACCATATGGGAAAACTAATTGGTGGGAATGCTTCCACTTTTTCCATCAGAAATCGATTAATATGTAAATTCTATGATTATTAGAGTTCGATTTAATCGAAAACGTAAATTGAATGTCCTGTAGTATGAGCAATAATCGTAAATTCGCTTTTCTTAATAAAGACTCTTCCCACGAAAACCTTATTGTTTCATTTTCGACACAAGATTCCTGATAAGTACCTAAAAACACCCAAAAACAGCTACTCAGGTGTTGCTAAGATTTGAAAAAAACAGGTAAGGAAAAATTCTGAAAAGATTATCCCTCGACTTTGGATATGTTGTGAAAGAGCATAGGCTAGGTAAGGCATTCTGTACCTCCTGTAGGTAGGTTCAGGTTCGGGTTCGGTATATGTGGTATGGAAATAGTAATATCGGCTTTTATAGCGAGTGAATCTGTTATTACTATAATTATAGCCCCGAGGCTAGCCCTGTCTGTTTTGCCCGGTCTCTCTTTTCGATGGATGGACGGACGTTTACACACAGACGGCCGGATGGACGGATCGCTTTCGGATCAAACGAAGAGCCAAACATAATCATTTCAAACCGAAATCTATTTAGCCACATACACGTCCTCTCGTGATCCGAGATTTATCTTTCTATTATAGATCGAAATCCTATGGGTTTTCGATACCCGAAATTAAAACTCCATCTTGGTTTATATGGATGATGATGAAGAAAGAAGAAACCGCATCGGTCGTAAATCGTGAACGTATAACTTATTCGATTAATATTTTATATCGGTCGTGGCGGTCGGCACTGAAAAAAACTTGTCGATTTTCGATTTGGATCATGATCGAGTCTTGGATCGAAAAACTGAAAGATCTCAGACATTTGAATTAAAATAAAGAAGACCCCATGTAATCCGACCATGATCCATGGAGAGTGTGGGTGGAAGGCGTGGTTGCTTCAGACCAATGGAAATACCACTTTTGAACACTGTACCTGGGTAGATGAGCTCGCAATATTCGTATCTACTCTATGAAAATTACACAGATAACGGTCGCAATAATCGATTGTTCTAATTGAAGAATATTTATCGCGCCGATATATCGATACCATCCTTTCACGTTACATGGAAATTCGTTTAGGGGCCGGTTTTTGCGTGATTCCCACAACTCGCCTGAGCTGGGCTGTAATAATAATCGAAACCGATCGAAAGTCGTATAATTAACCACCTGTAATTAATCTTTCTAGGTATTTTAGAGAGGTGGAAATGCATGCAGATGATAAGCGAGTGTGGAGGTATGGTATTAATTGACCGCCATGTGTAATTAAACCTTTCGTATCCGAGAAGAACGTGACCGTTTTTTTCAAAAAAGACCTACATAACCGCACCACAGAAAACGGTAATCAGGACGGGAAACTTTTCGCCTTTCTCAACCGTCAAAGAGAACTGTCAATGCGCGCGCCATCTGTGGGACGTTATCGCAAGCCATGCCACCGTCAGCCATGTTGTTTCCAAATGGGTACAGGTGGACTTTTCTGGTTGTTCCTGGGAGTTTTCGGTCGTTTTATTGGGTTCACCCGGTGCCCTCTCTTGTGCGGTTTCTGGGAGAAACATCCGAATATATCACCCTGCCCCGAGCACGGTGATTACACTGTCTTGGAGATACATTACAAAAATCAAAACGTATAATCAAGACGAGAGAGCCTTATAATCGGCATCACTGGCATCAGAGAGAGGAGTCCGTGTAAAGGTGGAACGCAACGTGATGGCGCACGGTTTTTGATCTTTATTCGCTCGATAAACGCCTAACCTGTATCATTCATCACACAACGTCATCATCATCATCATCATAATCATCAGCGACGCAAAGAATCACCATCTCGTGAAGGTGGAATATGAATAAATAAAAGATTACCTAACGAATAAGCGCACTTTTCGAGTGTACTCGCGGAAAGTCATAAAACGTTACACATTCATCACGTTTATGAAAGCATCATGTAGAACCGAGCCTATAAGACAGGATGTTGATGTATGTAGGTAGGTATATAAATCAAGGAAACGTGTAGTAAGGAGAGTTTGCATTTTAATTTTAATGCAAAACGAGGATATCCTCTAAAAAAACACGAGATAAATGGAACTCCTATACATCAGCGGCTCTGTAATAATAATCGCCACCTCGAGCTTTCAGGTGCTCGTTTCCTGCAATTTCCCTGCAACGTCAGACGACGATAATTTACCTACTTTATACAAAAATTCATCCGCAGGTGAGTAATGAAGAACTCGAGGCTCGAAAGGTTTGCCGTCGGGAACATAGCACGAATTTAATCCATCAAAATGTGGGTAAAACCATCATATGAGAAGTTCCCGATGAAAGATTTGAAGATTGGCGTGAAAGCCCCAAATGAGATTTGTCGGGCTCATCAACGAGCGAAAAAGCCACAAATTGATGCGGTTTTGGTTTATTAGGAGCGCCGACGTTTCGAACGTCCCTCGAACTTTCGTCGGTCTCATTTATATTAAAGCAAATCTAATTTTTCTCAATTCCGACTGAACTGGGTAAGGGTTAATACCCGCGGTGTCTCGCACAAACGCAATTAAGAACTCATTCCGACTTTATAAACTGAGGGGGCGTCGTTCTTAATCCATATATTTTCATCATTTATTATCATTTAAACCTATCACGGAATAGTTACTCGTATAAGGAAAATAAGTCACAATTACTTGAACGGAATGAATATTAGAAAGAATTACTCAAAAGAAAATAGGGGAGAATAATAATTGACGGATTCGAGTGAATTTAAATCGAAAATCACTGTACTTAATCCGTGTGATAATTTCCTGTTGATCTTCGTTGTCGCTTTTGACGGTGATGATGATGTCGAGTGATTATACCGTTTATTTGCCTACTAAAACGTTTAATAAATCAGCGCCCCGATAATAAGTAGAGTTGATGCGTTTTTAACACAATAATTATACGAAAAATTAACGTTACCCGTTTATTTATCACGATAATGGCATACGAGGTGTAATGGCTTAATAACATATTAAACAAACGCGTAAAAAGAAAAACCAAAAACTCTTCATTTCCCACTATTATCCACGTAAATACGACTATCATTACTTGACAACAACAGAAACATCGGCCCGGTATAATCTAAAACTATTATAATGGTGTGGTATTATTAGTCGTATTAGGCATAAGGTGATTGGCACGCCTAATTTCGTTAAACCACTTAAATATGATATATAAACCACACCGATACACACCATTAATACGTAATTACATTCACAAATTGCTGTAATTTTAATCAATTACCGCCATTACGTTCGAAATCGTCTAAACTCAACTGTAATACCGACTCAATCGTTTACTTCAGTGGTGGCGCTTTTCGCTTGTAGATGGCGCTACTGGCAGGCATTTTGACTGAAATTTTACTTTACGGTACTTTACCAATCGAGTCGAATTGATTGATGGAATATTATTTCAGTTGATCGGAATAAATTTTAGTACAAGTTATCGTCATTGAAATCTTGACTTTTATCATCGGTGTAGATAGTTTTGTTGGAAGCAAAGACATGCATCGTGTTTGACGACTGTTTTGTTTCCGAATTGTGTTGCATGTGCGGTATTATCGCCTCCGTTCACCGAGTCACGCATCGTGTTCAACCGCGATATTTATTTCGCGTACGGAAAAATAAAATTCCGTGAAATTAACGTTATAAAAATAACCGTTTTGGTGTTCCCGATTAGATCCACATCACCGAAACTCACTCGACACAAAGTCGATTCAATAGACTGGCACTTATTCAAATGATGATGTATTTACTTACTTAGCCGTGGATTATTGTAATAACCGAGAGAATTGTGTTTATATACGGGGAAACGTGAATGAATTCCACATCTCTTTTACGCGATATATTACGTATTCCTCGTTCCTTATTGCCTTGAATCCGGTATTAGCATTCAACATTCATACATTCTTCACGTGTTAAAAGGATGAAGTATGTATTGTGCTCTCTGAATGGGATAATTAAAGGATAATAACATAAATTAAGTCCTCTCGAGTAAAAATGGAGTAGACGCTCTCTTATAATGCGTAAGCCGGACATATTATCGAGATTTCAACGCCCTGCACCTCATTAAGACCTCTTCTTCCTGAGAGATACCGAACATGTGGAAGAGAAGATTGGAATATTCGCCAATTTTTCGGAAAATCAGGAATCCAGGAGTCGTGTTCGGCACGCCGGGAACTCGATAGAGGAGCAAAACTAATAGAGCCATAAGAAGGAAACGTCGAAATTTCCTTAAGGCCTCCGAGCCAATTAAATCGGACGGTTCGTCACCTACGATCCCCGGTAACGAGACAGTTCCTATAACGACCGACGACACGGCCGCATAATAACTCACTTCTCGAATCGAAAAGTCCAAGTGGCAACGACGAATCCGCCAGATATAACAAGAGCGCTGGCGAGGAGCGATACTCGTTTGTCCGCCAGCAAATGACAATCGCAATGCGAATCAAAGAGTGCGCTGGCCACAGCCGCCCCTGTTTTTGTGACGATCCAGTGTGTGAAAACAATGGCACATCGCGGAGACCGCATTCTGTCTTTGAAGAGGCCGCCCGCTCTCCGTCCGCAGGTATGCCGGATCCGTTCGCCCCGCTAAAAATCCCGACCCGTTCTCTCGTCTTCTTCTCCGGCTCCGACTTTCCGCACATCCGCCAGATATACGCGAGACGCGAGGAGCCGAGGGCCATTAACGCGGGGGACTTTTGTTTCCAGTTTTCCATCAGGCGTAATGGCTAAAACGAGACATCGGGGGTGGGTCTGGCTGGATGGGGGTTGGTTGGACGTTTCGGGGGGGCTCGGATCGAAATGCCGCCCCCGCCTCCGTTCTGTGACACTCGAAAGAGTGCGCTTCCGGTCTGCGGAACAATCGCAAACGCATCGGTGCGAGGAAGATTGCGCCGAGCCCGTGCATGCCGACTTCCCATCAGCTCTACGCCTTCGCCTCCCCCAGATATACCGAGATGCACACGCACAATACGATGAAATACGAATTAACTCCATCGCAGTTTATTGACATTCCTCCTACTACTACCACTGGAAAGAGGATACAGGATAACCAAATAGTCTGTCAAAGGTGGACGCAAATGAAGAGTTTTCATGTATTTTTCGAAATTTTCAATAATTAAGAAGGTATTTTTCAAGTTCTTTTTAGAAATAAATTTTTAAAATTTTTCTGATGACGTCAACCTACTACGAGTTTTCTGTGATCCAATAGATGGCGCCACGGGTAGTTACAGTTAAGGTGTTGATCCATGCTATGTGATCTGCGGGTTTTTCCCTCATATTTGGAGGCATAATCGGGTGGACCACACTCACCCGAAGCGACACTCACCCGAAACGACTTCTACCCGAAAAGTCTCTCGCCCGAAACGACACTCCCCCGAACGACATTCACCCGAAGCGACGTTCACCCGAAACGACATCCGCCCGAACGTCAAATATGATTTTCTGTGGTTCTTTAATTTGAGAACCTACGGTATAATATTCATGTATTCTTGATTGCATAAATTTAATGAAATTTGACATAATCTTAACCCACCGAATACATGGTGTCCCGGAAAGAGCACTCAAGTACTATTGAAAAAAAAAATCCCCATCGTGCTACAAATTAGGGAACATCCCCAAACAAGGCGTGAAATGAGCAAAAAGTTGAAAATTCGAAAATTCGAACATTTTTTTTTTCTCAGATAAACCAATACCGGACGCATGTATCTACTCCCGATGACTCAATTAGAAGCCAATTTGAATTTTTTATCCATATCTCGACTAATAAGAAAGTTTTGCCACTTTGAAGTTTGCGAAAATCGTTAAAATTTTCGTGAAAATTTCATGTCGAAAATTTAAATAGCACGATTATCGGTCAATTCGAGAGCTTTTTGCACATGTCTATACTGTTTTCGATGGATTTTGCGATTCTCTTTCGATTGCCGGGTCGCCCGAATCGATATCTCGATCGGTTCAAAAGTTAGACCGGTTTTAATTTCACGAGACCGATGATTTGGTGATTTTTCGGAGACCATAATTCACATGAAAAATTACTTTTTTCCGATGCGCTCTAGGAGCATTTGGTAGAATTTTTGACGCTCTTCCGAATGCGCGGCCGCCCATCCCGATCAAAGCTTCGGTTCGAAAGTTATGGTCGATTGAAAATTTCGAGCAAAATTTGTACCCAAAGTGATGGATTTTCGAAAAAATCGAAAATCCCTAAATGTCGTCCAAATCGAAATCCAGACACTTTTACCGATAGATTTCGAGGTAACTAAGCGATTCCCGGGTCGTGACTCGATAGCTCCACTAATAACGAAGTTATGGCCGTATGAAAATTTTACTCTATTTTCAACGGTACGGCAATATTAGACGCATTTTCTCACTTCAGATGACTCAATTAGAACCCAATTTAAATTTGCCGTCGGTATCTCAACAAATAAAGAAGTTACAGCACTTTGAAATTTTCAAAAAGTTGAAAATTCGAAAATTCGAACATTTTTTTTTTCTCAGATAAACCAATACCGGACGCATGTGTCTACTCCAGATGACACAATAGGAAGCCAATTTGAATTTTTTATCGATATCTCGACTAATAAGAAAGTTTCGCCACTTTGAAGTTTGCGAAAATCGTCGAAATTTTCGTAAAAATTTCATGTAAAAAATTTAAAAAGCACGATTCTCGGTCAATTCGAAAGCTTTTTGCACATGTCTATACTGTTTTCGATGGATTTTTCGATTCTCTTTCGATTGCCGGTTCGCCCGAATCGATATCTCGATCGGTTCAAAAGTTAGACCGGTTTCAATTTTACGAGACCGATGATTTGGTGATTTTTCGGAGGCCATAATTCACATAAAAAATTACTTTTTTCCGATGCGCTCTAGGAGCATTTCGTAGATTTTTTGACGCTCTTTCGAATGCGCGGCCGCCCATCCCGATCAAAGCTTCGGTTCGAAAGTTATGGTCGATTGAAAATTTCGAGCAAAATTTGTACCCAAAGTGATGGATTTTCGAAAAAATCGAAAATCACTAAATGTCGTCCAAATCGAAATCCAGACACTTTTACCGATAGATTTTGAGGTAACTAAGCGATTCCCGGGTCGTGCGACTCGATAGCTCCACTAATAACGAAGTTATGGCCGTATGAAAATTTTACTCTATTTTCAACGGTACGGCAATATTAGACGCATTTTCTCACTTCAGATGACTCAATTAGAACCCAATTTAAATTTGCCGTCGATATCTCAACAAACAAAGAAGTTACAGCACTTTGAAATTTTCAAAAAGTTGAAAATTCGAAAATTCGAACATTTTTTTTTTTCTCAGATAAACCAATACCGGACGCTTGTATCTACTCCAGATACAATTTTTCCCAACAAAATCCTTGGGCAGAGCTCGTTTTACACCATTTGAGAATATAATATTGTTTATAAAATTTCAATTTTGTTTCTCGTAAAAATACCATGCTGATGGATAAGTGGTTACCGAGAAGTGAAGGAAAGCCTGGAACGGAAGTTCTCTTCGCCCGGTGACCTTATAAGTACAATGAAAGATCACTAGGAAGACGACCGTCATCAGAAACAATGGATTGAGCGATGATTTTTCCAGATTTCGTTACCAAGTCGTCCGAGACGCGATCTCTTTGTCTAATCGTTGCCACCCCTGAAGGGCCCTTACCCGATGCGCCTCGTGGAAGGTCGTAAAAGTCATTAATGAGGTTATAAAGTCGATGGTGGAACAATAAACCGACGCTAATTAATTGTGGTAGGTTTTTAACGATTTTGTTTAGCACTACCAGGAAATGGTCTAAATACGATCGAGACTGATGCACAGGTACACGATCCTTGCTAATTCCTCTACAGAGAGCGATCGATCCGATGTCGACTGGAAGATTGGAACGATTCCGTCAGTTCCAATCGACCGGTGGCTGGTGATAAATCTAACCGGCAGCTTCCGTTTAGGTGCAACAATGTGGCGAACCAAATTTAGATACCTAAACGAACATTAAAACCGTTTTTATGTGTGTCGCGTCTGATTCCCGGAATCATCGGCATCTCTTTCTCGTGCGACCATCGATGGTGGACCACCGAAGTTCGGCTTCTTTGAATTCGTGAAATGCACCAATTTTTAATGGCTCCAGTATACGATAAGGCCATTGATTGTCATGCGGACGGCATCATGAATGGAGAATTGGAGCATCGCGATGACGATGACGTTTAGGGAAGTGGATCGTAATGTGCTTTTATAGCGGTCATCGCCTAATTGTGGTAATGGCGTTAATAAGCGAAGCGTGGGTTTTGATTTATGCCGCAAGAATGCGACTCTCACGCTGTCCTTTGGCCAGTGACCGACACTTCCGCCAGCCAACCTTTAAAACACACACGAGACAAGAAAATGACCATCAGCTCTCCCTTCCTGATGATTACGATGATGATGATGGCGGTAGTGTCTTCATCACTACACATCGGAGCCTTGAGTAATCACGCGAAATCTTCAGGAGTCGAATTTTTTCAGCCGTTCGGACCCTCTGATTGGCACCCACAATCGTTACGATGGATGACGCATCAAGATGATAAACAAAAGGATGTTAAGACACGCCACGTATTTTCCCATGCCTTCCTCGTGCAACTACCGGTAACTTTGTGGTGTGTTCTTCGGACCCTCTTCACCCGGTCGGTCCTCTCCTCGTATCTCGGGATCGCAAAGCCATTTTCTCCTTTTGTTTTGACGACCGTTTCTCTAATTGTCGCTTTTTCCATCAACCAAGACCCAGACATCAAAGACTCGTTATATTCCCACAAGTTTCCAACGTATGGCAAAAGAGGAGGCGGATGATTTCCTCGTTATTATACCGCAAATTAATCGCAGACAGGACAATGGCGCAATAACCTTTTCTATAAGCAACCGATTTGGTCCCTCTCGTAATAATCGTAAAAGAAAGTCGTAAAATCGGTGATGGAACTCTCCGGAGATCCAATTTCGGCAGGTAGATGCACGGAAAACGCCTAATAAGTTAATCATCGCAGGGGGGCACGCTGGATCCCATTGTGTTCTCTCGGCGTGAGGTCCGCCAATAAGCATCGACCCCATGTGGAGAACTACCGTTTAATTATACGTATTATGCGAGGGAAAAACACCCCGCGACGTCTTTGTGGATCGGATCGAAACATCATCACGCGAAATTCACCGGGAATTTCCGTCCGGAGACTCCGGGTGGTGCACGAAAAACGGAACGCCAGCGACCAGGAACCGGAAGAGGTGGACTGGAAAGGACAATTACCACCCGCTTCAAGAAAAGTCACTTATCTCGTTAAATTGCTCGAAATCAATCTGCACATCAGCAGCGGCAGCTGTATGACGCTTAAGAAGTCGAATTTTGCAGTGTTTTGATGATGCATCGCCATTACTCCGGGAAAAAGGTCGAAGGCACTGGCGACACCTCACGTGCTCGACCAATGAGATCGCCCTGTTAAATTAAGTGAAGAAAAGAGCCAGTCATACTACGGCAGTTTTATCAACTTTATGCGTTGAGGCAATAACGGCCGCCCAATCGATTCTTGATACGACTCTTCACTTGGAACGGATGTCGATGGACGGATTGGACGATTATGTGCATGGCACACTGCTATATAATTTCCTTTACATACACACCCACAAGCTCTGCGATACACCTCGACCTCGTGCATCAGTTTCTGATGTTATACTATAGTCGTACGCTTTTATAACGCAACATGAAAGCTAGTCCTGCGGGTTTTGAGACTCGAGTTGTAGGTGTGTACAAAATGGACGACCATGATATGAAAAAAATATCACCGCAACTTTACCAAGTGAGAGCCCCCCATAATTGATACCGGAGTGAATTTTTGATAAAGTATGTGCGATGATTTATTCATCTCCTCAAACAAAAACATTGATTTTTTCTCTCGTCAAAATCGGTTACGAATTTTTCCCGTTCTAGTAGAATCCGATGATTAGTTGCGTGAGATTACCCAGATTAATTAGTGGAACACAAAGATCCATTAGTGAAACGTGATCTCGTTTTATCATCATCATGTATAAGATATGGGAAAAATGGACCGATTTGATTTCTTTGTTATTCTGCTTTATTTCGCATAAACATCGAGTGGCGGAATCGCTTCCTATCATCTTCAGGATTGATGAGTTCACCATAGCCATCATCATCATCTCGCAGTAATTATCAAGTATCGTCAGTTAATTAGCCACTAGGAGTTTTCATTACCACCAGGGAGGTATATTTATAAACAATATGAAGTAAAAACGGTATTTTTCGAATAATATTCCCATCATGAAGAAGTCTTCTCATTGAAACCATCATAGTAAAGCGAATTCGCTACTGTATACTGAAAGGCAGTAATTTGTCTTATTATCCACCCAATCCTGGATGTCTGAAAAGTTCTATTTGCGAATATTCTGGCATATCTGGCTGAAATCTGGGGCTCATTCGAATAATATTAATGGCTTCGTGTCAAATAAACATTTATGCATATCGCAAAGTTCGCAACATCCAAGAATTCATACCGATGTTGCCAATTGTATCTTTCATCACGTATTATTCCAAACACAAACACGGAAAATAATTGCGGGGGAGTTGGAAATGGCACTTAAGCTACTGCCTCCTCGCCGTACGCGAATGGTAATAATGGCTCTTTACATAAAAATGGAAATTTCATTGTTGGGATTCGGTGGGAATAATTCCTTTTCTCTCCCCGATGCTTATAAGCCGGTATCGAAAAATCGGTTTCGAAAAGGGCGCAGTTCGATTGGATTTTCAATAATGAATCACGTAAAGGCGCTACGGATTAAACTGTCCAATCACGCAATCCGTCACTTCCAGCGGATCAGTTAAAAATTCACAAGGAAACGCTTCCCAGATCTCGTCACTTATTCACCGCTCTCGATGCACCCGTCATTTTGTGATTTCTTACTTTTAAATTGTTCTCGAGTTAGATATTACATTTATAGTAAATCATTAAAGAGTTCTTGTTAACTTTAACGACACCTCTGTATTGCGCATGCGTTTTAAAGTGCAGTTTCAGTCGTATAATTTAGGTTAGTTTCACTCTTCGTGGGTAAAGTGGTACCTAAGTACGTGAACTCGTCTTTCTCGTTCTTCGAAGAGATTTGTGTCAATGAGGTATAATTGAAAGGATCGCTATCGTTGTTACGCGGTTCTTTATAGAGTTACCAATGAAAGTATCAATAATGACAGGTTGTGTAAGTCTCAATCTTTATAGGTGAGTACGTTTGTGAAAAGTTGACTCGACTAATCGTTTGATCGATCAACTCTTTCATTGTTCGATTCGACGATAAGTATGAGTACACAAACCGCACTTTCAGTCACGGCCGTTTAATACCTTTCAATGAGGAATCGGTACTTATTCAACGATTTATGACAAGACTTTTTGTCTTTAATTTTTATACTAAAACTCCCAGAAATTTCCGGTCTGGTGCATGATGGTCGGCTTGGCTGGAAATTCTTATTTAGTTTTATGAAAAATACCGTGCAATTACCCCTCCATTATACACAAAAAAAGTTATAAACAAGCGTACTTAATAATCCTTAGGGTTTTGTTGTATAGAGCGATGTAGAGTATAATATTATTATAAGAGAACCATAACCGACCATTGTCTGGCGACTTTAAACACACGTTTCATATTAATTGCGCGCTGATACCAAACACTATGCTTTTGTAATCGATTTCAGCGAAATTATGGTAATTTCGTCTTTTGAATTTTTTCCCTCCTTTTATGAAACCGAATGTCCGCGTGATGGAGCGACGAGGTGCCCCGCGATGCTGATCTTAGACATTAATAATTTTATGCATTTAGCGAAATTGCATGCTTTGGCAACTGCAGCATGGCTGCAGACATCCAGACTCCCTCGGCGGACATTGTTATTATGATGCAACAAACATTTAATTTCGTACTGAAAGACCTGAAATTATAGCGCGGGTGCTAGATAGGTACCCACCGAAATTATCATAATCGTGGTCAAATCCCGAACAATTTCCCATTATAAACCTAAAGCCCTCGCCTCGATTTGAATAAATTTAATTAATTAGGCGTTGGTGCATTAAAACTTCCATCCGCAGTTGATAATAATTAGCCAGATCTCGGAGCGGCGATTAAACTATAATTTTATAGGTTATGACTACCGATACCTCCTCGTCTCCATTATGAAAATTCGAGGTCTTGTATGGTATATCAGAAAAAATAAATCGAAATTAATGCATAAAAATGCACACGGCTCCACCCTCTCGGCACATAAGAACCAATGGGAATATCGTGTAAAGGCACAGATTATCAGGAGAGGTTCAGACGGCTATTATTATAGGTTAGGATCGTTTTATAAATATGTATGATCCGTAAAAGAACACGCTAGGAGAGAACTCGTGTCGGCATACACGGCGACTAAAAGCGAACCACGTTATGTACTTACATACTGCGTCCATGTAATGCAAGTATAAGTTAGTACGTGGATGGGGTCTTAATAAGTTGCTGAAATATTCATCACTAGGTATATCATTAGAAAAAGCTACTGCCAGCGGATAACGCGTACACGAGGTAAGTAAGCATTTTTTTGGTTTTTCTGAATTATTGAAATACTCTGTCACATAATATATCTTGGCTCATGAAAAAATAATGACGTTATGTTCCCTGGAAGTGCATCATCGTGTAATTACCGGACCGGCCATGATAATTCCGACCCAAATTATTTTACTTCGGGGAAGCCAATCAGCTCCTGGAAAATTAATACTGTGGAGGCGAACTATATCGAAGCGAGACAGTATTTGACGTATAATTTCCTCCATTTATGTATTCCAATTAGTCTTGGGATATTCACTATTTATACTTTGGTTATTAATATCAAAGAGATGTCCCATAACACTGAAGATGGTTCCTGAATTTTGACACAAAATTGCATCAACCTGCCACAGAACTCGATAGTATAATTTCGAGAAAGCTCACGGTATGTTTTTGTGTTTCAACAGTGTCCAAGAGTCAACCATGCAGTTTTTTTTTTATGGATTCTTCGAAATCTCAAAAAATACTGCCAAAAATGCAGTATTTTTCTGCTTCACACGTATCCAAAAATTATTTGATTTTATTCATCAGTATTTCAGAAAATACTGTCAAAAGCAAATGTGTTCGAGTTTTTAGACAGTATTTTTTATATCAACATACGATACAAGATTTCACAGCACTTGGCAGTATTCCTGCAACCATTGCTGAGACAGTATTTGAATTTCCAGACAGTGTATTATTGCTCTTTTTAATAGAATTGAGACAACAAAGGCAGTCTTTTACAAAAATATTGAAATCTGTTTGTTCTCACAATATTTTACTTTGGATTTTTTTTTGCTTTGTTTATACGAGGAATATGGGAACTCTTACCTGTCTGTATCTATTAGGTGGTAAACATGATTTTGCATGATTTTCTTGTGCCCTGGATAATTAATTTGCATCTCATGAAAATTCGATTTCGTCGGCGGTCCGGTCCTAATTTGTAGACATTTTCGTCTATTTTATTTTAATACCGAGGCCGAAACTACCGAAACTTTTACTCGCGCATATTACCGATACTTAATGACGACGAAAAAAATACACAAGAAGCTACCCATTTCCAATACGGTAATAACAGGGTGGAAAATAAGCGCGCTCCTCTCTTTTCCAGTCCCAAATAAGTACATTATGATAATGAATGCAAATGGGCACGACTACGACGACGAAAATATTTTATTTTAATAAACATGAGCAAACCTAAGTAGCACGTTCTTCTTAATCTTCTTCGTATACCGAAAAAAATCGTCTTTTTTCCACGATGATTTAATAACACAACGCCGGCGCCGACGAACCACCGAGACTCTCATTGTCTAGACTTAATTCGGACGGAGGAAGTACCCATCATTTTCCACAAAACTGGAATAAATTTACTAGTTGTGAAAAAAGCGACTTTTTAGATGAGCAAATCTCATGGGCGCTTGAGTGTATCGAAATGACATCTTTTCGTAGACGATAGTAATCTTCGTCTGGACCAGGACCGGGCGGGGGAGGATTAGGCCGGAAACGGGCAGGGTCGGCTCCTTTGTTCCGAAATTACCTGATGCCGAGATGTTGCTAATAAGCCCCCCCGCGATCAGGGGCGTGCGTCCGAATCCCGAAATCTCACCCCCGACCCTGATGCTTTTCTATAATCTCCATCAGAAATCGCTCAGTCAGTCGCATCATGTGCATCGCTCTCGACAATAAAATTTAACGACGCATACGTCTCCCTCTCGGGCCAATTTGCGCCTCATTGAAAATCACGGGCGGAAAGCGCCGGGTTTTTCCCCGCCGCCGAAGAAAAGTCGCTTCGCCCTCGCGGGGGGCGCACGCGGCGCCATAGGCGGGCTCCTGCCCCGACTTCGGCCCGGCGCTAATTATAATCATTTCGGGGCCGGGACAATACCTATCGCTTTTTATTTTCGCCCTCTCTCGCCGATGATGAGCCCAAAATACACGGTGGACGCCGTCGTAATGACACACGAACGGGGACATCCGTCATTAGGAAGGTTAGGCCCTTTGTTTCATCGCTCACGGAGAATTCCGGAGCATACGGACGGGGCACAAAAGGCCGTGCCATTTGGAAACAATATCCGAGACTTATTGTTGCATTCGGCGTTCGCCAGGTGACAACCATTTCAGACACGCGAAATTTCCCAAATTCTGCACATGGCGTGTGACAAAAATTACCTTCATCTACGGCCGCCATAAAGTTGCAATTTCGTACATCTAACAATCGCCGTAAACGCCACTTTACGCACGGTAAAGTGTAAACCAATCGCACAGTTAGGGAATTTCTTGGCAGCAGATATATGGTTGGCACCAATTTGTTTTGTAACCATGGTAATCGGGATAAAATTCAATAATTTTCGGCGCCATAATTGTAATTTTAAAGTGTTTCCAAAAAGATTACTGAATCAAAGTTAGTATAAGTGGTAATAATATGTCGAGTAGCATCAGTGATAATAGTGGAAGAGGATTACTTAGTAGTACCCCAGAAATCACACAAGAGGTATGAAACAATATACCGCAGATCCATTGACTGGAAATTGGAAAATAAGATTAAATCCTTATCAATTAATATTTTTCAATTAAAATTTTTGGGTCGTAGATATACTAGTCGTAACTTTGTAGTGGGGAACTAGATTTTGAAGTTTTAGTGACTTTTGCTTTGTAACACTGAAGTTTGCTGTGAAGTTAGGCTTTCAAAAGTTAGGTTAGCTATTTTTTGTGTAATTTTTGAATAACTTTGAATTTTCACCTATTCGAACGTATTCAGTCCTCTGTTCAATGAAATAACTTCATCTCTATATTTTTCTGTTTGCTTTAAGTTCAGATTCCGTTAAAACATTTCTTCTCAACTTTTTCTCAAGACTATCCGGAAAAATCGAGGGAAAAACTATGCCACAAGTGCCTGTAATCAGTGTAATCTAATTTTCTCATCATTTTCTAATGCAGTGATGTGCCTTTTCTTTCGTTGAGTAAGTTCTACCTTGTTTTATTGAGAATATTAGAAATTAGTTCGTTTTGGCTAGGATTTTCATGACAATCCATGTCAAAATCTAATATTTTTTGAAATTTTATATTTTTGCAAACAGCCCAACTATTCATTTTATTTTGATTATTTTAGTAAGAAAACCATGACAAAACCTAACAACTCTAAATTCCCACTTAGTTCCTCACTATAAAGCTAATCTGCCTATAAAGTAGTGTAATTCCATTTACCACTCGAGTAACGTAAACTACTATTATATTTTCAAACAAGGCAGTTTCAGAAATGAAAGATCGCGTTTTAATCCGGTGGATGATTCTGCCTTTTCGTCTTGTTAGCGGTCCGCGATGATGAAGGCGCATGAATTACATTATTGATTAGGTAAAGTCCGTGTGCCACACAGCGATGGGGTGGGTTAGAGGAGGGTTGTTCTCCCCTCGAAAGCTCGTCTCACGTCCGCATTGGGGCGCTTGCGCGACTCGCCGTCCAATGGAAACCGAAACTGCGAGGGTGGAAAAGCTCCAGACCGGAAACGGTGCGAGCTTTCAGACTTTAGTGCTTCCGCCAAAATGGAAGAAGATTCTGACGCGAGGAGCGACTTTTTTTCCGGCCGCTTTTGTACCCGGTTCGGCCCCGTTCACCGTACCTGGGATATATGTAATTCGAATTTTGCGTGCGCCTCTTTTTGACACGAAAATTGATAAATGTGCCGTGTGGTTTTAATTTATTAATGGCTCATAGCTTCCTGTCATATTTTAACAAACAAAACCCATATCCATAATAATTCTATCGCGTTAAACTATTACAGATACCATCATTTATATTTGTTATTGGAAAAGAGCAAAAGGTGTTAATAATTCCGCTTCATTTGCTGTCGGCTTAATTAATTTCGGTGCATGTCGGTGCCTTCATCGGTAAAACGCACAGTTTATGCGTTTTCGTCGAATGACGGTAATAACACTTCGTATTTGCGAAATTCGTATTTCGAAAAGCCACCTGTTTGATAAATACAGGCTTTATCTCTCAATAATGATGATAATGCCGCGAATTTCGCGACGCAAGCTGCACCATCAAACCAGGAGCAACATAATAAGTGTCATATGCGCATGAAATTTTACCATTTGAGGCCTCACGTGTATACAAGTGAGGCTTATTTTTCGGTTAGGCTACGAAGCAAAACGACATTGTTTACATCAAACAATGATTGCGTAAAGCATTGACACGAAATGTCGTGGAAGGCATCATGCAAGGAACAAAGAAGAATAGAACGAAAAAAAAATACTATATGTATAATACACATCTTGCGACAATCTGTCATTTAATGATAGCCTTCCGCTGACGCAACCATCACAGAAAAATTAAAAAAGATTTACCTGAAGGTCTTCTTTAGATCGAAACCACCTTGATTCGGACACGAAAAGATCCAGCAGACAAAGACAAGGTCGTCTAATAATCCACAGTTCGAACAATGTTTCGTTTTCGGATGTGCTTCTGATGGTAACTTTCAAATCCGAGTGAAAACTGTAATTGGCAATTTGATCAAATATTCATCTATTGACGGAAACACGATTTCGTCTCGAGTCTCGAGTAACAAGTTTCAAATATATTTCGTCCTCTCTATCATTATCAGTTCTTGATAATGACCATTTGCCGGGGTATACTTAAGTTATGGTTAGTACGAAGCACGCTATGATTTTTACTCGGTACTGTTACACGAGGAGGAACCATGCAGATCTGAGGTTGGCAACACCGGATTTCCAATGATTTTGACCGATTTGGTGATACCGGAATGGAATAGCACGGTGTGCGTCGGGCTGGTGTGACGGAATTTCAACTTTCCAGCCGAAGGGTAAAGTCGCTTTTACCGCGAGCCGCGAAAAATGCGCGACTATGTGCGGCTCGCCGGATCCCGGACCGCATTTCTACTGCGTCAAACGCTCTTTCGATCTCGAGTGCCCAATAATCGACTTTGAAAAAGTCTCCGGTTATTGTCCGGGACCGAGACATGCTGCCAACAGGCCGAACATCTAGTGGCGAAACGCGCCAAGTGCACTCGAAATTACCACCAACTGTTACACTTAAAAATGCACCCCTCGTTTAATGACTGCCTACTTGTCGCTCGATGTGTGGTTATTATTGCGCAACGAGTTGACCGTTTTTGCATGTATCAACCTCGATATGATAATAATATCGCGGAATATGAGTTAATTTCGCACTCTTTCCCTGCTCCGAGCTCTTCGAGTTATAAATTTTAATGCGTCGGTGCTACTGTATAGAGCAGGTAGCTATTAAACCACTCTTAAAAGGTGAACGCTCTGTCATTACCTATATCGTTTATAATTATTATTTATTATTATTGGTGCACTTGTATAAAGTCTCTCCGATACATGCGCAACTCGTATGCATAAAGATTCGATTTTGAGTGACCCCCAAGGACTGCACTTTTCCTTTCCGTATACCTACAACGTATAACGTGAACGAAATAAATGAGTTTCAAATACCTGCACCATTATAATTGAGGAGATTCCAATTCGAATACGCCCTCTGATGGATGGAAAATAAACTGCCAAAAAACGCGTACTTTTTTCAAAATAAAATTTTTTCTCATCTCTAATACCAACCACGATGCACGCAATTAAGCATAATACAAAGAACTGTAGTAATGATTTCCTCGACATGAAATTTATACGTCTTTCGTTGCAAAATAAGGTAAATTTCACTAAAACAAGAAAATCATACGATTAACCACTTACTTCGGTTCAGTTCGAGTTTAATTTCCATTTTCAATACACAATTCCACTAAATTATCATTGCAGAAATGGCACACAATCAGTTTAAGCAATCCTCAGTTCTTTTTTAATTTGAAATCTGATCGTTTTCGAATATAAACATGAAATGTCATCGATGTCATAATTAAAAAGTACGCGTTTTTCGATGCGTCTGCAGCGCCTCTAATGGTAGTTATTTATCCCAATACCTACATAAGTTGAGTGTAATTTCGTTAAGTGAAAAATTAACAGGTATTTGTGTAAATAAATGGAAAACATACATCATCGGCGTATATTAAATGTAATTATTTTATTATATTATCGTTCCGGTGCATTGACACTTTACAATAACCATCATAATGGTCGATAATTAACTAATCGCGACTATTATTACAAGAAACGGAAAGATTAGTTACCTTACCGCAACTATTTTCAACATTCAAGAGAAAAAACAGTGATTTTATTAAAAACACATAAATAATAATAAGTTTATTGTTTTCAGGGATTCTTCACGAGGAACAGGTAAATGGAGTGTATAATTGGTTGCCTACCTTACGGCACACCTGTGCTGCTCGCTTTATTCAAGGTGATTTTTTTCTCTGCTGGTTGCGTAATTTCAGTGGAAATTCGTAGGAAATTATGAAAACCGCGTAATTTTTTCGCGTAATTTCGAGACCCAAATAAAGGAAAATATTTACAGGCATGTTTACCGGTAATTTCTATCCACGACTAAGTATAAAGATAATGATAAATCGGTTCCGAATATAGGTAAAGGTATTTGTGAAATTGATGTCAATTATATTATTGCAGAGTTGCGACGAATTCTCGTTAACAAATTAACCAACGATACGTTATTATTAATACGATCGATTCCGTTCGAAACGCGATAAAATTTTTAAAAGAATTAGCAAATATTTATAGGCATGAACTGTTATAATGTATCATTTGCGGTCAATTATTTTACTGAACCGATCCAATAATATAATCTAATTATTCCCAATGCGAATGAACGGTTTTTTCTTTCGTCAAATTGCCCCAGGATAATCACCCTAATTGAATTTCGGGAGTCTACGAATGGGGAAATATGTGGTATTAAAAACCACTGAGCTACAATGGGGTCCTAATTCGAGTTTTGTTACGAAATATTCGAAATTTTCTGAATATTCTCGATACAGTGTGGATAAAAATAAAAGTGTTTGGTATACATATGTAGAGAGCGTCCTATAACATTCAAGAGACCGGAAGGTTGAATTAGGAGCAATCAGAGTTAATCTGCAGTCAGCTGATTGCATTATTATGTTGTGTCCTACTCTCTCTTCACTCTGACAAATATTCATTCGCATTTAAAAGCGTCGGTAACTAACTGAAAATCTAATCCGACCCTCTGATCGAAAAATTAGGGGTCGGTCTTATATAAATCGCGCGTGGACGGGATTCGAGGGGGCACGCGTCAGGAATTAAAATATCTGTGATGTACGAATCGCGAAATTATAGCAATCGTAAAAGATTACACGTTATTTGGTGCACAGACATATGCACTTCTCTTTATTATGCCCGCGTGTTTTATGTGGGCCTTTCTACCTTCATAACGGTTTTCGGGCACAAAAAAGTCGGTATTTGAAAAGATGTGGGGCGGGTGAATGAGCGCGTTTGAATACCTTCCTCGGTTCTGGATATCGGATGACAATCTGTCGACTGAATGCGCGATTTTTTAGCGGCGTTTTGTTGCCAGACTGAGTAGGTGTTCCCGGGCCCTTCCGGACACCGTGCCCATACCCCAAGAACATGTGCACCCTCCACTAGCACTCCTAGGCCCGTACGAAAGAGTAGGGGACAGGAATTTAACCCCTTTACTTTATAACCGGGCACCTTGACGTTTCGAAAACATTTCCTTCCGTCTGATTTTTTTGCCGTATCGAGCGAGGATATAAATTCAGGTCGGCTCACGTTATTAATTACCCCCATGCGCCATTCTACGACTAATAGATAACACTTCAAAGTTTCTGCCCGAGCGACTACCGACATGGTCATTTATCGCATGATTTGCGAACGTACCAAAGGAACAAAACGAAATACACCTTTACTTATTCAGAAAGTACCATATCGTAGATCCAATCCAGGAAATGATAATTTTGGAAGTTTTGAAAAAACGAATAAAGCGACAAGCTGATATAACGATTGAAATATACAATAAAAATAGGGTGCGAGTTATTATAACCATATACGAGTCGAATGATTAATGGATTATTTATGGCGTTTTCGTTCGACCTGATAACGTTATAATAAATAAGTACCAGATCCGGGCATCGCGAAAAGAGAGGTAATTAGGGCGATAAAACCGCATGTGTGTGAATAACGAAAATGGGTACTCTGGGATTAGGTAAAAGCGTCCTCATCATTGTGTTCAGGGGGCAGAAGGACACCCTTTGAGAGAAGCAACTGCCGCTGGATATGTCGGTCATTGTGTTCAAGTCCGGTCCGCCCAAAATGTCAACCAAATATTGGCATGGCTTTTCGGATGTGCGTCGTCCGAACTCCAAACATGCAAACAGGAAAATGCGGATAATGCCATTGAAACCCTTCTGTAAGCCGACCTAAGCTCTTTTCACGTAGGTATATAAGGCCGACCAAATAATCGTCTTGATCCCCTTGTTTCTGGAGAGAATCGACAACGTGTGGGCCCGATAACCGCGGCGAATCGTAAATAATAAAACGTAGCGTTGTGAAATTTTTTAGTGAAAGGCCTACACACAGTCGAGAAAAACTCTGACTTTGACAGCTTATAGGTTCTTTTGTGGGTAATTAATCACGGCGAGCCGGGGAAGGTTGAAAATTACGTAAGCCATGAGAATAAAGTACTTTCCAGTGGATGGAAGAGACTCCAATGGTCACAGTTGATTATTTGATACAAGTGATGTCTCGAGCAATCAAACGGAAGCCGGCGGCCTCCTCTGTCATTAATCTTACAGACAATGCGAGATAATTACATCACACTTCACACCACACGTCGGGTACTCATATCGGTAAGGGTTGGATGGAATTTCTTGTCTTGTGCGAATTTCCGATGTCATGTGACGTAATACACGGGGCATAAATCAATATTGGCGATAACATATCATTGATTTATTTATTCAGTAGTGGGCACACGTAATAACAGTCGCAGAGTAATGTAATTAGGCGAAGTCGGCTCGTATACACATTAGAGACACAAGTACAACACAAAGGCTCGACTTAATTTATTCCAACAAGACGAAATTATTTTATAAATAATTGTCGACAAAGTAAAAATCGTCGATTTATCGACTAGTTCTTCCAGTGGTTACAGTACCCGACAACAATAATCAGAGTCATTATTTCATTACTCGTTCTTTATATGCGAGATGGAAATAATGGTAGAGGAGGTGTGAATAGACAATATCGTTGTGGTGTGAAGCTGTGGTAATTTCGCTACCGGAATACAAAGTCCATAACTAATTTCTTTATTAGTTTACATGACGTGAATGGTACCCCGTCGAGCTGAAACAGGCCGCCACTATATGAGGTACCGCCGGATCAAATCTCTTTTTCTCCTTTTTAGTATTTTCATCATTATTCGTCCTCTCGGAGCATTAATTATATCGTGCCGCAATGACGAAATTTTCGTATTTCGTACACGCTGTGAGCTTCGGGTACTTGGAAGTATGAATTTTTTACTCTTCGGCGTATTCGTCTAAAAATTATACGGCCGATCTGCTGATGACCGGGAGAACCCCGTCATTATTATCGATGTCGGATCCAATTATTCGCCTAGAAAAACTGATAGCATTGAGATTTTTGCACGCAATCCCGTTTAGTGGCGGCCACGATCGAGCGTTTATCCTTAAGGCACGAAAAAGGGCAACCGTAATTTCCCAACATTTCGCCGGAGAGTAGGTAAACAGAATTATTCCGGGACGCTGGACCGCGTCATGTTATTGTGGGCCCGGATCCAAACAACCTTTTGTCGAGGGAGTACCTCGTAGGTATTCGTGAAGGGAAAAAAGTCGATTTAATTAAAATGAGAATGCGGATGGGTTGGGACTCTTGATAATGACTGCGGCACTCTCCACACTCGATCGTCATCGGCCCATGCACAGGATGATGGTCATAGTACCGTTCCGCGATACACTTAAGTAGTACAGGATACGATTTTTCATTTTTGCATCATCGGCCATCTGTCGGCCTTTTATTCTCTCGCTTCCATATCCCCATAAAAGTATTCAAATTATCGGATTCCCATATAAACGCGAAATACGACTCGAGAATTTTAAATATTTCTGCATTCCTCAATCTGTGCCTTTGACTAAGTACCTAGGATTAAAAAAACGAGCCATTATCGTATTGTCGGTAATAGATTAACGAGGCATTATCCTAATGGCGATCTTATCGGCCCGTAATCTCGTGTATTGTGCCTTTTCGGCACATAATGGTAATCTAGCCGCATTGACAGTCACGTGTTGGCTCCTCACGGAGGTGAAAACTACCCTCTCTTTGCCGATCAGCGACATGCGCCCCTCATTAATGCCATTGAGGGCGCGTGCACCCCCTACGAAGATATTATTATCGAATCGAACGAGAGGAATATTCGAGGATATGAAAAGGAATTCCGTTTAGCACCGCAACATCGTGTTGGCAGTAGCGAGGAGGCTGTTAAACGCAACATCTAACGATCGCTCTTTTACTAAGTCGTCGAGATGGTCAATAAACATTATACAAGGTGCTCGGGCCGAGACTGTTTGATTTATTGGCGACCCGTAAACGCGGGTTTTTCGACCCATTGACCCGGCATAGTACGGATTCGGACAGATCGCCGGGCACCACCGACCCTTCGGATCGCCGATTGCGGCTACTCCGAGCAGCTACAATCCTGCGTGCCTCATTCCGCTCGGTAAAAACGCAGCGGTACACGTACGCATGCACTTGCGGCATTCGCCGCCGTGGTACTTTTTGCGAGCCGCGTACTGAAACCGGGGAGTCAGGACCGATATGTAACTGGAGCGGTTTTTTCCGGACCGGGTACGAGCGTCTTTGAAGTGGCCGCGTTAAAAATCGCGCGAAATTCCAAATATTGAGCGCTTGTTAGTTGGCACGCTACCCGTGTTCGGTACGAGGAAACTCGACGTCGAATCTAATTAGACGACTCGCGTCTTCAGACCGTCTCCTGGCGTTTCGCGACAGCGACGAGACTCTGCCACACCGAAGGTACGACCCGGACGATATAAGCGATGCGACGTTGGCGCCAATTAGGCCGCTTTTTACACGACTCTTGGACGCGCGGATGACCCAGAAAGCGTCCGGGAGCCAAGCCGACGTCGTAAAAGTCGCGCCGATGAAAGCGGTACCTTGGCGGGTGGTGAGTACCTTGAGCCCGTTCCACGATATACACGAGGTTGATCGAAGCACGAAGAACGAAGAGATTCGTCCCAACTTTACTGAGATTAATAGGTAATTGTAAAGGTTGCGTTCAGAAACCATGCAGTTGATAATTCGACGTTTTCGCTGTCAATGTGTCTCAAAATGGGATAAATTTCATCCATTTCACAAAATTAATAAAAAATTTCACCTTCAAATATTGCATTTCTATCACTTTCATAAGAAAACTGTACCAGAACCATGAATACTTCTTTAAGGGGGACATTTACCATGAGACGGAAGATTGAGGTGCTACGCGAGAGAGACAAGGATGGGGGAAGATTTAGAGCCAACAGGAGAGGATTCTCTTCCAATTTGCCAAAACCGCATCGAAAAATTTCCGCTAGTTTTTGAGAAACTCTGGAAACTAAATCTACCCCCATCCTTGTCTCTCTCATGTAGCATCTCAATCTTCCGTCTCATGGTAAATGCCCCCCTTAAATCAATTTTGATTTCTAATTACAGAAATGAAATATTACAAATGGCATCGACATTCTTGAAAATTCGGTACCATTTTTTGTTGTTGGCAGCACTGTGAATATGGTTTTAAATACGTCAATATGTATCCTCCTGTTAGCTAACTGGAACCTTAGACTGTGACAATTATAGTTAAAATGAATGATAGAGGGTCACTTTCAAAGTTCCCGTTGGCTAACCGTAGGTTTAATCAGAGGTGAAAAAACCAGGCCCATTTCCAATAAACTGACAGCAGTGACAGTTCGAAAACCAACATGAAATTCAGCGCCTACTCGTTCAAATAATATCACTAAAATTTTATAAAACTTTTGGAAATATGGATAAATGACTGATATTTTCTTATCGAAAGAGCCAGAAAAGTCGTATTAGCTGTCGATTTTCAGTCCTACGGACATAATAATTTGCCTGTTAAGGTAATTAATCAAATCTAAACTTAGTATTTCGGATGTGGTAATATCTGAACGCAACCTTTAGAATTACTGATCTTGTTGGGCATTAGGCCCCAGGTGATAAAGTCCGTAAAATCGTAATAAGAAGAAGAATGCACTCGTCGCAGTATAAGGGGCGGGCTCCACCTCCCCCCGAAAGGGGGACGAAATTATAGGCCCTGGTAGAAATTTTTGAATTAGAACACCATCCCTCGTCCGGGGCGCGCGCCTCGCCTTTGCGTTTATCCGAGCGGAAGAAGAAGCGAAGTCGCGTCTCTGTGAGCGGAATTCGCAAAAGGCTCCAAAGTACGTACAAAGATAAAGTAAAGATTCTCGGGTGATGTGCTCCGAGAGCAAGAATCGCTGATTGGATCGTCCTTGCCTCTCTCGCGCCTAATTCGTGTCCGCCGTGCACGACGACGCTAAACAAACGTTATCATTTAAACAAAGATTAAACATTACAAATGATATGACCTCTGCAACAATTATTAGACTGACCTGCCGAGGCATTTATTATCAAGCCTCCGTTCGCCCGGTTCGAATTGAACACAATTACATTGTGTCTACCGAGGAGGATCGCGGGCGAAATCGGTCTTAAGTGCGCCCTCCTTAAAGACGACTCGACACTTTGAATTATCAAAAAGGATCTCGCACCCTGGCGTTCTCTCGCTCTCTCGGCGGTTCCCCGAGGTCGGAATCACATTTAAATACTCGACTCGCGACTGAAAGAGTTCAAAAGGGTCAATCGGCGAAATCGAGTTATCGCCGCCACTGATTCGATTAAACCATTTACATCTTCATGTGTGGACACGCTCATCTCTTGAAAGGTGACGGCTTCACCTCTCCAGTAATTTCGGTACTTTTCGTTCAAATTTTCATTAGGAGCTCCTCCACTTCACGGTGGCTGGAATTTCCTCGAATCGGCTAAAAGCCCGGACGAGAAGTACCGGCGCTCTAGCTTGAAGATCACAAATCCGATTAGATTTTGACCATTCATGCGCACTTTACTCTTCGAGGACCACCGCTTGCTCATGATGGAAAGAGACGAGATTCGAGTTCCCTTGGCATAATTTATTCAGGTTACTATACTCGTACTTGTATACCAGTAGTTTAACAAGTTGTCAGTTAATGGCCCTTAAAGCCATGTAACGAAACGTCCACGAGGCACGATGATAACATTCGAAACCCGTTTTTCCATTTAGCTCGGCAAAATCGCCAGCCTTTGACAAATATTCGCGACTTTTTCTACGCATGGAACATTACAGAAAACAACAAGACTAGGGACGAGTGCTGAAGCTACTTAGTTACTTAGACTCTAGTATAGAAGCAACTATAAAGTCGCATTGATGACTTAACACCTTGATAAAGTTTTATTGACGAATACCTACCATTGCTCAACACTGGCAGGTTGAAAAGTCCGGCTCTGATTTTTTTAATATTTTCTTCGAAAGCAACAAAAGAGGAAAAAAATCGTAAAACTCGTTAACGTCTCTCAGGGAGTTATCAAAGCCGTTTCCTGTCATATCGCAACCCACATTCTCTCAGCTTATAAGCGAGCACGGTATAATTTACGCTACCGTATAAAACATCGGTTTATTAAAATATGAAACGAACCCGACCTCCACTCCGTTCTTACATCACGATGATGATGTGTCGCCTCTTGTGTTGCTCTGCTGTTGTTGATTTTAATATGCCATTTTATAATCGACTTTTTCTCACCTAAAAAAAAAACTATTCCTGGCTGGCGGGTACTTGTGAAAGAACCTCAACAATCCATAGTAATAATCTTTATTGTACCACCTTTCATGAAACACCTGAAAGTTTCTACGGTTGGACCTTATCATTATTAATTCAAGTATGTTACAGGCACCGATTTATTGATACTATAAAATAGACGAAAGTCCTATTTAACACCTAGCTGGGAATTTATTACGAATTTTACAACGGCCATAACAAGGCACCTAACAAATTTCGGTACCACCTTTTAGACACCTGATCATTGCGACATTTACGACCCCGGTAGTGGGCATAGTGAGTAGGTACCATCCGATTATAAAAAGCGAACTCACCTTGGATGGCGTAGTACCCACCTTCAGATCCAATTATTTCTACCGTTATGGGTGAAAGATAATTCAAAACGGAAGGAAGTCGCCAATTACGGTACTTTTCGCTGGGATGTAAGTCTTGGAGTCGCCGAGACGATGCCGCCGCTGCAGTACCGACAGCGCCAGGAACTGCATTTTTATCGAGTACCACCTCAAATTAATTGCCCATCGCTTTTAATAACTTACGAATCCAATTAGAATCATCTCTCTAATTTATAGAAAGTTTTCAGTATCAAGTCCACCCCACAGAGCTAATTAGTGCCGATTTAACGTATGGTACCAGCAGTACTTAAATCTCATTCAATTACTTTTAATTAGCGATTCGTAAGTCTGAAGAGTATTTACGACTTGTTGTTGTATTATCGAGTACCTACTACCTTATAAACGGTTCGTATTTATATTAGGTATTACAAGGGAGGCGAGGAAGGGTTTACACAATAAGTACCTGTTTTATGGAGTCGAAGAGACAATATTTGCACATTCGGACTGGGAGAAACCCGTCGTCAACATCGCTCGTTTATTTTATTCGCATTTTTGTTGGTTTGTTTGACGGATTATTGCATAATGTGGTACTCGACAAAGTCGTACCCGATGCATCAAGGTCGTGCGTTTCATACTTTGGATTTTGATTGAATCATTTGGTGAACTCGGGGAAAAAACTGTTGCATTTTTAATGGGAGGATCTCGCCTCGAACGTTTAATAATTTCATAACCCTTCCGAATAGACGGTTATCGTTTATTCATGGGTGTCCAGGAATACCGACCGATTCGAATTCTCGGGAGGATTCTGTTGGTGGCATTTTCGATTGATATGAAATGAGGCTCGTTATGTAAAGATCGTTATTTATATATATTTTACACATTTAGAAATATTTTTTTCATTTAATCATTATCATAATAATTTCGTCCTAAATTATTAGACAGTTTTCAATAAACACTACTTTACATAATAATAAGGTACATCTTCTGTCTCACACTCACCACTCACAATCATCAACGTCTAAGAATTCATTATACAGAGTAAATCTATAATACAAAGGAATCACTAAAAACTTTTTTAATAATAATTAGACCGCGCGACAAGTGACAGGTCGACGTTTATTATAAATTGTCCGCAAAATTTCTTCTTAGAAAAAAAAAATCTTCCACCATATACTCACTCCCAATAATTTTATTTATACAAGAAAAAATCCAACAAAACGCACTAACATCTCAATATAATAATAGCGTTAATCATATACGAGAGAGGAAATAAATAAATCTGTTGAACCGATCAGTGATCAAGCCGTAGGAGAGTTCAACAACATAACAAATCGTTAGTACGTATCATTTTTAAATATTTCCAGATTTTTTTCCTGGTGATTTGGTAAGATATCCACCCACAATTACCGTACAGCGTATGCACAACTCAAATAATGAAGTTATGTTTACTTTAGCGTCCACGATGATGATCGGAATCGAATCGGATGAATTATTCAAATGCGAATGAAAAGTAACGAGCTTTTAATTGTCAGTTGAGTATTATCTTACCAATTCACCAATTAACCCGAAAACGAATCAAACTGTATTTATAAGTATTGCACCGGAGACTTGATGATGAATAAAATATTCGTTTTCATAATCGTAATCAGATTTTTCCGTGAAACGGTCGTTATAAATTATTATTATATCAGGGGGGGGATTTTCCACTTTTTCATGACTGATGATGATAATAATATTACACGACCCCTAACCAAAACGTTAGAGGCGTAAATAATCGTACGAAACCACCCGCATTTTCGATTATTTTAAGGCCACGCTCAACACTTTTCTGAAAAAAACATATCTAGCTGTTGAAAATGTATTGAAACAATTCGCTATTTTAAAAATTTGTAGCTTTTACATTTAGAAAATTCGAAATGAGCAGAGTTTTCCCATTATTCACTAATAATATTGAACGGATGGTTTTATACTGTGTGGTCTTTTCTCATGAGATCGACGCACTTTTTTCTTCATTAAAGATAACGATAAAAAATATAGACAAATGTATAACACATCGTACACTCACTGGTCTTGGGTCCGTCCTTTTATACGTTTTTTGAATTTTTTCAAAAAATTTCATAATCCTAATTAGTAACTAATCACTGTTTCTTGTGTATTAGACAGCCGGCCACACCCTGAAACAAACAGAAACGAAAAAGATTACCAACAAACGTCGAAAAATAATCGAACAAGGGAGAAAACCGAGTGCACTCGGAGAGTCTGCAATGCAATACGTGTGGAGGATCGTGACGTCCAAGTTGACGTTAATTGCACCTTTACCGTTTTAAAAATTAACGTCTCGTAATGAATTTCCTCGAGGGGTGGGTTGATGTAGGTCGCTCGTTTTTCCTCCACCGACCTCTCATCATTAATATGACGCCTCGACTTTCAAGTGAGTGAAAATCCAGAGGAAAATTACTCAAAGTTCAACGCCACCACGTATAATTCATCGACTGATTAACACCTCCAATCATTCAAATTAGTCGAACCGGTAGAGAAACACAAAATCATCAAACCAAAGTGCCACACAATCATAATTAACATCATAATCATCGACACTTATTTCGAGCGATAATGAGCGTAAAAATAAGCAAATTGATAAGATTTTTGAGAGGAGGTCGAGGACTTTCATTTCAAACGAGCTTTTTTTCAATACGTCAATTTCCGTTTCGTATACAAGAAAGTAGGTTCGATATGTGAGAATGTGGATACCGTATAACGCATAACTTTTGTCAGATTTTATTATAAATGGTGCTGCGAAGAGAACGCATTTACCCACAAATTCCACTCGACGTTTTATCTCAATTAAGATCAATTTATTGAATCTAATTCCATTCGGCCGGAGTAGCAGTGCCAAGTCCCGCCTCTGAATGGCACGAGAAGAGAGAGGAGAGATACGCGACTCGGTGCGTCAGACAGAGACGGCTCGCGAGTGGGAGGGGCTTGTGGGGCAATGTTTTATCGAACGGGGTGTATAATTTCGAGAATAAAAACTTACGTTAGCAGTCCGGGGTTGTCCGTGGGGTACCACGAGTACTGTGGGAGGTAGTTGTGAGGCGGGTGCGGGTGGGGCGCCGGATGGGGCGGCGGGTGGATGGGTTGCTGGGGTTTCACGTCCCAGCCGGGACTAGCTGCCGGTTGACCCGACATGTCCGACCCCGGGGTCGAACTGGGAGCGGGGGACGAATGCTGCATGTACCCTGTTGCCGGGGAACCGCTGGACGAACCACCCCCTGCAAAAAAACAACCAAAATCAACAAAAATTCATCGCGAAAGCCAATCTTCGGATTACTAGGCAGTAATTATGTCGTTTCGTGTCCCGTCTGTAAAATTCGGCATGCGATATGGGGAAATATTCCCGGTAAGTAATAAAAAAACTGTACAATAGACGAATTCTTGGAGTGCCGCAGATGGCTTTAATATTAATAAACCGGCCCGAAAATAATTTCTTAATCAGGAATATTATTATTCATTGCGTTCACTTATTACCCACAATCTTTACTAGAAATCTTCTCGGTCAAGTCGTAAATTATTCTCGCTTTTTTCAAACGGGAGAGATGATGATTACGATGAGAACAGTGCGGAAGTTGAATTTCCTCTAATAAAAATTATTTCCGATTTTTACTGCACTTCGTGCCTCCACACTCTTGATCGTAAATCTAAAACTCATTCGATTTGTTTACTGCTTGGCGAAAGTTTTCAATGAAAAACACATATGCCAGGTCGGGGCACGAAAAAGCGATTCGTAACGGTGCCATTAGACATATGGGCAACGTTGCGGCGGTACTACCTGTCAAAATGGGTCGTTCCCTTGTCGGTACCGTTAGATCCGGATAAAATTGTCGGAACTATATTCACCTTGCATCATGTTTTGGCTTTGAGGTCCCGGACTGGACGAAGGCATGTTCGAGTTGGGTCCCAAAAGTCCCGAATGTCCCCCGGGAGTGCCGTTGTTGTTGGTACCGCCCGACACCTGGGCCGCCTTCATCATCTTCTTGTATTTGCTTCTCCTATTTTGAAACCATATTTTAACCTGGAACAAAAACCGCTTTAATTGACATCGTCATATCGTGTAGAATCGCGGATCGGCCGGTACTTAGGCGGGTATCATTGACAGGCACCGATCATAATAAATTCTCAATCTCGCCGATAATTGACAGAGCGGATTTTTCGCCACGGAACCGGACGATTTTTTTATTCTCGACCGGTGATGCTAATGCTAATGCCAAAGTCTCGCATTTATGGGCATGGGAAATCGAGATGAGTGCGCATCGTCGAGTGTATGAAATGCGATTAATAAGATAATTTGCATGATACAAAGTACGCTCAATCGTTTGCATGATCTTGTTCGGGAAAAAAACCTACGAAAAATGTATGAAATTTCAATGGTACTGCTCGCTTTCGGTTCGTGATCGGGCTTGTCACCAGGAAACCAGATCTGGATCGGTGATATCACGAACAAAGCGCCCAACGAATATCGAATGTCAAAGGATTATCATTTTGGTCGTTCCGGTAGTACCACTCGACCGAATGGTACCTACACGGCGGAATTCGGTTGGTACTACCGATCTAACCATTATCGCGATAAGGGTCTCCGCGGAGCACCTTTTGACTTATTCATAAGAAATGATACTCGACTCTCTCGTTTTGTCGAGAGTTTGTGTATAAAAGTACGGGTTGAGACGGCCCGCAGCACCGAACTGTCACTCACATGAAGTCTTCAACTTCACGTTTATTTCTACTCATTATAAATAATAATTAAAAAACACCGGTCGTATCTTATAGGACAGCGAAAGAGCGAGCGAGATGTATTATACAAAACGCCACAATCTCCGCGATAATCTTGAAGACCTTGTAACATTTCCTCTACTTCATAATAGTACAACCTTTGGAGAGCCCGAGGGCAACCGCTGAACGTATAGTAGATACGCTCTCGACTTGGAAAAAATCCGGCAAAATTTCGATATTTTATTCAAGCACTCGAAAAATCGAGTCACGTCTTTCATTTCCAATACGTTTACTTTACGTCGGATCGGATTAGGCTTAAACACAACAGAAATTTATTAAAAATATATGCAAATGAGATGGGAAATACCAAGAAAACTGATGCATTTTTTCTATGAATCGATCAATAATACGCCAGTTTAGGGGGTAGTGGGCAGAAAAAAGACACACAACAAAATAATCATAAATCATCCGAATAAGGTGACTCATATTATTGATAATAATGGAAGAGGGAAAATAAAGCGACTCGGAAAATGTAATTAGTGTGAATTAATTTATTCGAGGAATTAAAATTGTATATAGAGATGGCATTCCGCGAGTAGTACCCTCCGCTCTTTCTCGGTCATCAATCAGAGTACCATTACTCATCCCTGTGTTACCCACAGTGCATATACACGGACTTAGCACTTTAATTAATATAAATGTGCATCATTTCCGGCCCTCTCGCTTCTACTTATACCTAATATATTTTTCGAACATCGTCATACACCTACTGATGATGGACTCTTTTGCTACCGGCTCGCATGGGGTTAAATCAGGTCAGGGAATTGCGCTTCTCTTCATTTTTATTCTTAATTGTGAAAAGGTGAAGGTGAATTTTTGCCAGTTAATGTACCGTGATTGATTTTTATAGGTGAAACTTTTGCAAGCAGATACGTACTCATACAGTACTTCACACAGCTTAGCAAATTGTTTCCAATTTCGTTTAAAATGAATTCTTTGTGCAGACCGAACACCTGTTCTGTTGAACTTCATCTGTCTAGAAGAAATATAAAGCTGAACGTAATTGTTATTGATTAATTGCGCATTTCCCTGTATGGTAATTTCGTAGCAATTAGCTCGCCACACACAGAACAACAAAAGTCATTGATTTCTACTCGTGTTCACTCATTGAACGTATTGAGAAATGGACCCCACTTTGCTGCTCGTAATTTGTTAAAAAAAATACCATTTTGAAAGTATTATTATTTATCGTAAAAGTTATATTCTTGCAACCTGGAAAAGTTTAACACCTGTTCCTATACCTATACAACGTCCACGCCATTTATTACCTGTCACTCAAAATTAAGGCCATTCATTTTTGCTCGTGGCATGGTAAAGTCATGGAAATTGATGTAGAAATCTCTACCGGTGCTTTATTCTTATTATTGATGTTAGGATTTCCTTTGGACTTTTTCGTGCGGTGAAAATGCGGTGGCTCCCATAACCTCACCTCGCCGATAATAATATCATACATGTGAAGTTGAAATACATTTCACGTTATAATAGAAAATCATCGAGCGTTCTGCAAACCGCGATAATACGTGAACCGTGTCGCCAGCACGTCACATTACAGAAAAAATTCTGATGATGGAAACGTCCATTTTTTCCCTAGCCGTGTTTTGTGTTTGTTGCATGCATTAAACGTGAAAAAATCTTTTGCAACTTTACGTATTTACGTTGTACCATCATGTATATACATGTGTCCAAGGACCCATCAAGAACCATCAAGCAATTAAAAAGCAATCAACGCGAGCTCTCTGCCTCGACCAGATCTCGTATATCCCATAACCTCTGCTACTTTTTAGCACCGGCAATTTTTAGAAATGAGGCGATTTCCAAAGAATCCAAACGGAAAATTTTCCGATTTTCCGCCCAGGATATCACAAGAGGATGCTGCCCTAGATTTAGTCAGTACCGTTGCCGGGTACTCACACGGTATCTGCGTTTTATAATAAATCGGAAAAGTACTTTTACATAAGAGGATGAAAAAACCGTATTTCATGTCACGGAGTGTACAACTACGCCTTGGGCCTTATTCCGTTTCCGCTTTACACATGGCAGAGCACACATTACAAACGTTAGACTGTGTCATGTTGGTATGGGAGCGGCAAAAAGGCTCCCACGATTGTCGTTACGCAACGGCCCCTGCGCGCCACCTTGGCCGCTTCCCCGACGTCCCATCCAAAACCATTTTTATTAGTACAGAACCAGATCGAAACCGTAAAACCATCGAGCGGGGAATGTCCGAGCCGTCATTTAGGTAAATTCGGGTCGTAAATATCGGAACTCGCGGAGCGGAACGGTACGACTCTTGAAATGGTTAAACGGTCGCTGAATGCCCACGTCGCTTACCCATGTCGAAAATTAATTCAATTGTTTTACAAATGATGATGACATGATTCATTTCGAGGAGGGGGACCGAAAACGGAACGCACCCTAAAACTCTGGAACAATATGTTAGGAAACGACGGTACCTACAACAGAGACGCAATTATGCATCCGTTATTATGACGACCGATATGAAACGTCCGTAATTATGTCTCATTGTAATTAACCGACTTCAAGGCAAACGATCTTGCAACTTCCTCTAGTATCATGCGTTTTAGGAAAATTTCAATACACAAAGTACCAACTCCGGGAGTAGAGTGGGTACTCCCTGTCATTAAATTCCTGGCGTTTCTTCCTTTCGATTTCCCGTTTTCTCATTTTTCAACGGTTTCCGTGTGCGCAGCGAACCGTGCGATGGCCCTGGACAATTTTATTTTTCCTCATAACAGCGGATAATAACTGAAAAGGCTTCCAAGGTGCTTCATCCGACTCACATCCGACTTGATCTTTTGTGGGTGGCCGATGCAGTCATATGGCGATTTCACGCTCGGTACCACCTATTCTTATAAGATGCGTGCTCTACTCCACTTAATCGTTCGTTTCCATATTTGACCTTAAAATAATCGTCAGGCGGTTTGTTTGATGATGGCACCTCGAGGCGTCCTTTATGATTCGTTCGGTACTACCGCTCATAACAAACGCCGTAACATCAGGTGGTACTAACAGGTCTCCGTCGTATGGCAAAAACCGGGAAATACCGCGGCGCACTCTTTTTCTGTCGTTTCTCTCATTCAATTATTGCCGATAATGATTCTTAATAATAATTGGATTTAATTAAGTCCAGGATCTCGTTTGTTGAGGTGGTTAGGTATACTAGAACTACTTATAACCGCGAGTAGTACTAATTTCCGTCTGGGATCGAAATGATTATTCTCCTTGTCTTGTTGTTGTTATTAATCAAAGTGACTGTAATGTGGATTCTATGAAATAATATAATGTCTCAACTCTCTCGCTTTTATAAAGTAAATAGTAATTTATTCGGTGTGCACGTAGCGTTATTTGCAATGACTAATGCGACGCGTTGCATAATTCCCATTCTTATAATAAATAAATGCATTTATGCAGTTTTTTCCGTATCTCTCGCAGATCTTATAAAGCGGTGACCTTCGCGCACAGGCGGTAGCCGTAGTTGTTTTGTCCATTGTTCCGACGTTTTCGAACGAGCGACGACGAGGAAAAATCATTTTTCAGCATACTGAAACCGCACCGAGGATTGCAGAAGACCAAGGAGAAGAAGAAGAAATCAAATTGATGCGTGTGAACTCGCGTCTCCTGGCACAAAAACTCTTTCTTATGGTAGTACCGGGCATAGTAGTAGTCGTAGTAGGTAGAACTAGTCTTGCGGTCTCTTGTATATTTCTGTGAATTGTACACATGTCAGCGCGGTCGTCCGCGGAAATTTTCACCTGCGCTTCTTTTTGTCGTGCCGACGCATCCTCGAGGATGATGACGATGACGACCGCGAAGAATTTCCTACAATTTTGCTCTTTTTGCCCGGCCACCGACCGAACCCGTCGCTCTACCGTATCACACGGACCCGACCTAATATCTAAATCTGAGCAGGCTCCGGTACTATACCAACCAACGGTGGTACCATCATCATCATCATTATGTAGATGTAAAAGCGGAGAGCGATCCCGTTTTGCGATACGAGATCTTCTCGTTTACAAGCGAGAGAGACGATTTATAATGAATTCGCCGCGTTTGTTTTATTAATTTTTATTGCTTGTATATTTATGTACGTACCGCCAATTAGCAGATAAAGCGACGACTTTAGCATTCGCAATTTGTTTACACCGCGCCGATTCAATAATAAGAAATTGTGCGATTTCTGGATCATAAAGGGGCCACACGACCCGCCGATAATGGGGCAATAATAATCATACAGGGACGTACCCGAACACAATGCGTGCCTTGATTGAATAAGGATAGTTAGTGTCGTGTGTTGTGCCGTGGAGAGAAAGCGGGGGCCCCTTCTCTTTGCGTACGGCATAATCACCCGCTATGATTGTAATAAGGCCATTTTCTCAGCGGGGCTTACACCGCGACATGCCGCAGGGGGGCGCCCATCGGATTTCTATAGGGCGTGAGCAACACGTGCTCCTCTCGATTGTGCCGATTCGGACCTGGCGAAATAATGAAAAATTCTTATGGCCGTACCAAGGTTTCGTATTGTTTCGCCATTATTCCGAATCGCTTTAGAGATTAGGGAAACGATCCGGAAGTCGGGGAGATAATAATAAAGGCGTAATTAAAATTTTCATTCATAAGAATGGAACGACTCATCTCGGTGAGAGAAGATAAAAAGTACTTCTGGCTACCTGCCTATCGTAATGAGTACGAAATTTTACGAGGTTTTTATGCATAATAGGAAGTTTCTCACCGTACTTTTTAATTCAAGTACTCGTCGTAGATGATGCGGAGGCGAAATTGTGGGTCAAGAACGAAATAAGGACAAACTCGTAAAATTTTATTTCCATATACCCATCAATAACTGGTTGGGTAATGGTGTCTCTAACTCGCAAAAAAATTAATCAATAGGGGGAAACATTTTTTAACTAATTTCTCTCCGTTTTTGTCGTAAAGTCGTTAAAGCTCTCTTTTATTATTTCGTACGAAATAAAAGTCATCACCGGACTAATTAGTAATTACGTGTCTTTTTCGGAAACGCCTGTACTGCCAGTAGTCGAGTAAGGCCAGGTAGCATTCCGCATTTTATATCTACTCTACCTTTTTATCAAACAAACAGTAAAAATTGTAGATAGAGATCTTCATTGTTTTCCGAAATAACTCCGGATAAAACATCAGTGATTAAAACAATAATAATCCATAAAGGAGCCGCGATTCCACGAAAAGGCGATTCTATCCAAAAGCGGGGCTGATGGCGAAAAAGGCCGACCGTATTTACGTGGAAAAAAGCGGATCGTTAATTAAAAGGTCCTAGGTACTCCACGTTTACAAAGAATTACCGCCACGGGCTATGACGAAACACGGGTAACCGATGATTTATTATTACTCCATAGGCTTTTATAAACGCAGAGGTATTTAATTGCGCAATGACCTCTACACCGACCGTATCCAGCCCATAGAACCACCCCCGGGGCACGAAACGATTACTAAGTACCCTCATATCCAGTTCAATTAATGACGGAACCAGAGGTGCTCTCCCCCATCCCGTTGTCAAAAAGACGGCAGAGTTCGAAAAATTCGACTGTCATTATCCCGGCGGCGTTGCAATCTGCCGTTTCCGCTTTATCGAGCAGGATATAGGCGGCAGCAGGCTCTTCCGGTCGGTCCGCGCAACCCCTCGGCCCGCACAACAGTTTCATCTGGTGATTTTCGGTCCGTTCTGTTGGTACCACGTGTGCTGGTCGACGGGCTGTGAAGATCACCGATCTGACGCATCACGACCGGACTTTGAGAATTCCGTTCCCGGACGACTCCGGTAATGTGAGAAATCTTTAATAAATTAGATCGTCTGTCGATCGAATTAAGATAAAAACGTATCCGCCACCGGACTCTGTACCGTTAACGGTAATGATATGCGGACGATTGTGGAACATAGCAGGCCACCCGGAAAATCGAATTTCGGAACATAATATTTCACACCTGACGGTAGTAATAATAATACCAGAAAGTTTTAAAGTGCGAGGAATGGAAAGCAATTCCGTTCCTCCATTACTCGCAGTAATACTTATTATTATTACCAACTGATAAGATGTATAAGTAAACGCCTCGTTTATCCTATAAGGAGTTCAATAATGAGACTTTAATTGCGTTACCCCACCATCAATATTAAGTAAATGTAAGTTATTGCTCGATCGTATTTACAACCCGGAAACGCTTCTATTTTGACAATATCAAAATTTTACGCTCCGTTTCGTTCGTTATACGAGGGGGTTAAAAAGGATGAGCGCAGGTGGAACGGCCCTCGCATAAGCTGATTGGGGTGGAAGTAAAAATCGACAAATAATACGACTTACAAACTAGGATCTCACTCCAGATCGGTAGAATTCGGAACTTTCAAGCTTACCTGGAAAAGAAAAGAAAATTAGTCACTTTTAAAAAAACATTTCTCAATATGACGTAAACTTGGTTCGTGACTTGGGTAATACGACTCTTGAATCAACGATTGTGATTTAGGAGGTACCACCTAGACGTAATTAAAATTCCCACGATTTTATCACGAAAAATTTCGACTTTGGCCATCAAAGCTAATACGATTTTTAGACAATGTCCGGTGCATTTTATCGGAGGAAAAGGTATGCGTTTTTTGCATTTTCGATCTGATGGGCAGCAAAGCGATGCGTTCTGCATTGTGACGTCCGATGCGTTACCAACTGTAAAACTGGATGCAACTAATATTAAAAAGACAGAGACGTGAGTGTGTGTGTGGTGGCAAGCCTGAAGTTTCCTGTAACTGTCATAAACACAAATTCACGCTGTATGACTCTCTCTCGCGACCCAATTTTTTCTACTTTATTTTATACGTATAATACCAAAACGAAAATGTCGGTCTCAAGTACCGAAATGAAATAATAATCGTGAGCTTTTCCGAGTCGGTTCCATTAAAAACCAATTAGGCTCATTCGACAAACAAATTGGTGGAGTTTTGTGGCCGAGTCGATCTGTATAATACCGTCGTCGGCCGAAGAAAACTTTAAAAACTTCCCTCATCACGGGACAACACCAACAACGACAACATGAAATATGAATCGCGATTCGGGTTAAATTACTCGAGCATTTCGCCATTCCCATACATCAGGGCGAACATTTTCTTGCTCACATAAATATAATAATAACGTTAGGTAAGAGCCGCGTTTTAATCGCGACGGTGTAATGGCAGTTATTACCATAGGACACGATGTAAAAAATATTTTTATTATACGTTTTTATGGTTCTCACACGAATGACATTCTGAAGATGGATGCGCGCGGGGACTTCCGGTTACCAACCTTCGGTTCGGTCACACTTCTCGGCTTCGTGTGTGTGTACGATGTCGTTTCCAGCGAAAAAATGTCATTAGAATCACCGTTCCCCTTTCATAAACCAAAATAACCCAACCTTATAATTTTTGACTGTATTCAACACTCATTTTATAACCATGAGAATTTCAAGAGGAAACACAGACCTATTGATACCTTTTGTCAGCTTTCGAACGACCTTTGACTGATTTTCATGTCACAATTCGTTTAAAATTGGGTGGATGCGCTGGGTTGCAGTATCTCTGTAATTCGACTCGTGATAAGGTGAATAAATTTGGGAAAAATCCGGGCGATCGGTGATAAAATCGCGCGTCTATTACGAAAGGTTTAATTTCTTAATCCGCACTAAAACTCGTTTAGTATCCAGTATGAAAAAAAGTTAATTTGAATGCGACGTGAGATGCTGACGCGAGATCCGCTAATTAACGCGACCGAAAAGCTCATAGCTCTCCATCATTTCGAGATACCGAAAAGTATCGCCGTAGTGTGTAAATAAACATATCGAGTGAAAACAAAGTTTCGACATTAACATGAATAAAATCAGAAATTAATCAAAATTCAAGGTAATTAGAACTAGTCGAGTGACTCTACGTTATTATTTATGTAGGTTCGAAGTAAAGGTGTAGAGATATCTAAGCGGCGAGCAAAAAACCATGAAATATTGCTTCTTATAGGTGTAATACGCGAGTCTCCACTCTGCTTATGGTTAACGAGATAAGCTACCAATTACGCCAATTAACGTTCAATTCGGCATAAATTGTCGAGAGTGCAGGTGACAGCTGCGCGTATTGATTCACGATGCACGACGCTTAATATGTGAAGAAAGAAGGAATTCCGTCATTTCCCGACCTTTAGAAACTTAATACAAAGTGAACTCATTATAGCCAGATCACATTCCTCTCTCTATGTAATAATCGATATACTCGGAAATTTCGAAAACGGCGTCCAATTTATTCAGACACCGTTTTCGTAATTAATAAAGCCTCATCTTCCTAATTAATTTTAATGTAAAGTTTCGAGTAAAGACACGGTTTCAACCGATTCATATCGCACGGGCGTAATAAATCGTTTAGTGCACGAACGATCAATCTCTTATTTTTGGAAAAAACACTCCTGCTGCATAAGTGAGTTAGGTAAACACGACGAAATTAAAATTCCTGATGACTGGCAATGATAGTACCAATGGCGTTTATCCGGTTCGAATCTTCGAAGGAGAGTTTCTCGACCAAACCAAAGTCCTCCACTTTTATCACGATTTGGATCAATTTTTTCCGATTTCTGATGTTTGTGTCATTTCCACATCGTACACAATATTTATATTCACATGGATGGGAGAGGAAGACTTTGGTACTACCATACGTACCATAAACACAGCAATTAAATATAGATTCATGTTCAGCAAAGTGTATCACTTAATTATGTGGCCGGGCAACAAATCATTTCATATTTTTCACGGCGGATGATGGTGAAATATGACAATACTTTAGAAAAAAAAAATATGCTTTTTCAATCAGAAGGAAGTGACGACAAAAGTTCCACACACCGCATTCGGAGTTATTTTCAGAAATTTATCCACGCGTTTTGTGAAATCCCCATTGTCTGCCATTATAATAATAATCAACTGTGCGTGCATGATGATGATGATGACGATTTCGCCTTGGGGTCGTCCTTTTTTTCAGGAAAAACTGAAAAACCAAGGTCTCGGCATTTTTCAGCTCGATTTCGTTTTCCCTTCGGATTATGGCAGAGTGTACCCATCACGATACACAACCGGGATACTCGTAATCCACGGCCAGAGAGCTCAAGTCTGGGTGTTGTTTCGCCACGACTGTACTTCACCGCCCATATTGCTTGCATAACCTCACGAGTTGGAAGAGAAAAGAATAATTCAGGAACGCCCATCGGACATGTACACCTCGCATCGATTTTACAAACAGGCGAAAATACACTTTAAGGACGCTCGACCGTTCGGACGCGATTCCCGTCCCGGATTAGTCCGGTCGGTCTCGTATTTTCGACTTTTTCAAATTGCTTTTGGGCAAAGGCGACCCACCCACAACTAAATCAGAACTCTGCGTTATTCGCCAAAGTACACCGACGATTTCTCGATTTTATACAGGGTGCATCATCCAGAAGAGGGCAGTAAAGTGTCTTTTTTCCACACGCGGATGGGTAAAACCGTAAATTATCCACACACACCTGTCCATGTCCGTCCATATAAAACAATAAACTGGGTGATGCGCTTCCGCCGGCATCGGTTTTACGATAGGATAGCATTAAGTTACTGAAGATAATGTTCGAGTTTTATTGGGACTCTCCGTTGCATGCGTGAGTACGAAACGAAATTCTGGGGCATTTCTGACTTATCGCTTAATTGATTGGGAGAAACCGATGCCTCTGATGCATCGGAGAGAGGAAGCTGGCTTATTGAACCAATTACACACAATGGGAAGGTGAGGCCAATTGCGTTTTACCAGCCATTACACAGTCCTACAGAAAAAACTACCATTTATTCACGGTTGTGATGGAAATCTCAAATTTAGAGCTTTCGATAACAATCGGGTAGGATCTGCTAAGTTTTAGCTTCTTCTGTCATCAATTGAAAGTATATTCAGTTCGTTTCGCCCCTTGAGTGGAAAAGTGAGCAAACTGTTATAGAAAAATATTGGGAAAAGTCGATTTCCGCCCGACTACAGCGAGTCGTGGAGTGGTAGGTGACAATTAATAATGCAAACGGTTTAGCGGTAACTTTCCCTCGTTCTTTCTCGATTGAGGAATTAAGACGTCGCATCGGAAATAATTTATATTGACAAATGAGGTGTCAGTGCTGCCACTACAAACGTCGAATACAAATGTTACCAAAGTCTCATTTGCAATTCGGAGGACGTCAACGCATCGGTGTGCTTATAAAGATCTGGACTAGTTTTTGTCCAACGGCCCGACTCTCGAAGAAGAAGAGGACGGCAAAGATGCGGTCGCAATTTTCAGGCCGTCCCGCGAGAAAAAAACGTCCGACGACAAGTCGTTTGTTATCGCATAGTTCGGCGTTGCCAGAATTTTCGAAAACCGTTACCGCGAGGTCGCTATAAAGGCGGATCAACTTTGTAGTGAGGAATTTAAGAGATGTTCGATTTTGTTACTAAATTGAACAAAATATAATGAATAGGGTAAACGCACCAATAGTTTGACACATAAAGTAGACTTAACTTTGTAGTGAGGAACTAGATTGTGATGTTTTAGTGACTTTTGCTTTGTAACACTGACTTTTTACCCTTAAGTTTGCTATGAGTTGAGCTTTCAAAAGTCAAGTGTTTTTCTGTGCTTTTTGAATAATTTGTAGCTAAATTTTGGTAAGTTTCGGTGAAAGTTTTAAGCGAAATTTGAATTTTATAAAAGCGCCAAATACTTTCGAACAAGTTGCAGAAAAAAATACTTAACCCAACTTTTGAAAGCCCAACTCACAGCCAATTCAGGGTTATAAAAAGTCACTGTTACAAGGGAAAAGTCGCCAAAACTTCAAAATCTAGTTCCCAACTACAAAGCTACGACTACTTCAAGTGTGGGTATGTTGAATTGAGAGAAGATGTGATGTGGTTAGTTGATGGCCCGAGGGGGTGGCAGATTGATTAATCCGTCCTGACAATAGCCGACTACCGGAAAATTGCATATTTTGCGTTTGAAAAATTACGAACAAACACAATAAACCATATTTCCAGCCGTTTAATAACGATAATTATCGCCACGGTTATTATTATATTTTCTTTCGGGTTTCGTAACGTGTAATTTCAGGTCGCGGGGATCGACGGATACGTTGTGTACTTCGGCCTTTATCAAGATCCGTCCGTAAAGTACGCACCGCGTCCTCGTCGTTGGACCAAGCAAGACCGACAAACTCGTTTTGTTGCAATTAAAAAGGCATAAAGGAGTTTTTCCTTTTTGCGGTGTGCCTCCTTCTTATATTCTGCCTCTCGACCTAACCCACCTAGAGCCCAGAGTACGATCTCGAAAGCAATAAAACAAGACCGAGCGCACTTTATCTGGGACTGCTCCTCTAAAGCCTCATTTTACGGCCGGGGATAAGGCGAGAAAACCCGCGATTTTCCAAATCGATAACGGATTGGGCCGATTACGGGCCGAACCATAAATCCTTTCGGGTCTCAGAAGACGAAGGAGCCAACCGGAACGGATGAAGCCACCCATCATCCGCACTAAATATTATTAGCGCACACAATCTTTCGGAGGAAAATTAACGACCCGACGTCCCTGCACATTATTATATCTGCCCGCTCGGAGCGATCCAACTCGACGAGGAAAAAAGTGCGGTTAGGGTGTTCTGGACATTGGCGCACTCGGTTCAACGGCTCTTTCCACTTCTTGGCACCTAAAACGCCCCCTCGATGGTGCCTTCACTCCCATAACATAACGAATTGCCCTTCTTTCACGATACGAAACTTTGGTACCTGTGTGGGGGGTACACATAACCTACAAAAGTCCATATTACACGTGCACACGTTTTACGAGTGCGTAGGCACTCTAGTCTCGTGCATACGCGATCCGTGTAGAGAGAGAGCTATTCGGGTAACAAAACGCCCGTCGATGGCTCGTTAGTGGATCAGGTCAGATGTCAAAGGTTTTCAGTTCCCTATAATTAGTACGGCGCGTTGCCACGAGCGCCGCTGCGCCCGAATTCGCCCCCACCCCCGGTCTCCCCCCCGGAGGCCGAGGAGGAACCGACATAATTCATGCATTTTAATTGATGGGATCTTTTCTGGACGCTTCCTTTTATTCATGGGCGAAATTGCATCATTCATAGATCGCGGTGTAATACGCTCCCGGTCACGTTCCGACAGAGACACACCCTCCGCAACGTAAAGACGCATAAATAAAGGCGAACGGGGTACGTACATCCGATCCAGATAGAGGCGATAACGTTACGGAGGTTGTTTACTTCGATCCGCACCCACGATCGCCAGACGACTCGGCCCTAGACGTAAATACACCCACCGGTCGCAATAATCAGCGGGAGAAAAGGATCAATTAGAAGGAAACGCGATCATTCCGAACTCTGGGTGCGACTCGATCACGAAAATTGCGAGGTTTCGCCGAGCCTCTTCAGAGAGATAGCGGAGTTGAGGCGTAGCCACCTAGCGGCGCGGCGCGTAACTCTGAGTTACAGATTCCTACCTTATCCGCCTCGCAGAAGACGCGACGTTTTTAAGCCGGGCGATGTCCACAAAAAGGAAAACACGGAATTTATCATATTTTAGCGTTGAATAATTCACACTTCACGCTCACTCCCTCTCCGCGAGAACGAAGGCAGCGGACTTTTGTATCGATTAAGCCATAATTTATAGACACTGTACGATATGAAACGCTCCGTTCCGTGCCGTATATACACGGAGTATATGGCAGAAGGAAAATCGAGAGGGGATCGAACGGAATGATGCATGTCTCGTTTCGATAAAATGTAAAATTGAAATAAATGCGTAAAGAGGGAGGGGCCGAATACATCATGCGTCTCGAGAGTATTCATTATCTAATAATTACCGAGTGTACCACGGTCGCAATTTATTGGAAGCTGAGGGGGCGGATTGCGCCGCCAACCACCACCATTATCACGGCCCGAAACGGGTGGATCGCGTTTAAAAAGTGTCGGCAGAAATCCACGATTGAATTAGAATCGAGAGGGTGTTGTTTACGTTATATAGGGTGGTGTATAAAGAACCGCGCGCGTCGCAGGATTAGCGCTTTTCCTTCTAATTGACCATTACCGTCGCATATAACCGAACTGGGGCTCCATGCTTCATAAATTGCCCACTCTAATTAGTACAGAGCGACGCAAAAGTTTCTACACACACCATAACCCAATATTTCTAATACTGGCGGATTCAGACATCGTGGAGACGTAATGTAGTACTCCTGGAAACCGAAAAAAATCGTAAAAGCTCAATTATCCGGTAATGAATCCAATTAGGGTTGCTCGGTACTGCGACCATTATAGGGTAATTGGATAATTGCGCTTTTTTGAAATTTTTACATGTGATAATCTCTTAATTGCGTTTGGCGTGCGAAATCGGTAAAATCTGCATAAATAAATTGATTACCGGCGGTCGGTTTTGGTTTTGGTGGGTCGGTAATTATTTTAAAAGGTAATTTTTACCACGCTCCCCCAATGATTATTACGAGGACGATGATGATGATGATGAAGTTGGGGCTATTAATTTACCTTTTAACACTCTCATCTCATCATAATCATTATCGCCATCACCTTTTGAACGGAGAAAATATGATGGTTGGGGCGATGAGTATTATTGCCAAATTGTTGTGTCATTATCTTATAGCACTTTCGTTTTAATGGATTCAGATGGCGCTCTTTTGGTTAACATAACCACACAAAATCGAGCTTTTAAGATCGAAACTTTGATTATTATCATGAGAATTTATATTCATTTGTGTTATTCAAAAGTAAATGCGGTTCTGGTGTTTGATATTTACAAAAGGAGCAATGAATAACAATGTCAATATTTTGATAAATGTATGTGAATAAGCTCAGACTGCATTTTAAAAATGACCACAAAAAGAACAGTTTATTCCTACGGGTGTAGTAATTACCACCAGCCCGACCCATAATAATAATAATAAGAATAGTCCAGGTGGTGTTAAAGTAAAAATGACATACTCCTAGTTATTCTTGATGAGTTTTATAAATTAACACAATCATTACCATATTCGATAAATTTCTAAAGAGCAGAATTCCGATTAATTTAATTTTTACGAAATATGATGAACATAAGAGGGGTGCATCGTGATCATCATAAGGGTGACCCGTCGTCTCTAATAAGCCTATTAAAATGTTACTGGAGCATGCTGGTAGGTGCCCCAGTGCAACAGTTGCAATTAATTAAAATACTTTTGATGTTTTACAAGTCGTCTATTCGGAATGCATTTCGCGACTAAAACCGACCCTACTCTGATACCGCGACTCAATTTATTATGCCACAAAGTTTGCGGTTTATCCTCCAGACCGCAATGAGAAAGAATAAGTCTGTTTTCGAACCATTACCATTATATTAATAATAATTTGTATCGAATTAATAATTGCCGGTATGAAATTCGAAATTGCGTTCGTATCCCGTTTCGTTTCGATCCTCTCTCCGCGTTCGGACGTCGTTCGTTGTTTATTCATTAATTGGTCCAGAGGTGGTTTTATTTATAACTTTTGTATCACGATGATGAATAAGAATAATGAGTTTGAGATAATGCGGAACGAGGCGCGCATTTGGTCCGCTGGATATGGCTCCACCACTTTGATCATCATCAGGTGGATTAATGATCTTTTCGACTGTAATACGGAAAGACCAAGACGAAAGACGAGAGCAGAAAACGGTAGCAGAGTTATTATAATGCAACATGAAAGAATGACGACGACGACCGGATTGGTTCGGATGAATTGAATCTCCAGGCTCTCATCATTTTATTTCAATTTCCTCTTGCTCTATGATTTTTTACACTCTTTCGTGTATTGTACGGAAAGAACAAAAAGAACCGAGAAATTATGAAGAATGCGATGGGAGCCCGAGATCGAAAAAAGGCATCCGGATGTTAGGTAGAATTCATTTGCCGATCCAGAGACTATCTCACTGAAAAATACTGCCAAGGGGAAAAAATACTGCCAAAGAGGAAAAATACTGCCAAAGACAAAAAATACTATCTGAGACCAAAAATACAGCCGATCGTAAAAAATACTGTGAAAGACGAAAAACACTGTCGAAGGCTACCTAGTGGTGCCAAGGAGTGTAAAAGTGACTTATTGCACATCTGAATTGCGCCATAATGATTTCGTCAACATTGAGCGTTTATCGTGGAAAAACCGTGTCGTTATGTGATGAATTTGGCGAATATTTCGCATGAAAAGTTTCAATTTTGGCCCCTCGGGACGTTTTACTCACGTTGTGGTACCCACATTGATGATTTGTGATGGGTACCCGCCCCTGCCGAGACGGTTCGGTCTTCCCATCGACCGGAGGTATATCTCGGCTTGATCTGTTTAATTAGTGCAACGCACATCGATTCGTGCGCCTCATTACACTCCTTTAATTCCCTTTTAATTGTTAAACCATAAATAAATTCGTCCCCCGGTAAGTACTCGGGTAATATTTTGAGAAAACGGAAAAAAAGCCAACTTTGAATTCGGCCGATACCTCCGCACTGTCCACTTATGGCGGGTAATAATACCGAATTCCGGGTGTAATTAAAGAGGACAGTAAAGATAAACCCCGCCGGTAAAATCGGTTCTTATCGAAAAATTGCAATTAGTAACGTTTTATGACTCATACTCTACTTTTTATATTTTCGGAAAGTGAAGTAATAATGCGAATTACCTGCGTTTGCGTTAGTCCCAAACTGGCGGCCAGTTCGGCCCTTTCGGGCAGGGCTAGGTATTGCGTCCGTTGAAATCGCCGGTTCAGTTGCTGGAGCTGCAGACTGGAGTATATCGTGCGAGGTTTTCGCATCTTTTTCCCTTTGCCGCCTCCCGATGGCCTCTCCAACGACAGGCATTTCTCTGTAAACATCACGGACGATTATTACCATTCGAAAAAAAAAATGGATAGAAATGATAAAAAGTACCAGGAATTTATGAATAATAATCGTTAATCGCGATACGAGGTTTTAATTACCGCGATCGACTCGGCTGTAATTATATTATTTATAAAAGGCACCAAGGGAAAAAATCAAGACTTTTCCCCTACTCGACCACATCGAATGATGATTACGATGACGGTCGAGACGGAATCGACGCGCATGAAATATGTAAGAATTCCCACACTCCACTTTTCTATGGTAAAAACTGTATGCATCAATCATTATACGAAAAAAAATCGTATTAATAAAGCCGAATGAATATATTGTATTCGTATGTTCGGGGTTGATGGTAATATTGCCTGCTACATCATAGAAATCCGATAAGATCTGTCCGAGTTTGTTAGGTTGTGTTATAATGGACTCGGTGGCTATTAACAAGGTGTTTATTGATGGATATCTTGTGACAATTGTCCGAAGTTTGACGTTACGGCCAATTTACCGACGCTAATACATCATTACCGCTTCTTCGCCTATCCGAATCCGATGGAATAAGAAATAATTCTGCGGCCACCGCGCGCGCTTACTTATTTATTATCATAATTGGCTTTGTTGCCGATGTTGGCGGTTTCGGAAAAGAAAACCGCAACGAATAAGAGACCGCGTTTTCTCTCGATGATTATGAGAAGAACTAAAAAGTTCATTAAGTTTTAAAATTACGACGATCTTAATCTCTCTAACCCGGGTTTCGTGTGGGGCGGTACCTCCGAAAACCAAAACCCGACCGTTTTTCTCATGGGATCACCCCCATCACATCCTCTCTCGATCGGTTAAAAAGTTTCAAAACCATCAAGAGCCGCTTTAGAAAGTATCGATTATTATTATTTCCTCGTGTAAATAATGATTTCGCCTTTATCACTTTGGCCCAATCGAGACCCCTGCATTCATAATGCATATGTGTAAAGTTCATGGAATAGAACGTGCAAAATTCCTCGTGTATATGGGAAGTGAAATAATTAATTTCAACCTATCGGAAACCCATAATTCACCATATGGCAAAATCCCACCGACTAGTGCAATACTCCAGTGGGTCGCACTCTACGATTTGACCATAGAAATGTCATTATTTGACATTTTCGTGGGCAACTCCATCAACTGGGTAACTTTTGGTGAAATAATTTTATGCAAATTAATTTCGTGGTTTATGCGCTTATCTGAAAGAATTGTATTTTACTACTTGTGAGGCATTTTTACAGGAAATAGGAAACGAAAATTAGTCCGATTCGTGTAAGAACATCGGTTTTTCGAAAATTTATGCTAAAATAGGCATTTTATCTTTCGATATCGCTAATGCAATGATGTAACGTCAAATTGTCGTATATCAAAATGAAAAACCGACCGTTCGATAAGACCTTAATTATTATCGTTCAATTTTTAGAGAAAATAGTGAGTTTATTATAATCCGTAAATCATACGCCTCATACTTTAAAACGAATTTTTATTCCTATAAGCAGTCAAGACAATTTAACGGTCATATGTTGTAAATTTCGTAGCTTTTAGTACAAGTTAACGCATTTATCGCATGACAAACGCCAGCCATTTTAACAACCAATAAAAATGGCCACTTTTATCATGAACCGTACGGTACTCGCGCTTTTTTCCACGTGCCGCTAAGTACCCGAGTACTCGATTCGATTTAATGAAGTGGCGAACCGGCGAGGAAAATCGATACACGATAATTCCAAGGACCCGGAAAATCAGAAACTGAAATTTCCGGAAAACCGAGCGGATCGATACATTTAGGTACCCTAATACTCGGATGCCGTCCAAACTAAACGAACGTGTCTGATGATACATCCGAAAAATACAGACGAAGACACGCCACAAACGATAGGCCGACCCGAAATGTTAATAAACGAACGAGAAACCCTAGACACGACATAAACTATTACAGATCCTGGTGGAACGATAATGATAACCAACGAAAGCTGAAAAATTACAAATCGCGTGGTAAAATAACCCTCGAGGGATTTTCGTTAATCAGGAGAGGACATTTTTGAAAATTCACGCATGTGACGCGATCCAAATAATTAATTCCATCATAATAATCGTTATCAGCAGTACTTAAACCGTCCCAGGTACTTGTAAAGTAATTAAAACGTCGTAAAATATCCGTCGGCGCCTTTGATCCGAACTAAATGAAAAAGGGAAAGATGCTCCTGTTTGACGACGTCTTTTGCGAGCGATCGGTAAATAGAAAGATCGAGTGAAATGGGCAAAATCGATGTCTTTTATACTTGATGATTATGGATAACCGGTCGATTAGTATTCAGCAAGGCGTCCGCCAAGACCAAACGAGTTAATTTGTCGTCGTCGGCAGACGATATATGCATTTATAAAATAAATTCATTATGCCTCGAGTACTCGCGGTTATTCGCCAAAAAAAATCAAACAATATATCTCGAGAAATTCTTTCGGAAACTAAGTGAGACGTACCACCTTACAACAAATTACGAGAGTGATGAAGTTTCGGGCGCGCTTATTAAATAAGTAAGTATAGGAAGACGTGAAATTTGACACAAATTAACTCGCAGCAATTAATTAATCAATCGGTAATTATTCAATTAGGAAATCGACTATCCCCCCCGTTCATCATCTAGATATATCTTTGGTTGTAGTACTAATCGCAGGTCACGAGGTGGATAAGGCAATAAATTTTGAATGTAATTCACAGATTGGCCCCCTTTTTCCTCCTTCTAACTCATGGAAAAAGATCAACCATCGGAAAACGAATTCCAAACATCTCTTCCCATTCCAAATCTACATCAGTATAGAAATGACCAAAAATATTGGTTTTCGTCGTTTTATAACAAAGACTTGGGTTTTGGTAATGCCTCAATATGTTCAAAAAACATGTCATTGAAGTAATTTTGGCTCCTTTCTTTGCAAAATATCCCGAATATCATACAAGACCATCATCAATATCCTTTTGTTCCTTTCCCTTTGTATGTCTATTTAGGTACGAGACAGGTATACAATGGATTACCAATTTATTTCAAGTACCTGGGTCTATTGGAAGAGTTCGAAGATGGGCTTTTTATTTTTTTATTAAAAATGTATCAGGTAATACCTATAGCAAATCAAACAAAGCCAAAACCAAAAGAGAATAGATAGAAGACATCTATAATGAACAAGATATTGTATCATTTATACTACTCGTAGTTAACCCAATAATTTGGAAATAATTCTGTAAATAAAAATATTTAAGGTCCACTACTGCATGCAAGTCTTTTGAATAGAACTTGAGAACTTTGGACATAAATGGTGAAAATTCAACCCAAAGAAAAGTGAACGCGGTGAACTGGAAGCGTCGGAAAATGACCAAGTCCCCGATTTGGAAAATTCTACTAATTTGAGAACAGTACTCAATAAAATCACTGTTTATTGCTACTTATCTTTTGAATAACCAATAAGAGGGTGCAAAATTTAGTCAAGTTCACGATGATTGGTTCAAAAAGTCATGCCAAGCTTATTTGGCAAAGTTAAGAAAACAAGGGATGACTGAGACGACATTTCCACTACAAATTCAACAGTCAATTGAACTAGAATATTGAATCTCAGCCTATACGACAGTGGCCCTTTGACTCAATTTGGAGTTTCTACAAGTTTTCTGGTTTGACTACCGATTTTGAGCCACCATTTCAACATTCAATAAAGAGAGCATCAAATTTTGGTGATTTTCAGCAATGGGTTCTAAATCCTCGAGTGTTTTGAAGCAATTTGAGGAACGGGATTAATGGTTTTGAAGCCCTCGTCCAAAGAAAAAGTTTAAGTTCAAATTGTAGCAATAATTCCATTAACACAAGTCCAGGAGGACACAGGTCCTCGATGTTTCAGTGAAACTTTAAGTGGGCTTTCCTCATTCGATGGTTTTGGATTTAGCTGGACTCACCGTCGTCTTTGGGCGATGGCGGGCAATTGGAGGCGTAAGATCCCAAATGGTATCCGGTGTAGGAGTTCTGGTGCATGGGCGGAAAGGGGTAGGCGCCGAGGGCGCCCCTCGGGCTGGGAAAGCCGGCGTCGTGGGCCGCCGTCGGTCCGCCGTGCGGGTTGCCCGCCGGCGAATTGAAGTGGTGCTGGTAGGTGGTCCTCAGAGGGCCGTAGCCGTGCTGCTGCAGCTCGATGAAGGCGCTCTTGGACACCGGCGTCGAGGCGGCCGACTCGTGATGGGGCGTCGGCGGCCCCAGGTGGCCGTCGCCCGAAGACATCGCCGCCCCCGGCGTCCCCGGCGGCTCCTCGTTGTTGTTAGGCCCCCCGAACGGGGACCCCAGGTCCGTGAAGTTCAGCGTCGTGAACGCCCTGCCGTCCACCGTGACCGCGCGACCCGCCGCCTCTTACTCTCTTCGGCGGTGCGAACGGGCGGCTCGATTTCCCTACGCGAACGACGGAAACGCCGTCATGATCACTTTGAGTTATAAACGCGCACCAGTTTTCGAAAAATCCGTCTCACTCGCACGACAGTACACCTAATGGGGGCCCAATTTGCGGTAATGCGTGTAATTCGCACCGTAATTGCGGAAAAACTGGGGCCCCAAAACGAAATTACACGAAATCGAGCGCATATGTCGTTTTTTTTTCGGTTTTTTTTCACGTAGAAAATTGACCGTTCCGAGCCAACCGTCTACTTCCTACGAGCGTAGGGACTATAATGAAGAATAATCATATAATAGTGGCTTTGGTGGTCGGTTGCGCCTTTCGGCCGGCAGGTTTCGCTACTCTTCAGCGAACGGCGGCGTTCGATACGCCCCTGGTGCCGTCCGGATTGGTACGGAACCGGATTGTGGCGGGGCCCGGACCGGTTTTCTCGCGTACGCAGAACCGGATCGAGGAGGGGCCTGCGTGCCCGGTTTGCCGCCGAAACGCCCCCGCCAGACTGCCAGGCGCGCTTCATTTTTAGGTTAGGAGCCACAGCCAGTACTCTCCTTCACCGGAGGTGACAATTTCCAATCTTAATACCTTATCATTACCCCGGCGCACTATCAATTCATTCCTAATACCAACATCGCAAACTTCCATTCCGCCGGATCGCTCGCCGTTATGGTACTTGATCTCGTCATCGCCCGTTACCATCAACTCGAACGATATTATAATACGACGAAATTGTTTCGTTTATATTATTCATACATTATATTGTTGTACACGCCGAACAATCAAACGATTGTAACAACGTTGTTATTGTCATCTTTTGTCATTATACTCATTTTAATAGGGTGCATCATGCATACCACTTCGACATGCAAATGGTACTCATCTGCAGATACCTCAACATAAGGTACCACTTTCCTTCATCCAGACTTATGAATTATTTACTATATCTAAGGTCTTTTCACCTTTTCGACCTGATGCGATAAAATAATCAAGTACCCGTTCTCTTATCGTATTGGTCTTGATGGAAATACGAAATGGTAATGATTAGTCTTGAATCACATGATAACGTCGTATTCCTTTATTCTTTATTCGTTCCGACTTTTAATCGGATCCATCGCATCGCATTTGAATACCAAACGAATTAATTTAGTTCGGTAGTACCCGAAAGTACCAGCAACTCGACTAATTAGCCTAGACGTAATATCTTATTTGCATATTTCTGGCGCCTTATAATACGGTTAATAAACTCGACTCGAATCAACAAGAACCGAAAAAAAAATTGATGTCTCTTGAGTTTTGCGATCGGCCTCGCTGTTACGATTATGCACCTAATAAGTACTCAATTTTAATTGAATCGAGCAGTGTGGCGCATTTTTGAAACGCCACCGTTCACTTCAACATTTCAAAACGTTTACGGCACGGCATGATGACATTTCGGCTCTATTAACTCAATTAACTCGCTCGTTTTTTCGCCATCACCAGTGACCTTACGTACGGCAAAGTGAGTCCTGAAGGGTACCACCATAACTGGCGACTTTTATGGTGATGCAAACGTGCAAGTAACGACGTCAAATTGTATCACATATAGAAAATATCCTGCAGGTTCCAATTATAAGGTATGTACGAGCTTCCTAATAACACATGACGCCATCATCGCCGTATCTCGTACGCGAATGGCAGTACCCGAAGCGTTATTGTCTTGAGCCATCATCAGCATCATCGAGAGAGAATGAGAGAGGCTTGACCGTCCGTATGCATCATTGAGGAGGAATTAGAATTTGATTGAAATAATTGTGTTATGTAGACTCGGGAGAAGAGAGGGCTTTATTCATTAATCACCTGCCAAAATTATCAATCTATGGGAACGTTATCGAGGGAGGAAGAAAGAGAGGTGTCGACAGGTAGACGGAGGTGACACGGTGCTGCGGCTTCGTCACAATAGTACCGAGTCATCACGTTTAATGATCTTTTCCAGCCGAAGATGACGCGGCAGAAGTAAGCCCGGTAGCTACTTTACTTATCTATTTAATATAATAGATTCGACGCCAGCAGAGAGCGCACCGGTACTACCTCTCGCCGATGATGATGATGTCCGGTGAATTTCTTGCCCGTCATAATCCCACGAGGTACACGCCGTCGTTCGAAACAAAGAACAGTCATTCGAGTACCTTTTTGCGAATAATAAGAGGCGCACTCGGTCTCTTTTCGATATTATTCGGCGTTTTGGCGAAACGAATGCGTGCGTGTGGCCATTTCGGTCCCTTTTCACAAAAACTTTCGGTCCCGCTGGATATAATAAAAGAGTCGGAAAGATGGTTCCGTGTATAATTTTTGACACCTGTCAATCCCCCAGTGCCTTGTGTTTACGAAATCCGAAATGCGCCCATCTCTTTGTATCCCAAAAGACCCACAGACTGCTAATTACTTTCCGGATTTGATATTTTGGGATTTGGGTGCGATTTCTGAAAAAGGGTGACTAGGAGCTTTTTTGATAAATCATCATTTAACGCGACCTAATTGGCGTGTAATGGGTCGCCGTTTAGGACATGATAGCCCGTGAAATGGGTCGTCCCGATCTGAGAGTACCAACGGAACCACTGAATGAGAAAGTCCAGTCATTCTCCGGTCATTTATCAAAAAGTTAATCCGCATTAGGGAAGCCCACAATCGACGAGTCATTTGTCGATGAAGATGTCCTCGATGTCTTTTCGCCTATAGTCGAGTGTTTACTGTACAAGTACTCGAATGAGAAGGCGATTTTGGGAAACGCGTCGCCTCTTTGTTCTAGCCGTGGGCCGCCGGGGGCGTCTTTCGGAATTCGGGGGTTGAGAATAATGCGCGGTTTGCGGTCGCCGGTGCCGTGGGGCGTACAGACGACTCCGGGGTTGGGCTTGTACACTTTTATGCGATGCGGAATAGCGTGTTGCGGTCGCGTGACTGCCGCGTCGAGGGTGCAGCGGCAGCACGCCCGTGGCGCCATAAGGGTCGCCGTATAACGCAACGTTTTCGGCCCGCATATACACACGATGATGATGATGCACGAGGACCCCCAGGCCCAAAACTCCACCATGTGCAGCCATCAAACCGAAAAAAAAAACAACTCTCAAACCTCAATTCGGATCATAAGTGATTAGAAGAAGAAATCAAGTACCTACCTATAGAAGAAGAAGGAAATTTACATTGAACTCTTGAAAAATACAAATGATCCTTTTTTCAATTAGTTATAGATTGGTCGGGGAGAGGCTAATGAATTGTAGTTTGCCCAGAAACTTCCTAAAATGAAGTCCAAGTTAATTTGTGCTATCTTATCAATTTTTGTGCTAATAAATGGCCTGAGTTGCGACAGCCAAGGTAGCTATTTTCTGAAGGCCACTAAAAACGTCCCAAGAATTGGTAGAAGTAACCCCACGAAAACCACCAACAGTAACACGAATATAGACGAAATGGGAAAGTTCTTTTTAAAGGCGTACAAGTTCGTACCCAGGATTGGAAGAAGGAATCAAGTAAAACGAAAATTTATTCGGAGTTGCTGAAATAAAGTTAATTCAATTTGTAATCATCAGGTCTTGGAATACAAAGATGTGCCTTACCCCTACGCCTGTGATGATTTAGAAGGTGATCAGATTAAAAAAAGAGCCCACTGTGAGTAATTCATTTCTCAAAAAGCGACATTTTGAATGTTTTTGCGCATTTTTAGACCCGATTTGGTCGGAATTACCGGAACGTTTCGAATACGAGCCAGAAATCTTCACATCGCCTGGATATTTAATGAATATCCAACAGGAAATGAATGATGACCCCACAATCTACGAATGGGATAAAGTTCGCATGAAAAGACAAGTCCCATTGGTTCCAAAAAAGGCAATAAAGCCCAAATTTAGGCTTCAGGACAGTTTACTCGCATTATTTTATCTCCCAACAAAAACGGCTACTAATAATTAGAAATAAATCTACTAACCATTAGATTTTATATGGATTTTAAAAAAGCTAAATAATTATTATCATACTGATTTAATCCCCCCACAGTAATAATATTTTCCTACGCCTATGGAGATGATTGTCAAATCTTCCATCTGTCAACGTGACATTTAGTTAACCTAACTTTTTCGGACGACAAAAATTGCTAAATTTTGCTTCTTTTAGGTAAAATAAAAATAGCTTTGGTGATTCGACGAGGAGTAGGATTAACTGTCAAACTTGAATCCGGATCATGGTGGTTCCGGATCGAATCAGCCGGAAACGTCATCATCAACGTCAGAAGGGGTACTACCTCGGACTAATTAAGCATTAGCATTTAAATTGAAGCGAGCGGACGAAACGACGCACATCGAGAAAACACACACGAATCTTCTCCCGTGTAAAGATGACGCCGCATTTCGGGCCATCAAGCCCACGAAAAGGTACCGGGGCGCTTCTTTCAGACTTGTCAGAATATTGAGGTGATGAGACGTGCGCTCTGTCGGCGGTGGTGGCGGTACCGCTTTAAAGGATGCAAGAGGTGTGTTTAAGTGGCGCCGTATCTACAGGTACCTACCTTACCGGCCGCTCCAGTCTGACTCCAGGTAGGTATAGACGTACGCGACCGAAATCGGTACCGATGTGTCCTTAATGAGAGCCGGCGCACAATGTGTGAATCTCCGAAATTTACGAGCCACCACATGCGTTTAGGGCCCGTCCGCTGGCACTTATCCTAACAGGCCGAAAGAATTGAGTTTTACCTTTTAAATCATCGTGAGTACCGTAACGAATCGGGCTCTTCTCGTCTCTTCCGAAAGTGTAAACCACACGGAACTTTTTTGTCGGCTCGGTCTTCTTTCTACCTAACTTGAAAAAAAAAGGAAATTAGATGTGTTTCGGGTTTTAATGCCGTTTTCTCGACTTTTATCTATCCCAATATACCACAACAAGGTTTCACCAAACCCTCATCTAAACGATAGCTGGTACCACCGCTGTCTTCTAATGGTGATAGCGCCAGGTAGATAGGCGTCAACCTCATATTGTTCTACATAAATAATTCTGTCGGCCGAGTCTTTTCATGATTTTTTTACCTCGTAGAGAGAGAGTCGATTATTTCAGGGTAGTTTTCTGTGCAAACATTTATTATGTTTCGGGACACGAAATGTTAATCCATCATAAAGCTACCGGTTTTTGTGTTCACGATCAAAGAGTGCGAATTTTCCGAAACAGCTTAACGAATAATATAATTGCAATGGACCACACAAAATCCAGACAGACGGAAACGGCCCCAGGACACGGTGGCGTCTTAGAATAAAAGCGGGGCGCTGTTATTATTTCGCACGCAACTTTCGTCTTTTCATCCCCGTCATCATAATTTTCGTCCATCGGAGGCGCCACCGTGGTACCATCCCTTCTAACAAAAAAAAAAGTAAAATCGAGGGCAGGTGCTTTTGCTGCCTTGATTCGAATCGTCCTTGGATTCGTCCGTAGTACCGAAAAAGTACTCATCGGTTATATGGTACCGAAATAGGTGTAATTAAAGTGATTGCCGGGTCTTTTAGACTGATGGGTAATTATTACACATTTAAATAATACATGTCTTTGTGTTCCACATTTCGCTTCAATTATTGTGTTTGGTGTAGTTATGGGTCACACCGATGCACCATGCACACTCCACACAAAGAACGAAAAGAAGAGTCTTGCGAGAGTTAATTAATAAATTAGTCGTTTTAAGCGGCGCCAGTCGGCGTTTCTTTCTGCTGTAGAATCCCCCTCTCGAAAAGTACTTAATACATTTTTAACAGGATCTTTAGAAGCATCAACGCCTTTTCTCTGCGGTCTCTACCTTCGAAATGGGAATTAGAGCTTGCGAAAAGAGATGAATGAATGATCTATGGGTGGGTCGTACCTCTCTTCCTTTCTTCGATGATTAATTTTCTTCTTAGATAATTCCTAATGCATTACTCATCATCGATTAACTAGGAAAACCCCTTTTTGATCCGCGTATAATCAGATTACTGCGAACCCCGTAGTACGGGCATAAATGGATGATGGTAAGTACCAACAGCTCTTTGATTTTTATTGTATAGAGGTAGGACACACAAGTTTTGCACGGTTTTACGACTCCTTTCCTCGCAAATACCTATAATTACAGTGCGGGTTTGGAGGGAACTGGGCGAAATCGTAAAACTCGCCCGTTTATGATGAGTGCCCCAGAAGACAAAGAGATTATTACCACGCCAGACCCATATACTTTCAAGTGTAATGAGTACCTAAATCCAAATCTGAATGTAATGGGAATACGAGCACAATCGACCAGAGGCCACAGGAAATTGCCTCTTCGGGATTAAAAACTAGCAAAAAACCCAACTACCAACTACTTACAAGGCCCGATTCACCCATCCAGTCGATATTTCAGTAAAATGCAACGCGTTACGATTAGTGGCGTCCTCTCTAGTTCGGTAGCCGCACTTACTGGCTGATAGCAGAGTTCAGAACCTTTCGCTTACAGATTTTGGACTGGAAAAGTGGGGCACTACTCGATTCCGAGAAATCTAGAGTGCGCAAGACCGTGGAAACACCGCCTTTCTTCTCCCGCCAGTCACAGTTGTCATGGTTACTTTATCTAATGATAGGTTTTGGATTGGTGCGTTTTTGAACATGGCAACTTTTATAAAATGATGGACCTCTACTCTTTCGAAAACAACTATGGAGTTTCATGTCTTTGAATATTATTGTTAAGATTTAGCAATTCTCGTCTGTGATTGGTTGATTTTTGCATATTGACCAATCACAACCTAGAAACATGTTTAGTCTAGCGCGGTCATTGACCCCGATGCAAAAATGAACAGTTTCGGAGGAAAACGCTCCCATTTCTCTTGTAGATAACGGCCGAAAGTGAAATTAGTAAGATTTTGAAGCTAAAACTTCAATCTACAACTTGGTGTAGGCAACTTTTTGAATTATTCGAGTTTCGTTTGGATTTTTGGAGCTTAAAATGAAGATATTAAAATAGTTGTAATTTTATTAGCAGGAATACGGTACTGCTTTCCTGGATTGCTCCCCGACACAATTTCCCATATATTGTAAAATCATTTGCGGATAGGAGGTCAATTCGTCTTGGACCAATCGATAACACGGTGCCAGATTGTAGTCCAACATGAGTTGGTTGACCCCGGTCACGTTGAGCAGGTGAAAACTATTGGTCACTTTGGTTTTGGCCTCCTCGATGTTGGCAATGACGAATTCGTCACAACTGCCCTCGATTCCGTGTTTGGTACATTGGGCGATATCTCGCGAAGCGCACCCTCTTAAAGTACCCTCGATGGAATAGGCGTAATCGAGCATTTGCTCATTTTGATAAATCACAAAGTCCATCATGTAATTGGCGCAATCGATCCAAGTGCGAGATATCGACGTTTCGTAATATTGCAGATTCTTCCAAGCGTATCCTTCGCAGAATTGCACGTCGCTCGCTCCCGCCTGCTTTACGGTATCGATCATATGGTTGATGGTGTCGTTGGTCAGCAGGATGGTCACTCCTATTTGGGCCAACATCGATTCGTTCATGGATTTTATGTTATCGAACGTTTGCACGGTCACTGTCGTTAGAGTTTTCGTCAAGCTTTTCGAAAGATCGGTCGTTAAAATCGCGAATTCGTTATAGGCTGCTTGCATGCTGTCATCTCTGATTGCCGATACACCTAAACCTCCCTGAAATCGGAATCGCATAATGAAATGTAAATTTTATGGTTCATACCTACCGAAAATGTGGAGGAATATGATATTATTGAGAGTACCAATAAGCGGTACTTTATTGGTGACATTTTGACTTAGTTCTGATGGAAATACAAAGGAAAATCAACCATTTTATGCGTTAGTCTTATCTCAGTTTAATCGTCTAAGCAGGGATTTAACTTATGATCTTGTTGTCAACAAAAGTTGGTGCAATAGACAGATTTATGATCCAGGATGTTTCCCAATAAGAGAGATTATTGGTATTATAAGATAATTTTTGGAAATGAACTAATCCCTGAATAAGAAGGCTGAATGGATATAAAACTTATCAGTTTCCCGACAGAAATCAGCGGAAAGAATAATGTTTGTTACTAAAATTGTAGTGATCACAATAATTGTGACTTTTACAGGACTCAATCAGGTTAGAACTTTTGCAAGAGTTTCAATATTTTGTAATGTTTACGATTATATATAGGTGAATTCTGCCACATTGGAAGATGCTCAACATGCTTTCACCAGACTGCAAAGAAACACCGCCGAAATTCTAAGCGAATTGGCCTTAAACGGATCGAAATCCATAGAAGAAGTCAACAGTTATTTAAAATCAGAAAACACAAAACTGAAGGGCGAAATTAGCGACCGAATCAAGGCGGCCACAACAACCATTGAACATATCTCTGAAAATGCTGAAAAAACGGGGCTGGCCGTAAATACATGCCAGGAACGAGCCATTGCCGATCTTTCCTCGTTCGAGAATAATCTGCTGGATCGCCTTAACGACTGCATCGGAGTTAATAATTGGGTATCATTTAATTTGCACTATCAGCACTGGTACGAACTGAATTTGACTGCCAATAATGCCATCAAATGTACGCAGAGAAGTTTAACGCAATGTTCCGAATATGAAAATAAGGAAACTTGTGCGGATTCCGTACTGGGCTACATCGAACAAGCCGAAAATCGAATGATTTCCGATGCGAAAAAGCAAGGGGCCGGCTTTATCAACGCTTTGATCGGTTACCGACTTCCTTGTCTGGATTTCATTTTATACGAATTGGGGCTTTACCCGAACTATGTCATAAATCATTTGAAAACATGTATTAACACGTACATCAAAAGAGATATAACATCTGCCTGTTAATAAAGAGATCAACTATAAAACTGTTTTGGTATACTTTTTTTATTAAAGCCCGAATGAGTGAGTCGAATTTTAATTAGTGGTGCAGGTGCAAATGGTTTTAAAAATAATCTGAAATGAGGGCGAATAGCATTACATTGAACTCTTGAAGAATACAAATGATCCTTTTTTCGATTAGCTATAAATTGGTTGGCGACAGGCTAATGAATTGTAGTTTGCACAGAAACTTCCTAAAATGAAGTCCAAGTTAATTTGTGCTATCTTATCAATTTTTGTGCTAATAAATGGCCTGAATTGCGACAGCCAAGGTAGCTATTTTCTGAAGGCCGCTAAAAACGTCCCAAGAATTGGTAGAAGTAACCCTACGAAAACCACCAACAGTAACACGAATATAGACGAAATGGGAAAGTTCTTTTTGAAGGCGTCCAAGTCCGTACCCAGGATTGGAAGAAGAAATCAAGTAAAACAAACATTTATTCGGAGTTGGTGAAATAAAGTTAATTCAATTTGTAATCATCAGGTCTTGGAATACAAAGATGTGCCTTACCCTTACGCCTCTGATGATTTAGACGGTGATCAGATTCAAAAAAGGGCCCACTGTGAGTAATTCATTTCTCAAAAAGCAACATTTTGAATATTTTCGCGCATTTTTAGACCCGATTTGGTCGGAATTACCGGAACGTTTCGAATACGAGCCAGAAATCTTCACATCACCCGGATATTTAATGAAACTCCAACAGGAAATGAATGATGACCCCACAATCTACGAATGGGATAAAGTTCGCATGAAAAGACAAGTCCCATTGGTTCCAAAAAAGGCAAAAAAGTCCAAATTTAGGCTTTAGGACAATTTTCTCACATTATTTTATTCCCCAACAAAAACGGCTACTAACAATTAGAAATAAATCTACTAACCATTAAATGTTATGATAATTAAGCTTAAAAGAGTTATAAATAATTATTCTCATAATGATTTAATTGCCTCCTTAAATCCCCCCACAGTAACAATATTTTACTACGCCTATGGAGATGACTGACAGATCTTTCACCTGTCAACGTGACGTTAAGTTAACCTAACTTTTTCGACAACAAAAAAATTGCAATCTTAAGGGTAAAAGAGCTTAGATAATTTATTTAATAGTAATAAATTAATTTCAGGGGTGGAAAATATGACGAATGAAGCGATAGGTACATCTTCGGATACTCAATCGACTGCTAAAATTAAGTTTGTGCCTTCAAAGTTCAATCTCCATAAATTCTCATCTGAAGTCACTGAAAGAACGATCGTCTACCAAGTACTGAAAATGACCGATTCACTTTTCATAACAATCAACGATAAAACTCACCCTCAATTGGATAACCTATCATTAGCTTTGATGAACAGATTTGATAATTTACCGATCGGAACGAGACTTTTAGGTCATATTGGTGAAGAAGTGTCAAGAAATATGGCATGTCGGTTGAACAAGAAGCTCAATAAAACTGTATACGTTAGTTGTAATCTCGCAGAAGATCACATGTTTATACCATTAGTCGAGAAACGATTGTATGAAGAAATTACAAATAAACCTGAAGCATTTTAAATATTTTTCACACATTTATTTCAATTACTAATACAAAATTAGTATAATAATATGTCTATAATATAATATGCATGTATATAATAAATATTCTCTGATATAATAACTATAATAACTTGATAGTACGCTGTCATCAATAGAACGTATTGTATGAATTAGAGACAATTTTTGGTGCTAATTCTAATTATTTCCGCCAATTCCACTGATTAATAGATGATTGAAATCAAACTAATCTCTAATTAGGATCGTCCAAAATATAATCGATAAGAAATAAAATAAAACAAGTCACTTTTCTTCTGTGAAATTAAACAATGAAACTCGATAAATATTTACAAATATTTACATCGATGGCAGTTATGAGCTATTTCGCCTAATGAAAGAAATAAATCATAATAACGAGGAGGTTCCGGAGAACCTCGGTGAGAAACAACTAAATAACGAACAGCAAATACGATACTGCAAATTGTCGAATACACTTCTATAATGATTAGTATTATTATTAGTGACTTTATCAACAACAACATCGTGAAAATTTCGTGGCCCTTCTACTAATTTGACTTCTAGTTACTTTCGCGGCGAAAACCTCGGATTGGTCGGCATGTGGGTGAAACTGCGCAACTCGTAGCTCATGTCTATGCCGTGGGCAGTGGCGGTGTCCATATCAGATTTGCGGAATATTATCATCCGGATGTCGCTGTGCAAATAAATCTTACCCGATTTCGAGCTAATGAACCTGCAAAAAAAACAGAATAAATCACACCCACCCAACGTTACAGGAATCTGCAATACCGACCTCAAATGGACCAGGTAGCGTAACCACTTGGGACCCCACTCGGCATTCTCGTCCTTGCAGTTGGTAGGCATGTACAGATTCCTCTGCCTGATAAAAGTCTGAGAATTTGGCGGCATATCGCTGAGATCGTACATGATCACAAACATTTTCACGACAGTTCCCAAGGGATTGAAAAGCGTCACTTGTACTGTGCCAGTTTTCGGGACGTTGTAGCCTTTCCTGCCTAGATTTATATGGCCCTGTAGGCAAAAATCTCAATTAACCTGGCGATAATTCGAAGAGTGACCCGGTCATTACCAAATACGGTGAGGAAACTTTATCGTTATCCCCGAGAGTGTAGAAAAATACGGTCACCGGGACGACTAAATGTTTAGGAACGAAGGAACCGCTGGCCCCCAGTTCGGCTGTGAAGCCGTGGACGGTTGAAACGGGCTCCAGACGCCCGTTCAGAACGGACTCCTCGAAACTCCCTGAAAATACCATTGAAAATTAGTATGATCTAGAGATTTATGAAAAAATTGAGACATTTTAAATTTCTGGAGTGACCTATTAAAAACCACGGCGACTCACCCAACAAATTAGCCGCGTGCCCTTTCCTGTGGTATTTGACAGGCGACAGGTCCGTCCTGAGAGCGGCCAACGTTTCTGGACTGCAGGGCGACACGATACTGCCGTCGCTCTCGCTCTCGTCATCTGTAGGGACAGTCGGAAATAAGGCGCTGCAAAAAGCACAACATCACCGAACCGTCCTACGAAATCCCCCGCGAAAAATCGACCCGATCGTTACCTTTTGATGGCCGACACCGAATTGATGGACGAGTCGAAGTCGAAGCAGGACTTGCCCCGTCTGACGGGCGCCGGGCTGCTCGTCAGCGGCAGCCCGGTCCTGGAATGGAACACCATCGAGGCGGCGCTGTCCAAGTCCTTCCGGAACTTCGCCTGGTCCGAGGCCGTCGGTATGTCCACAAACAAGTGACCGTCTCTCCTCTCATAGTAACAGTCGTCGTCGTCAAACGTCAACCGTTGCCTGGTCTGGTACCGTCGATTGTTATCGCCGTTGGGCGGCCATTTCGGACTATCACATTGCTCCACGATTTTCGCCCCCCCGTATTTGCATCTACCCTTAATACTACTAGAATTATCACTTTCGCTCATATCACATGGACCACTCTGAACACATTTATCTAAGAAATCACTATTATTATCACCGTTTCTTTCATTCTCAACGTTTGTACTCGGACTTTTGAGACCGACCCTCTCGATCGCGTCCAGCAGGATCTTCCCTCGGTTATAATCGTAACCGGCGTTTTTCAAATTCTTATTTTGCTGCGTCTTCTCTAAATCGAATCTAACGTTCGGTTTCGGCCTGGAAGTGGACGCCTCCTGGTGCACCCCGCATTGCAACCGAAACTTACTACCCCTCTTGTAACATTTATTGCTTTTATTGTTGTGATTGTTGTCAACCCCCAAGTTGGTATCATCGAAATCCTCGCACCTATGTTTCCCCTTAAGAGTGCACATAATATGCATCCTGTCATCCAGGATATTCATCGCGGGCTCAATTTTGACAGCCGCGCCATTGGTCGCGGTAATAGTGGGTTGCGTCGTTACCGGCGCCGCGCTGTCATTCGTGTGACACTTTTGACAGGTGGCTTTCGGCATCGCCATGCGCGGCAGGCTCTGGAGCGACACGTGCACCGTCCCGTTCCCGATGTCGGTAAGTGGGAAATCGTGTTTGACGGCCGACGTGGCGAAGTTGGTCGATTCGTACGTCTCGCCCGGAATGGTCAGGCGGTAGCGCAGATTGTGACGGGTTATCTTTTTCGCCCCGTCCGACTCTTGCACCGTCAACCAGGCGGTCAACTGCGAAAAGTACAGTTGGGAACGGATCGCGTTCAGCAATTGCACGAAATTGAAGACTGCAGGATCGGCACTTCTGTAAAAAAAAGTCGTGATTTGTGATTATACTTTATCGAGGAAGTTTTCGGTACTACCTTCGATGACTGATGCTGAAGCACCACTTCTCCAAAAGTACCCCGTTCTGGTAGGACTCGCTCTGCATCGAGTCCATTTCGTCCTGGTCACAGGAACAGCTCAGTAAAACTTCAACGCATATCGGGATGCTCTTCTTCCACAAATCCAGAACTTGACCGCGCACAGAGTCGAACTTCGAGCACTATACCAAAACAATTTCAATAATACAAAAGACTCCGAAAGGTTTTAGTGGTACTTACCAGGGCGTCTGTCAGGTCGCATTTGTGGTCTCTGGCGGCCTTGTTGTGGGCGCAGTGCGGTCCTTCGTAAAACCCCTTGGATTTGGCGGTACCACTGAGTTTGCCGGGAATGCGCCCTTCCGTCACCAGAGCCGTTATGGCGACCAGGACTTCGCCTCCGTCCCTGCAACCACCACCGTTGCCGGCGGCGATTTCCGAGTCAAAACTAGAACTATGCATCTGAAATCGGAAAATTTATTTATTCATCAACATTGCAAGTCTTATACGGGGAAGTAAAAGTGTGGAACAATCTCTCTCCCGAGTCCCGAGTGAGCGGTTTTAGGTATTGTAACGCAGAATTTCACAATACTGTCGCCGATCTCGAGTGCAAACTCTCTACTTTGTATAGGCATGGTAAAGCCAACAGAAAATCAATTTTCTCCCAAGTGGGAAACAAACCGAAGAAATTTCAAATTGTAAAAACTCAATTACTTTGCATTTTTACAAAAGTAATTTTCCTAATACGAATAATATTAGCCTGTTAGCCGACCTAAAACGTTTTATAAACCAGCCACCCACTTACATAAATAATTCATTAATATGTCTCAAGAAACTGGTAGATTTTTTGTACATAGATAGAATGAGAATGATCTCCTATTCTGGAAAAGTGATGAATTGTGTGTGGTACTATTTAGAAGCTAGAAGGTTGAGCAGAAACGTGGGTAATTATTTTTCGAAATCAAGGGACAGCACACACATCAAGGCCACTTTTACGAAACGGGAAAATGCGAGATTTATGCGCGATACATGAAATAGCTTTAAAAATAGCCAAAAAGACGAGAGAGACTCGATGCCAAAACATCATCAACGGAATTTATTAATAATCCATGCAGGAAAAGTTTTACAGGAAGAAGAAAAACGAACGAAACGTTACAAGTTTGGAACGCTGAGCTGAGCCGATGAAGTAATAACTGGGTCAAAACGATGCGGAAATAGTCGGGAAAACGAAAATCACAACTACGCATAGGCAATCGTCCGAAAATAAAGCGAAAGTAACGAATTTTAAATCTTCACCAAAGCTCATAATGCTCATTTATCAAGTGTAAGACTCGAGTACCCTATACAAGAAATAATAAGATGAAGGGAAAGGAGGTTAGAGAAAGTATGCAAAAAATACGCTCAATTACGTTGCTCGCAACAATTAAACGTGATCTTTTCATTTCATCTGGCAGATTCAAGTGTTATACAGGTCAAAAATCCAGTTTTTGAGAAAGTGGAACGACTCGAATCCGATACAGTATAATAGGGCACTCTCCACATGACGTCATTTGATCGGACAGATAATTATTAATGGTACTGCCACCGATCCCATAATTTTCGTTTTAAACGCAAAGTTGAAAAAATTATACAATGACATTGAAAAATAATGCGAGGAAGTAAGCCTGGCAACCCGACCAGGACTTTGCCTTCGTTCTAACTTTTGCTCTTGGGTCATTGTCATAATTAGATTTTGCAATTTCTCCTACTGAAAATTATAATCTAAAGCAGGCTAAGCAAATAATTAATAATAATAACTCA